>JAJEKV010000064.1:0-596184 GCA_021234155.1 Isoetes taiwanensis
TATGAGCCTCATCCTCCACTACACCGTCACTACACAAGTTACAATGTCTAAGATCATGAGCGATGTCTGCCCATCTCCCTACCTCACCACCAAGATGGTGCGAGCTTAACCGGATCCTCGCAATTGCTTGCCTATGCTTCATAGATATGGGTTCACTAAGATATCTTTATACCGCCTTCAATGTGGGATTCATCCGAGTCCGATAGTACTCTTTCTTCCGGGGCGCGTACTCCATGTCTTAGTGAGAACACTCTTCCGAACCCATCCCTCAATATCTTCCTGATTCATCTGCAATTCGTGAATATCCATCCCCCATTTCACCAGCCATCTACTAATATCCGCATACCAACCTTTGTCACTACTCTCTGCTGCAGCAATTCTTGGCAAGCTATTCCTGGACATATCATATAAAACCTTATGCAGATAACGTAAGGTTTTGCAAAGAGCTTCAGCTTCAAGGGGTATCATCCCACACTCTCCTAACATCATATCATATGGCGTTATCCTCTGCACGTTGTCAGATGGGTCATTTAAGAGACTGGGTAGTCGTCCTATGATTTCTGGTGTAAGCAGGCCAAGCGCTATTTGCGCAAAGGGGGGATTATGTATGTCGGGATGCTAACTAAAACTGCGGAGGTGCAAGAAATTGTCATCCCTCAACTTATTCAGAATGCGTTAGAAGAATTCAAGGATGTATTCCATGATAAGCTTACAGAATTACCTCCTTCTCATGAGGTGAACCATGAAATCAAATTGTTCCCTGGATCTGCGCCACCTTCACGACCTCCTTAAAGTTTTAATGCGGTAGAGATGGTGGAATTAAAGAAGCAATTGGAGGAACTAGTGGAACAAGGATTTATTAGGCCTAGTACATCTCCATTTGGAGCTCCTGTCCTATTTGTCAAGAAAAAGGATGGCAGTTTGCTTCTATGTGTTGACTATAGATTATTGAATCAGATTACCATCAAGAATGGTTATGCTTTGCCAAGAGTAGATGATTTATTTGATCAATTAAGTGGTAGCAAATTCTTTTCTAAGATTGATGTGCGCTTTGCATGCCATTTTACAACCAAGTCCAGATGGCTCCGAGTTGGAATACAAATGCAACCCAACGTTTCGTGGATTATAAATTCCTCAAAAAACTTTGACTAAATATGTGATTTGCGTGCTTTTTTACAACCAAGTTTAGATGACTTCCAGAGGCATTTGACTACTCAATTGCCTTCGCCGAAAGCCCGCCCCGCCCCGCACTGCCTGGCGAAAAGCCTTGGGGTGGTTGTCCGGGCGCAAGTGACGGATGGATGGCGCTGGGAGGTGCAAAGATGGTGGCGCTGGAGCGTGCCTCGAAGTTCGCGCTGAGCATGCCTGGATTGGTGGAGCGCTTTAGTGAGGAGGCACCTCCACTGGGCGATTTCCACGAAGCGGTTCCAAGCCGGCCCCGCCTTCCCGAAGGCGTCAAGCGATTGGCGTTGGGGCGCTCTTTTTCAAAGACTGATTGTGAAGAGGTTACGGTTCGGAGGCGCTTGGTGAAGGCTTGTCTGTTGGAGGTATGCTTGTTGCTTCTTGCAATAGCATGGATTTTTGGATGTGTAATCATCCTGGCAACAGTTTTTTCCCAGGTGGTTTTTAATCTGGGCCATGGTGATTATGTTCTGTTCTGTGGGCTTCGGCCCTTGTTCTGGTTAGGGACTTCGGTCCCGTTTTGTACTTGTGGTCCCATAACCCGATTGGGTTCAGTGGACATTAAAAGTTTCTTCCTTCCTTCCTTCCAATAGCCAGAATCTACTAATTATATTTGCCGAGAGCAAACCTGAATCTCTTGCTTGGAAGTCAATTATCCTATCCATTGGACTATAAGTGCAATCCAACATTTGGGGTATTACGAACTCCTGAAAGAATAACAACATGTGTTATGCATGCATTTTCTAATATGAACTTCTGGAAGAAGATTAACAAAAAGTGCCATGGATGCATTTTTTACGACAAGTCCAGATGACTTCAGACGCGTTTAACTGCTCAAAGCAGACTCTACTACATGCATTTGCCGGAAGTCGAACCCCGGTCTATTGCTTAGAAGGCAATTATCCTAACTGTCGGGCCACAAATGCAACCCTACATTTAATGCATCATGAACTTCTGGAAGATCATTAACAAAAACGTGCTTTGCATGCCATTTTACAACCAAGTCCAGATGGCTCTCAGTTGGACTACAAATGCAACCCAACGTTTCATGGATTATAAATTCATGACAAAAGCTTGACTAAATATGTGCTTCTCATGCTTTTTTACAACCAAGTTTAGATGACTTCCAGAGGCATTTGACTACTCAATTATCTTCCAATAGCCAAAATTACATTTTTCGAGAGTCAAACATGAATCTCTTGCTTGGAAGCCAATTATCCTATCCATTGGACTCTAAGTGAAATCCAACATTGGGTGTATTTTGAACTCCTGAAAGAATAACAACATGTATTATGCATGCATTTTCTAATATGAACTCCTGGAAGAAGATTAACAAAAAAGTGCCATGGATGCATTTTTTACGACCAAGTCCAGATGACTCACAGATGCATTTTTTACGACCAAGTCCAGATGACTCGCAGATGCATGTTTTACGACCAAGTTCAGATGACTCGCAGACGCATTTAACCGCTCAGAGCAGACTCAAATACATGCATTTGCTAGGAGTCAACCCCGAGTCTATTGCTTGGAAGGCAATTATCCTATCCATTGGACTATAAGTGCAATCCAACATTTGGTGTATTACGAACTCCTGAAGACTAACAACATGTGCTATGCATGCATTTTCTAATATGAACTCCTGGAAGAAGATTAACAAAAATGTGCAATGGACACATTTTTACAACCAAGTCCAGATGATACACATTTTTACAACCAAGTCCAGATGATTTGCAGATGCGTTTAACTACTCAGAGCAGACTCTACTACATGCATTTGCCAAGAATCGAACCCGGGTCTATTCCTTGGAAATCCTAACCGTTGGACTACAAATGCAACCCACTATTTAGTGCATCATGAACTTCTAGAAGATCATTAACAAAGTTGCGCTTTGCATGCCATTTCAACCAAGTCCAGATGGCTCCCAGTTGGACTACAAATGTAACCCAACATTTCGTGGATTATAAATTCATGAAAAGAATTTGACTAAATATGTGCTTTGCATGCTTTTTTGCAACCAAGTCCAGATGACAGAGGCATTTGACTACTCAATTGTCTTCCAATAGCCAGAATCTACTAATTATATTTGCCCAGAGTCAAACCTAAATCTCTTGCTTGGAAGTCAATTATCCTATCCATTAGACTATAAGTGCAATCTAATGTTTGGTGTATTACGAACTCCTGAAAGAATAACAACATGTCTTATGCATGCATTTTCTAATATGAACTCCTGGAAGAAAATTAACAAAAAAGTGCCATGGATGCATTTTTTACGACCAAGTCCAGATGACTTGCAGACGCGTTTAACTGCTCAAAGCAGACTCTACTACATGCATTTGCCAAGAGCCGAACCCCAGTTTATTGCTTGGAAGGCAATTATCCTAACTGTTGGACTACAAATGCAACTCAAGATTTAGTGCATCATGAACTTCTGGAAGATCATTAAAAAAGATGCGCTTTGCATGCCATTTTACAACCAAGTCCAGATGGCTTTCAGTTGGACTACAAATGCAACCCAACGTTTCATGGATTATAAATCATGAAAAAACATTGACTAAATATTTTTTGCATGCTTTTTACCAAGTCCAGATGACTTCCAGAGGCATTTGACTATTCAATTGCCTTCCAATAGCCAGAATCTACTAATTATACTTGCTGAGAGTCAAACCTAAATCTCTTGCTTGGAAGTCAATTATCCTATCCATTGGAATATAAGTGCAATCCAACATTTGATGTATTACAAACTACTGAAAGAATAACAACATGTGTTATACATGCATTTTCTAATATGAACTTCTGGAAGAAGATTAACAAAAAAGTGCCATGGATGCATTTTTTACGACCAAGTCCAGATGACTTGCAGACGCATTTAACTGCTCAAAGCAGACTCTACAACGTGCATTTTCCGGAAGTCGAACCCCGCTCTATTGCTTGGAAGGCAATGATCCTAACTGTTGACTACAAATGCAACCCAACATTTAATGCATCATGAACTTCTGGAAGATCATTAACAAAAATGTGCTTTGCATGCCATTTTACAACCAACCAAGTCCAGAAGGCTCTCAATTGGACTATAAATGCAACCCAACGTTTCATGGATTATAAATTCATGAAAAAAGCTTGACTAAATATGTGCTTTTCATGCTTTTTTACAACCAAGTCCAGATGACTTCTAGAGGCATTTGACTACTCAATTGTCTTCCAATAGCCAGAATTACATTTTCTGAGACAAACATGAATCTCTTGCTTGGAAGCCAATTATCCTATCCATTGGACTATAAGCGCAATCCAACATTTGGTGTATTACGAACTCCTGAAAGAATAACATGTATTATGCATGCATTTACTAATATGAACTCTTGGAAGAAGATTAACAAAAAAGTGCCATAGATGCATTTTTTACGACCAAGTCCAGATGACTCGCAGACGCGTTTAACCGCTCAGAGCAGACTCAAATACATGCATTTGCTGGGAGTCAAACCCGAGTCTATTGCTTGGAAGGCAATTATCCTATCCATTGGACTATAAGTGCAATCCAACATCTGGTGTATTACGAACTTCTGAAATAATAACAACATGTGCTATGCATGCATTTTTTAATATGAACTCCTGGAAGAAGATTAATAAAAATGTGCAATGGATGCATTTTTACAACCAAGTCCAGATGATTTGCAGACGCGTTTAACTACTCAGAGCAGACTCTACTACATGCATTTGCCAAGAATCAAACCTGGGTCTATTGCTTGGGAGGAAATTATCCTAATTGTTGGACTACAAATGCAACCCACTATTTAGTGCATCATGAACTGCTAGAAGATCATTAACAAAGTTGTGCTTTGCATGCCATTTTACAACCAAGTCTAGATGGCTCCCAAATGGACTACAAATGCAACCCAACATTTCGTTGATTATAAATTCATGAAAAGAATTTGACTAAATATGTGCTTTGCATGCTTTTTTACAACCAAGTCCAGATGACAGAGGCATTTGACTACTCAATTGTCTTCCAGTAGCCAGAATCTACTAATTATATTTGCTGAGAGTCAAACCTGAATCTCTTGCTTGGAAGTCAATTATCCTATCCATTAGACTATAAGTGCAATCTAACATTTGGTGTATTACGAACTCCTGAAAAAATAACAACATGTGTTATGCATGCATTTTCTAATATGAACTCCTGGAAGAAAATTTACAAAAAAGTGCCATGGATGCATTTTTTTACGACCAAGTCCAGATTTTTTTTTTTTGATGAACGTGGACATTTATTACTCACAAGAATACAAAGAGTACATGGGGGACTCAAAACCCAGTGCAGAAGATATCCACTAGAGCAACACTACCCACCACATACATAACATAGAAAAGCAGAGAACACAAATCACTATGAGCACAACTGTTTGCTATGAGTAGGTGTGAATCTGAAGATATTGCTCCCAAATGACACTTTTGATGTCATCCTTTAAGGAAGAACACTTGTACGCCTTCACAATGCGACTACGGGCATCGCTAAGCACTTGCATATCTGAAAAGAGCTGTCCCTTGAAGATGAGGAGATTTCGTCTCTTCCGATGGACCGATGATCCAAGCAGATGCTAAGTGGAAAGCCCTCTTTGCCAATTTGTCCCAAGAACTAGGATAGACTCGACAATAGGACCTCTGACTATTCAAGTCACAATGGAAAAGACTCGTCAGCCACCGCCAAACAAAGGTCGAACATGGTGACACAAGAAAAAGCAAAGGCTCAATTGTCTCATCCCTCTCAGGTGCAAAGAGGGCGGATCACGTAGACTTCTCGGATCTAAATCGATGAACAACAAAGGTGTTTACCCGCGACGCATCTATGAGTGATCTGCCACCATAAAATGGATAGCTTAGGATGAAGCAATTTATCCCATACCCATCGCCAGACTGCTTTACGATGACGCTCGGGGATAACTAAAGGCCACTTTGGCGATGGAGGCAACACCTCAGGATGAAGCAGGACCACATACATCGAGTGCAGCTCCTCCTTAACACTGCCATGAACCACAGTCCAGATGACTTGCAGACGCATTTAGCTACTCAAAGGAGACTCTACTACATGCATTTGCCGGGAGCCGAACCTCAGTCTATTGCTTGGAAGGCAATTATCCTAACCGTTGGACTACAAATGCAACCCAATATTTAGTGCATCATGAACTTCTGGAAGACCATTAACAAAGATGCGCTTTGCATGCCATTTTACGACCAAGTCCAGACCCAATGTTTCATGGATTATAAATTCATGAAAAAACATTGACTAAATATGTGCTTTGCATGCTTTTTTACAACCAAGTCCAGATGACTTCCAGGGGCATTTGACTATTCAATTGCCTTCCAATAGCCAGAATCATTGATAACATTGTTGTATGTTCAAAATATATGGTTCTCTCATAGTCATTTTAGAACCTTTTAGAATCATTGATAACATAAGTGGAGTGTGGTACACAACATAGGTTGGGCTTCTGGCAAGCAATTAACATTACATGTTCAATTTGCCGAAAACTAACAGGTCTGTCTTGGAACTTTGAATGATTATGCATCAACCCATAGAAATTCATAATGTGCAATCTATCGACTGCATACACTGCTAGTGTTACGTACGTACATCAAAATGATGACTCCTTTGCAAGGACCTGGAAATTAAATCTCAACTTAAACCTACAATCATTGCTTAAGAAATGAATATTGTTCCTATGTTGTATTAAGAGAAAATCCTCGCAACCAAAAGTGCATTAGAAATTGAGCAGATGCATGTGCAAAGTCTAGAATTTGAGCTCTCAAAAGCGAAGCTTGATATGAATGGGTTAAGGGCATCCTTAGATTCTCTATGTAAAGATTTAGAAGATGCAAATGCAAAGATTTCCATATTGGACACAGAAAAAGCTTCCCTTTAAGACAGTATTTTGAAAGAAAAGGCGTGTTCAATAAAGCTGCAGAAAAAAGCAATGCAGGCTGAGGCTACTCTTGTAAAACTTCTTGAAGAGAAAGAGACAACTATTTCCAAAGTTTTAGACATTGAAGAAGGGATCGTGAATGCAAAAGCAAAACTGTTTAAACTCAAAGAACAAATGTTGGGTCACAGAGACTGTGAAGATTGAAGAAGGCATTACTGATTTTGCAAAAAAAGAATGTCTCTATCTTCAGGTGCATTGAGATTTTTTGTTGTTTTGCTACTTACTGGCAAAAGAATCATAACATGTGTATTCGTTGGTCAATATCGACTCTTTTCATAGCACTTTCTCTACTGGAATTTAACTGTATTTCAGAGTCAGACTTCCTTTAGAACATGCTTTGTCGTCCAGTCCTGTAACATAGGTATTTTGGGGGACAACCACCTTCAAGATCAATCAGGGGAAGCTATAGACATCGCAATGCATATGAAAGAAATGGAACTTATTGTTTCTAATCTAGACTAGGTAAGTGCCTACATGCTTCTATTCTTGAATTCAACTCCCATTTTTATTTCTAAGAGGAAAATGCTTGCACCTTGGCAGAAATTTGATAAAGGTTTCCATATTGAACGCATAAAAGGCTTCCCTTGAAGACAATATTTTGAAGGAAAATGCGTATTCAACAAAGCTGCATGAAAAAGCAATCCAGGTTGAGCCTTAAAACTTCCTTTAGAACATGCTTTGTCGTCCAGTCCTATAACATAGATATTTTGCAGGGCAAGCACCTTCAAGGTCAATCAGAGCAAGCTACACACATAGCAATGCAGATGAAAGAAATGGAACTTATTGTTTCTAACGTAGACCAAATAAGTGCTTACATGCTTGTATTCTTTAATTCAACTCCCATTCTTATTTCTAAGAAGAAAATGCTTGCACCTTGGCAGAAATTCGATGAAGTTTATGATTTTGATGTGAACATTAATAATGAAGATGCATCTCAGGCGAGCAGGGTAACTGTGATATAAAGTTCAAAAATGTCTTTTGATCTGGAGAACTTGTTGTAAAGAAGCAAAGCCAAATGGAGTCTATATATCTAACATCAAACAGAAACTTTTCAAATGGTAAAGGTCATGAAACCAGAATAATGATACATGTTTTCTCGAGCAGTCACAACATCATTTCATATATGAATCATTAAGACCTACAAAGAAACCTGAAGCATTAATTTTATAGAGAACAACAAAACATAGGATTGAATGTTCAAATGCTAGAAAAATGGGCAGATCTTCAATTGTGGCAAGTCTCCAATTGCTTGTAAAACAAAACAAATACATCAACATGAATAGCAATGCTATAGGAATTGGTCATGTGTAATTTTCATTAATATTAGTTCCTGGATGATAAATTGACTTGAAAGTTTGATCAGAAATTCAAGGATTTGGAAAAGTGTTAAAATGAAGAATCGGAGAAGAAACGAGAAGATTTAATTTGACATACTTGATAGATCTCCAGTAAGGTTCGTGCGTCACCATAGCCACACAATAAAGGAATACTAAAAAAGTGCATCAGATCTCTTTTGCAACTTGCAGGGGTTGGATGCAGTCTGCCATAAGGCAGATTTGCTGCACTTCTGCATCCTCATTTCTTTGCCAACTGGCCAAATATACAAACTCCCACTTTCTTTTCCTCCAGTAGGGTTGGTGCTTTGCAAAAGCCACACAATAAAAGAATTTTAAAAAAGTGCATCAAATCTCTTTGCAACTTGCAAGGGTTGGATGCGGTCTGCCATAATGCCGATCTGCCACCTTCTACATCCTCATTTCTTTGTGAACTGGCCAAATATACAACCGATTCCCACTTTTCGTTTTCCTTGGATTGCACTTAAATCGAACATAAGTAATTCACGGTCTAGATTTTAGGGATACAAATGTATGCCACGTAGACAAAAGGTTGCATTACGGAAACCCTTTCATTTGGACAATTTTAACGGTCTAGATCTATGCCAAGTGGCGCAATGTGGGTCGTCAATCGAGGTGGAGGGACAGATGCCACGGTTTTATAATATAGGATTATGGAATTCCTAAGCTACTATAGGGTCATGATACATAATTATAAATAAATAAATAAATATATAAATATAAATATTAAAATTTAGAATATTTTAATAAAACTAGTCACTCTACTAAAGTGCTGCTAAATTTTCTTCAATTCTATTTAAAGACACTTTATATTCTAGCCATTCTTCTGCATGCCTGGAAAAAAAGTTGGCGTTCTCTGAATGGCCAGAGGCCTCAAGAAAGATACATCAATGTTTAAATTTAACCCATGGGTTCAAATATTACCCATGTAGTAAAAAAGAGACACCTCCATAATAGTTAGAATTATAGTACTGCTAGCAGGCCCACACGATCTATGGTATGAACATTAAAAGGTAGAGGGGAAATGGGGTCAGAACACAATTAATGCTCACAGGACCACTCTCCGCAATCTACTCTCGGGATCGAGCCGTTGATGTCAAGATGCTATCTTAATCTTACCCACTTTTATAAGTGTGCACCTTTTATGGTTAGGTTTCCACCATTATTTTGCAAGTAGAATTATTATTATTAAAAGGGCTTGATTTTGTATTTAACCAAGGTGGAAGTAATAAACTTTCTACAATTTGTTTCGTATTTGGGAAGAGTATTCTTGCAATGGTCGGGACTATGCTTTAGGTATAGTATTATATGAAAGTCGTATCTATATTTGAGCAGCTTGTTTGGTTTGGTGCTCTTGTTTCTATTTTCGAGTATTTTGGATGCCATTTGTTGCAATGATATAAAAACAGAAAGAGGTGGAGCGAATTTTGGAAAGTGTTGAATCAGACACAGTGCTCTTCTTGTATTTTCATGCCAATGGAGGTTTCTGGCAATGGAGGAGCATTGGCGGCATGAAATATGCCTCCATAGCCAGTTTTTGCTTTGTCTTGGTGATGGTGGGTTCAAATTCCACGTTCAATCCATCTCATTTGTTTGGCTAGTTGCATTTCAGGACAGTTCTATATCAGTATTACAGAGGCAATTTAGTGTAATTCTGTACAGGCTTTGCTAGTTTTGTGGTGATTGTGGAGGTTCATGGGTGTTGTGGTGTCGCTTCTTGTTTCTATTTTTGTGGTGGAGCTTTTGGTTTTGTGGATATAAGGAACTTAAAACAAACTTCTAGTTTCTAGTTTTGTGGCTATAAGGAACTTAAAATAATGTTTTGTTTTCTAGTTTTGTATGGCGGAGCTCTTGGTTTCTAGTTTTGAGGTGGAGCTCCCGTCCCCCCCCCCCCCCTCCTTTTCCCCTTTTGTTGTAAGTCTACATATAATGGCCATTTAGTTCTCACCAAAACTTGGAATGATGGACAATAACTTTAGAAATGATAGCATGTGGCATCAGACTATATGGAATAATGTGCATGTATAATCCCATCGATCCGAGCCATCGGATCGCCATTCTGGGAAGGGACGAGCGCCTATATTAGGCCTTTTCTGTTTTGGCTCGGTTATCGGCGTCTTCTCGCAGCAGTTCTTCTTCTCCTCTCGTGGCTTCCCTCTTCCATACCCTTTTGCTTCCCGTTGCTTACCTTGCCTGATCCTTTCTAGCTCCTTCTCCAAGTAGATCATGCCACTGTCTCTTTTCGATTCCTCGTTGACGCTTCCTCTATATGCTACATGCGACTTGCGTGGATGCATGGATTTTTCCTATGCTCCATACTACTTGTGCAGATGCAGGTATGAGCTTGTCCATCTAGCAGGCCTCTCAGGTATGAGCTTGTCCATTTAGCGTGCCTCTCTGCTAGCTTGGCTGGCTTCGGACTTCGCGTTTCATTTCACCCCTGCTCCACTTGTTTCTAAGGATGGTTGTTTTCAAATTTTCGGGCTGGATCAGACCCTTGTTTCTTGTTTGTTATTTTCGTTTCTTTTTTCTCTGAACAGATTTGCAGATTGGGCCATGTCGATTCAGGATTTTTTCATATCGGACCATGCCTTGGAGCTCGATTCTTCCAGATGGCGTTGGAGCGACTTCAAGTCACAGAGTGGAGATGGCCACTCGGCAACAGACAGGCGGCTATGGTGGCAATCTTTTCCTGTCTTTTCATTCCCCTGCATGATAGGGATTTCGCTTCCGAGGCCTTGCTTGCTAATTCTTTTTTGATCACTCATTTCTGCCCTTGAGTTGCAATTTCTGTTCTTAGAGAGTCTATAGGAGCATTGCTCTACAGATAGCTCAGATTAGAAGATGCAATATCTTATATAATATCATGAATTGTTGATTTATTGGAAGCTCGGATTACAACAGGCAATCTCCTGTATTATTGTTTTCCCACTATCTGACGGGTTGGTTTTCCTTCTCTCAATTGGATATTTTGAGCATGCCCAAGGAGCATGCAACAGCTATTTCGTTTCCCGTCTTGGGTGCATGCGAGGCGAGGGGATTGGTGTTTCTCCTGATCTCGCCTCAATTCGCCGAGAGCCCGCCGGGTGTACAGACAATCTTCCCAACCGGGTATGTAAGTTGGATTTGTCGGTACATTGGATTACGTGGCGCAATACACGGTATCTCTCGAGTCGATCTCCAAAGAAATTCGACCACGATCTTCTCCTCTTTAATCTCCACGCTTTTTTCGTCAATGCGTTTCCAATCGGCCGTGTCTAGTCGGTGCATGTTGCTCCATTTTCTCACAAATTGCCCCGCTTAGTATGGTCGGATTTGCTTCTCCCAATTGGCCGATTTGCCGTCTTGCGGATATCAACCGGTGATTTCGACCTTCGTGGGGATTATTCTGATCTGCTCGAGATCTCTCATGCGTTCTTAATGCGGCCGATTCCTGCTGAGGGGCTGGCGGTTGCCAATTGCTCATCGCGCCTTTTCGATGGGCATGACTTGGCCCAAAATCTATCAACAGGCCACATCCCCATTCTTATTTAATCTTGAACGCACAGTCGTGCAACACTTTTGTTTTAGTCGGCCAGTTTTGGACCGCCCTATGCCATTTTTTCTACCTTTGCTCGTTATGAATCCACTTGGTTGTAGGCATATCTATCTGCAGACTCCAACCACGGACCTATGCAGCTTACAGTCTGTTACACAACTTGAACGCCTTCAATTTCTACCTAGTCATTAAGGCATGCATTTGTGGTAGCGTCATGGGCCAGGCATCCTTCGGAGTTGCATTTTTATCTTGGCATTCGATGTACCAAACACTCTTTTCAACGTTTTATGCACTATTGTGGTTGCTTTTTCTTATTTATGTTATTGCCTGTGTTTTACTTCGCTCAATTTTGTGGCCTATGTTGTGACTTCTTTGAGATGTTGTTATCCATGTGAGCTGTTGTTTTTTCATATTCTGTACGTTGCATTGCCATGGTTTCATTTTTCATGTTATTGCCTATATCGTGTTTTCGATTCTGCCACCTAGGTCGCTTTGTGATTTTTCGTTAACCATATGCCAAGGGCATTTTGTCTTTCACGTCTATGCATTTTGCACATTACCATGGGTTGGCTTTTCCTCTTAATCTTCTTGCCTCAGTTGGGTTATTAGGTCATTCTTATCATCACTTGGGGGTTTACATCGATGTGGGCCTCATTTTATTCACTATGGGCATTAACATGGTTTGTGTTTAAACGTTGTCTTTCCCTGTTTTATGCATACGGGACATTCCACGGGTTTCATTTTCCTTTTTTCCATGTTATTGTCTATGCAGTGTTCTCGATCTTTTCTTTTCATTTTTTTTTTTAGTTAACTAGTGGTTTTTTCGCCTTCTTTTTCCGTGATCGCATGGGACATGTACAAATTTATTTGTAGGATTTTTATCGTTATTATAGTGGACTATCATTGTGCACGTGGGTGATGAAATGTTATTGCTAGATACATAGCATTTCTCATTTGGGACTTGTATTGTTATCGCCATACTCTATTCTTCTTATTTATTTTCTGGATGTATTGACAATTTCGTGCGTTGCTCAGTTATGTCATGTTGACTACTTTTTAGCCCCTCAATTCCCTCGTAGCCTTATAATCCTTGTGTTTATATCTTGTGATTGCCTTATATCGGAACCCGTGGTGTTGTCTGCATTCAGCATTTTGTTTTTCCATTCTTGATATTGGATTTTGTATTGACACTGGGTTTTATGTATGTTGTTGAATTAATCTCTTTTTTATCATCCATCTTTGTCCTACGAATTTTCGTTATCATTGGCACATTCTGCTCGTATGGGTACATTTGTATGGGTTTAACTTGGTCATTAAAGTGTTTTTTCCATAGGGTGTGTTTTTGCACGTGTATATTGCTTTTAGCATAGGGGGCGAATCTGGTCCGTGTGGCGTATTATTCTACATGTATTGTCCTTTTCATCTCTGGCACCTTATGTTTTCGTCATTCTTGTTGTTTACCTTGGTATTATCCCTATGTTGCATTCACGTGATCTATTTTGACTTTTTATGTTCGGCATCATTCGAATTTGCCTTTATTCCTATATACGATGTCTCCACTTGGTTTCCACGTTATGCTTATTATGCCCTATGAGGGTTGATTTTCTTTTTCATATTCTTGAACGTTGTTTTCCTCTTTTGGGCAGACGGAGCATTACAATGGTTGCATTTGCTTTTTCACGTTCTTGCCTCTATCATGTTTCCGATGTCTCATGGTTGTTATCTTTTTGCGTTATGGTTGACAATATGGTTTTAAACTTTATATTGGCATGTTTTTGCATTATATGCGTTTACATGGTTGTTTGACTTTTTATGTTCGGCCTCATTTGAATTTGCTTTTTTTCTATATACGGTGTCTCCACCTAGTTTCCATGTTATGCTTATTATCAGGTGGTATACGTTATTCGGGTGGTCTTATCTTCTGCACTCTAGGTTTCCCATAGTTGTTGGGTTTTATTTTTTGCACTTGTGGTTTATCTTGTTTTTTGATGTCTGGGTTATTCCGGTTGTGCTACCATTATACATCATATTTGCTATTTGGCTCTATTCGGACACACATTTCTATTTCTTATGTTTTTTCCTTCTACCCGCTGGGTAGTGCTTTTCTCCACCTCTTGGGTGATGCTATCCTCTCTTTTTTCATGAATTGTTGATTTTTTCTCATTTCTAATCGCTCACATCCCTTTGAGTGCTTGTTGTTTTTGCAGTTTGCCGCTTCACCATTATGCACATTCTTGTTCTCCTTAGCCGCTCATGGGTGCCTTCTACGTGTTCCAATTCTTCTCGCGCTCACGGTCGTTGGCGCTTCTCTTCGTCTCACCCTCGCTACGTGCTTCGTGCCCGACTCGACACCTCGAGGTTTCGCGGCGGCTGGGCTTATCGTTTTTGAAGTTACGCCTCATTTTTTCGTTTCCTTGTGCTCCGAATTAACTTTAGTTTCCGGTTCTGCTTTCGACCTTTCTTTTTCGCGTTCTTTGGTATGTCTACATTCTCTTCCTCAATCTCGTCCCTCGTTTGCCCAAGTATGTTTTTCCTATTGAGGCCGCCGGTTTTGTGTCTCTCGCGAGTCCCTTCCCAGAATCATTAAAGTGTTTTTTCCATCAGGTGTGTTTTTGCACGTGTATATTGCTTTTAGCATAGGGGGGCGAATCTGGTCCGTGTGGCATATTATTCTACATGTATTGTCCTTTTCATCTCTGGCACCTTATGTTTTCATCATTCTTGTTGTTTACCTTGATATTTTCCCTATGTTGCATTCACGTGATCTATTTTGATTTTATGTTCGGCATCATTTGAATTTGCCTTTTTTCCTATTTACGATGTCTCCACTTGGTTTCCACGTTATGCTTATTCTGCACTAGGAGGGTTGATTTTCTTTTTCATATTCTTGAACGTTGTTCTCCTCTTTTGGGCAGACGGAGCATTACAATGGTTGCATTTGCTTTTTCACGTTCTTGCCTCTCTCTTGTTTCCCGATGTTTCATGGTGTTATCTTTTTTACGTTATGGTTGACAATATGGTTCCGCTTTATGTTGGCATGTTTTTGCATTATATGCGTTTACATGGTTGTTTGACTTTTTATGTTCGGCATCATTTGAATTTGCTTTTTTCCTATATACGGTGTCTCAAACTAGTTTCCATGTTGTGCTTATTAGGTGGTATACATTATTCGGGTGGTATTATCTTCTACATTCTTGGTTTCCCATAGTTGTTGGATTTTATTTTTTGCACTTGTGGTTTATCTTGTTTTTGATGCCCCACGCTCTTTCACGGTTTGTGCGGGTTATTCAGTTCATTTTCTTGTTTATGTTACGGCCGCATTTTTACTTTATTTTCTTTTACGTGGGCCTATGTGTTGTTTCCCTTGGGCTTATCGCGTTTTTGTTCGCCTCATTTTTACGTTTCCTTGTGCTCCGAATTAACTTTAGTTTCCGTTTCCTTCTCGACCATTCTTTTGCTTGTCTTTGGTATGTCTACATTCTCGTCCTCAATCTAGTCCCTCATTTGCCCAAGTATGTTTTTTTTTATTGAGGCCTTTATTCATGGCTTTATGCATATGGTATTTGTCTTACCTTTCACCGCGCGTTTCTCCTATGCTACCACTCCGAACCCGGACCTTAGTATTACCGTCATTTGTATCTGTGCTCTTTAGTTTTTCCGTATATGTGGGCCTCATTTTATTCACTCTATCCATCTCCTCGCTTGTTTTTCTTCTCGTGTTGTTTTTCCATTTTATGCATGCAGGACATTTCCTGGGTTTTCATTTTTCCTGTTATTGTCTCTGTGGCGTATTTTGTCTGCGCCCCCTATGCCCGGTGTATGCCGCTTCCACACTTTTCAGGATAAGTTTTCTTACGTATCTTTTTCCTCCTTTTGAGCCTTATCTTGCTCTTTTTTGCCTTTTTTTACCTTAACATGGTTTTCTTTTCTTCTCGTTGTTGTCCTTCTCGTTAAACTTCTTTGGGGTGTCTTCTTCGACTCATCATCGTGAAGGACTTGTTTTATGGAGGCGTCCTTTTTCTTCGTCTCGTAGTTGGTGTGCTTTTCTTTCCATTGTTTTTGTTCTCTAATGTCCTTCCTTTTTTCAGGTCACTGAGCTGATGCTGTCTATTGCGGGCACTTCCAGCTCTTCTCCCTCCGCTTCGCTTTCTCCCCCACGGCTCGCTCGTGCTGCTGGTTCTCGTCGTCATCGCGAATTTCATTAAATTTCAACTTCCCTCTCCCGCCATTTTACCTTTACCCTCTTTGGCTCGTCAGTCTACCTCTCGTCGAGCTCGCCCCCCTCGTACCTTTTTTCCTCTCGTGCCTCAGCATGTACGCTCTTTTGTTCTCCACTTCGCGCATCCCGCGGTTTCTTTTCCCTCTCTGGCCCGCGCTGCTCTTGTTGTATTTTCCTTTGCCGCTTTTTTGCGCATCTCGGAGCCCCTTGCCTTCAATTGGTGTGACGGCTGCTGGCGGTCCTCGTCTTCTCTCGCTCGCTACGTGGTGTGCGACTCTACTCAACCTCGCCATGTTTCTCGTCCGATCTTTATATCTATGCATTTTTACATTCCTATGCGTAGGTTTTTTCCTCTTTGCCTTTTTCTCTCAGTTACTTGTTATTTTTCCTTCTTATTTATCGTTATTGTTTATTCTTTTTGGGGATCCATGTTGAAGGGTTCCTTTGTTGGCTTGCATTCATATCATATGTGCATTGTACGTATTAACGTGGTTTGTTTTGTCATCGCCTTGTTGCCGTTCTCGTTGGCATGCCAGGGCGCTTCCTTCGATTCGTCATCGTGGCGGCGTCCCTTTCTTTTCATTGTTTTTGTTCTCTAATGTCCTTCCTTTTTTCAGGTCATTGCCATCCAGCCGGGCGCTTCCTTAGATTCGTCATCGTGGCGGCGTACTTCTCTTTTCATTGTTTTTTCTATAATGTCCTTTCCTTTTTTCAGGTCATTGAGCTGATGTCGTCCGTAGCGGGCGCTTCCGGCTCTTCTTCTTCAGCTTCGTTTTCTCTCCCACGGCTCGCTCGCACTGCTGGTTCTCGTCGTCAACGTGTAGCTTCCTTCTCGCTTGAACCATACTCTTCGGATCTTGGTTTACTTTCTCCCCACGGCGCTTGCCTTCATTAGCATGCCGATCAGCGTCCTTGGTGCTTTGATTTCTACGGTTCCTATCATCTCCTCGATACTCCGTCCGTGGCGTCTTTTTTTTTTTCCTCTCCTTTCTCTCTGCGTCCTTTATCCTATCCATCCGCTTTCGGGGTGGTGGCGAGTGTCTTCTTGCTATCGGCTTAAGGCTGGAGGTTTCGCGGTGACTAGGCTTATAGTTGAGGAAGTCCTTTGGTAGTCGGCCCGGTTTGTGTCTCTCGAGTCCTTCCCGAGAATCCCATCGATCCGAGCCATCGGATCGCCATTCTGAAGGAAGGGGCCAGCATATTAGGCCTTTTCTGTTTTGGCTCGGTTATCGGCTTCTTCATGGCCAGTTCTTCTTCTCCTCTCGTGGCTTCCCTCCCTTCCAATGACCTGGCGGCGGTTGGCGCATGAGTCTTTTTCATTTGTATTTTTTGTTGTTCATGCCTCTTTGTTGTTCTCCACCTGTGAGTGTTGCTATTCTTATGTTTTTGTTCCATCGCCCTCCTGTTGTGTTGTTCTCCACCTACAGGTGATGCTGTTTTCACCTCGAGGGTGCTGCATATTTTTACATAGTGGTTCTCCACCCGCTGGGTGATGCTTTATGCTGTTTATTTCCATCTCGAGGGTGATGCATATTTTTACATAATGGTTCTCCACCCGCTGGGTGATGCTATCTTTTTCTGTTATGTTCTTTTTTCCTCTGTTTTTATTTTCGGACTTTCTTGGTGCCGCTTGTGCTGTTTGTTTTCTCTGACCATTTACGGGTGTTCTTTTTGGGAGCTTTGTTGGTATTGCTTGCAGGATTCCGTCGTTTTCCACTGTCTGCTGGGGTCCTGTTCTATTTCTGTTTGCCATTACCCCTCTCCTTCCGTTCTCCATGGATACATTCGGGGGGCGCTTTAGCCGGGGTCGTGCTCTATTTTGCGTTCGCCATCAACTCGTTTCTCTCCGTTCTCCAGGCAACACATTCAAGGTTGTTGGCGACTATTTCTCATTAGGGTTTTCCTCGAAAACCCGAAAGGGCGGGGTTTTTTATCCCGATGAGAAGTTGTCGCCATTACCCTTGTATTTTGCCTTGGCACATTTTCTTTTTAGGGGGTAGTCCGATATTGTTCCTATGGTCGGCTATCCCCTCTCTCTCTCTCCTTAGTTTTTCACCCATTGTATACTGCTGCTGCGATGAATGACAAGCCTATCGGCCGGTTTTGTGTCTCTCGCGAGTCCCTTCCCAGAATCCTTCAATTATCGACACTTTAATTTAAAGTTGTGCTCCAAACCATAGAAATATTAAATTGCGATAAAAATCCTCATATTTTCGGATTTTAGGGTTCTAGACCTAGACTGTGAGCATGGCAGTCGATGTGCATGATGACATGATAAGCATACAGTGCGTCCACGGCAAGCTATTAGGCATCAACAAATGGATCCGACCTATTTGCATCTATCTTAGGGTTTTTGTTCTGGAAATATCTCTGGTACCTTCAATTTATAAGAAGAAGCATGGTTTTGAGATTTAGGATTCTTGCTTACGATACCATTGTAGCCGATTGTTGGCTCATAAGAAGAAAGAAAGGTGGACTGAATAGATCCACTATAGCTAAACTGGAAATGAAAAAGAACAAGGCAGAAAAGAGAGGAAAATCTTTGATTTCCATAAGCCAGCTAACATCAAGACTGGCAATGAGTTGAACAGGCTAGAGGATGTGGGCAACAATGCACAAATCATGCATGGTTACACTGATGGTATCATTGGTGTACAAGTTTGTGTTGCTGAGAAAGGCAAAGATAAGGAAACTGCACGGGAAACTACCGGCATAATACTTGAAAATCCGGAGCCTACTAATGCTGATCCTATCCACAATATCTTCAATCAGGTTTGAGTAGTTAAATTGTTAGGCATTTTAACTGGGCATCTACACAAATCAGGGCTTCCTGCATATCAATCTATCAAGCTCATGGCCAAAGATCAACGTTGTTTCCTCTTGATGTTTGAGTCTCCTGAGCCAGTGGCTCAATTCATAGAACGAGGTGTTGATCCTCTGTGGAAACATTTTTTGTTGTATCAACAGCATGTTCCTGGCTCTTTTCCAGGTAAGCCAGATGCCTTATGTGCCCTATTTTGGATTGCTATTGAAGACTTTCCTCCAGAGTTTCAGGATTTTGAGTTCATTTCTACTATTGCCACTGAGATTGGACTTCACTTGCAACATGCTATAACGAATGGCAGGGAAAATTTTTTTCTAGGGTCTTTTTGGTTGGGCACTTTGGTTTTTTTTCTTTAACATTGTCTGTAAACCAATAAACCTTAGTATATAGAAATTAGGTTAGGGTTGTAATGAAATTAAAAATAAAAGAAATGCCAAAAAAAAAACCATAAGGCATCTTGAGACGTGCTTCCATGCAATACAACTACAACAGTATAGCAAAATATATAGAAGTTCCAAAAAGTATAACTTTATGTAAATGTGCATAGTAATATATAAGGAGATCTAATAACCACATAAAAAGTAACACATAAGGAAAATTATTATTGTTGGAGAAGAGACCAAAAGACAAGAACACTAATCAACTATAGCTTCATCATCTATAAATAAACATCTTCGCTGCTTTCGCTGTTTATGCGTCGGAGAAGAAATTAATGACATCCTCTGAGCTATGTCCTCTGCATAAGATGGAAGGACACTGCAAGGGTAAAGGTATGAAGTCATTCACGAGAGGAATTTTTTATAAATGACATCCATTATGTAAAGGAAAATTTTTAAAGACAATGAAGTTAGATGCCAACTCACTGACTAGTCTGAAGGTTCATCCACGTCTTCGACATGCACATCACTAGATTCCCCATCGGAATCAACATCATGCGATGCTTCCTCTCTTTTCATGCATCCACGAAGTGACCTCACCAAGTCCACAAGCTCATCGTCATTCTCTATTCCATAGTAATGTGCACCGCGAATTGCACATGCTTCCATCATAGAACCTGTGCCAGCAAAAAGATCTAACACAAAGCCACCGTTAGGACAAAAACAGTGTAAGAGGAACTCCATGAGTCTAACAGATCTCTCCAATCCAAATCTAGAGTGTCTTTGTATGTCGGGTAATGGTAATCTCTCTTCCCGATGAAGCACATGATGCAGCAAGCTACTGTTTTGATTCAAATCCTTCATAGAAAATACTTCTGCATTGAAGTACCCTAAGTCAATGCCCACTCTACTATAAACTGCAAGATAACACCAATGATGTGTCATATTTCCCATAACATCCTTTGTGGTGCCAAGTGGATCTCTGTTTGTCAAGCAATACAATCGGCGTCTTTCCAAACTATATTTTCTGGCATGGCTATCCACCATGCTCAATTGGCCAGCTGAACACAAGCATACAACAACCCCATCATCATCAATGCATAATGTAGCCAATGTAAAGGCATCTCCAACTAGCTGCGTTGTACATATATTCCACGTTGGTAGTGTGGAGTGCCCAATAGTTGGCATCTCATTCGTTGGGAAGTCTAATAACACCATATGTGACCCCCAATCCCTGCTCACTCCTCCTCTTTTATAAGCATGTCCATTCATAGTCACTTGTCTTGCAAACTCCCGTATTTTCTTGAAACTAGTTTCACCCTTCATGTTAATACTTCTTGCAATGTCAGAGACATCCTGAGATACCAGAGTCAAAGAAACATTTGCATATGTCATCTTTCCAGCAGAACTTGACAGCTTGATATCCGTAAATAAATCAACTTCGACATCGGGATCTCCTTCTTTACCTTTCAATGGTTGTCCATAATCTTTTCTTTTCCTTTTCCTTTCTGGCAATGGCTCATCATCTTTCTTTACTGTTGTAGATGAAACCATATTCTTATGCATCTCCTCTTCTTCTTCTGGAATTTTCCCTTGTGGAAAATCAATCCACCATGGGCAATTACATATCTCAAATTCAGATAAGCCACCTGTCCTATCCAAGTTTCCCTTGCTAGAATACATAGACTCAACACCTTTTGATGTGGCCCATCCAGCTACCAATAGAGGCATAATAGCAATGTACTTGTTCTTCACACAAAAACTTAGGTATCTACATGTATAAAAAAGACATGAAATGAATGTTAAGTATGTCAAGTAATATATTAACTGTAATAATATATATAAAAAGTGAAACAGAGAAATAAAAATTCTTGCCTGAAGCAAACTCGTTGCGCTGCTCTTTTGATCTCAATAGCATCCTCTAACTTGGAAGTTATGGACATGCTTCTTTCATAAGATTTGAACATCACTTGCCTATATTTTAGCTTGAACTCCCGAAACCATCTAGCTAGATCCTTGCCACCATGGTTGATGACTAAGTTATCTTCTTCAAGGATTGAATCTAGTGTGTCTTTTGTTTTCACCAAAAGATGCTCCAACCATGTTTCCTTCTTCACCCAATCATGAAAATCTTTGTCATTGTTAGGAACCTTAAAGCTATGCACAATAGCTGTGTTTGCAGTCATCCAATTCAACCATCTAACTCTTACAGGTGGATCAACTTTAGCTCTAGTAAGATCATACAGTTTCTCAACAGTCAAATGCAAATATGAGTTTTCCAGTTCCTTGCTAGTGACCAAATTAATCCAATCATTACCAAGTTCAGGATTCAGTATTGCCAAGTACTTTCCCATTTTCTTCACCCACTTCGTCTTCACGTCCTTTTCTGCTTTGGCCTTTGCTTCTTCAAGGCTAAGGCTCGTCTTGTAGTCAGATATGGCTTCCTCAACTTCATTCTCAATTTGAGACTGCAAATTCAAGAAAATAAAGATTTTGTAAATAATATTGTAGTATACAAGAATCTTACATAATTTGGAACCTTTACCTGATACAAAATCCTAGCTAGTATGTAACGTGTATGAGGACACCATGGTTCCATCCCCATTGCTTTGACCTCTTGTGCTCTCATTCTCTGAAGCTCATCAACAGGAATATGTTGAATGAAATTTGACAAATTAGACATCGTCATTCTGTGCACTCCGTATAGAATGTCTTTAAGCTTTGTACGCACAATTCCTGCTTCATTGAGCCTTTATCATAATCATAAAATTATTGATAATAAGTACAAACATAAATACACAATTTAGCCTCACACGAAACAAATAAATACTTACTCGTTAATCCTGCTCATTGCTCTAACAAGTGCTGCTTCTTTTTGTGCATCAATTTGAACAAATGTTGCCTGGACCGAGAAATGCATACTACGCACAAGTGAATATCGATCTTTAATCTCTTGCATCCAAGCATCGGTTCGGTGATTCCCATCCCAGCATAAAAACATTTTGCCACTTAAATTTTTCCATTCATCATTTTCTGCAAGCTCACTCTCGAAGCGTTGGTTTTCCTCTAACCAATATGCATCCCAAGTGCTCATTATTTGTTCTGTGATTGGACAATGAGTGTCTACTGCAGTAGTGACAGACAAAATGAAGCTCCCCTTCTCCATTACATAACCATCAACTCGTAATGTTTCTCTCAATGATTTAGCTTCCTTGTTGATGATTCTTACTGCCTGATTCAACATTATTCTACATAGAGGAATTAATGGTGGAGCGGTCCTGCGTACAATTCTTAACTCCTGGAGTGTCTCAGAAATCATCTGCATTGTGAATGTCTTGGGAAATTCCAGAGTCTCCAAATCTTCATCTTCTTTTGCCTTTTTTTTTCCTTTCCTTCTTGATTTGGAGATATCTTTACTTGCTGGCTTGTCATGCTCAGGTGTAAGGACATTCAGGTCTGCCGAATCATGCTCTGTAGTCTCATGGCAATCAGAGTCTGTTTGCTGGATAATAGTTTCGTGTATTTGCTCTTCTTCTGCAACACTATCTGCATCAACCCTTGGACTTTTAGCACCACTATCACTATCATCTGTATTAGAATCAGACATCTTTTTTGACGATCGTCTTCTTGGCTCCTTATCCAAGTACTTGTACACAAAATTTGAAGCTCTATTTCTGGTCTCTACCATGCCAATAGTCTACATAAATTAAATTGGAAATGTGTAAATTGGAGTTTGAAATGAACAAAGCAGGAAAGAAAATGAAATACACACTATACATCCAAGAAGATTAAATTAATTAAATGGGCAAACCAATTAAATGGCCACAGATTATTCCTTGGCTAGAGATATCCCAGACGGCTCCAAAATTTCCCAGTCAGCGCCGACTGCCGGAGTAGCAGCATTCGATTGCTCAGAGCTTGGATTGCTCAATTTTGTGTTTTCTATTTTGTTTTTTTTTCAAATGTCACATACTTTAAAAACATCACCTTTATATATAATTGAATATTAATACGACTAATATCATATATTCCTTATTAATAATAATCATTATTCGATAACTAGTACTATTCGTTAGCCTATGTTTTTAATTTGTATTCCGTTAGCCTATGTTTTTAAATTTGTATTCCGTTTTAACGGGCAAGTGCCTCACAACTACCAAAACTAATAATAACGTAATTTTTCCGTTTTAACGGATATGCTACTTAATTTTTTATTTTAATGGTATGTTATTTTATCGTTTATTTATATTATGGCGCGCGCATTGTGTCTAGAATTTTGAGTTCATGTTCGAGTCCTTGTCTGAGTTCCTGTTGTATGGCTACTCGCGTTATAGTGAAGGCATGGGAAAGAGATCAAGAAATGTCTATGCCTTTCCTCAATGGGAAATGCGTTCTGGATAGTAATGCTCTTGCAACTTTCTTCCAATTTCCAGAGGATGCTTTATGTATTGTTCAAAGTGGCTATGGTCCAAACTTTCTGAGCAACGTGTTAGAGGAAACTGTGAATGAAGCGGGCAAGCGTTGTTATATTGTAGAGGAATGTTTTGGCAACAATGTGATGGTATATGGTGGTTTGTTGTCCGACAAACCTAGTAGAGTGATAAATATAGACTCAGAATCATCATCTTCAGAGTCCCTAAAAGGTTGCAACTCAACCTTCAAAAAAATGTTGTTACGGAGTGGCAATAGCAAGCTAAAGAAGATACTCACGGAAGTAAAGGAGCCAGTAAATGTAACATGTTTGCCTCCTTACTATGATGGCAAAGTAGTGTTCGAATTACCAAGCCAACAGGAAGCAGGAGGAAGCATGGACGGTATGCAGCAAAATCAAGATCCTCATATGTGGACAACATATAGCCATACGAGTACACCTGCATTAGATGGCACAGTGAGGCTTGCATATTGTGGAGGCCATCTGCAATGCCAAAATCCTTGTTGTGATTACTTTCTTAGTAAAGGGGAGCATAATTCCGTTCAATGGAGGGGCTCTATGAATATCAGACCAGATGTTGGGCCTATAAGTGATGAGCATGGTTCAGTAAGTTGCGCATATTGCAAGGAGCAGCCATATTGTATTGCACTATGTGATGCTACTATATATTATTGTCTTCCAAAGTGTATCTTAGACACTAGACTTGTTATACACACAAGCTCCCACTCCCATCCAATCAGGCGTGCACTTTCAAGATTGGAAATTAAGAGAATGAAAAGCATTATTGATAGTACTCCTACTTCAGTTGTGCACATGGCTCCAAGGCAGCTTCAGAATAATATTGCTATGGAAGAAATATGTAGAAGCATATTGCTGGAAGTGGATGTTGAAGACATAAACAAAATGACCACTGAACAAGTGGATGTTCTATTGCTACGACTGGAACCACTATGCAATCAAAGAAGGTGTGCTTTAAGGTGTGGATTTTCTCCATTGTTGTAAACTAAGCTTCCTTTTTTTGTATGTGCTAGGTTGAGGAAGTGGATTGATGACGCAAGAAAAAGAAATCGCCAATGCCAAGATGAGCTAAGTAGCATATTGTATTTAAAAAGGAGATGTTGTTACGAGTTCTTCCATGGTTCAAAGTTTCCGGACCAGTTGCATAATGCTCAATATGAGAGGTGCTATTTCTTTAAGATGTCAACTATTGGGGCTGGTTCGGGCGTGGATTTGGTGAACCGAATGCGTCCGTCAGGAGATCTGGCAACATCATGGTTGCATTTTGATCATGTTAAGCGAATAAATGGGTGGACAACAATGGCCTGTCATGTATATGATCCCATGTAAGTATACTTTCTACACCTAATTATAAAATATATTTATTGCACAAAGATATCCATTGTATCTATATTGTTTACTAGGATACGAGGTCTACAAACAATTGCTGTATGCGAAATGAAGACGGAGGATGTAGAATCTCAAAAGAAGTTTTGGAGAAAAATGAATAAAGTGCTACAAAGTAAGGGCTTTCCACCAGCACAATTTCATGGATTTATGGCTGACGAGGCCCAGGCAAATTGGAATGCCGTCCGAGAAGTCTTTTTCGGAGGCGAGCCAAATTTAGAAAAGGAAAGATCATGTGTTTTCCACTTTGAACAGTGTTTGCAAAGGCAAACAAAGAAGCATCTGAGCCCAGAGAGTAGACAATATTTCCTAGACCAATGCAGAAATTGGAGGCTCAGTTGTAGCCATGAAGATGCAGAAAATCAATATCAGTCTATTCTTCAATGGCTTCCTGGAAATACAACAAAAACTGATGCAATGGCGCTATCCTCATGGTTATCATGGTGGCATCAAAGGGTCAGTAGATGGGGGAATTTTATGAAGGCCAAAAAAAGTATAGCATCTGCAATACATATTCCAGACACAAATCTCTCTGAATCCAGACATGGGACTTGGATGGCTGCAACTGGTTACAAGAAGACCCTCTCATTGTATGATGCCAGTTTATTTGATTTGACAGAAGCTATTTTACAGAGTGCAAAGTACAAATCATATCTAGATCACAATTATGTAGGGACTGGTCCTGGACTCTCTACATTATTTTCAAGGCTACAAGGTAGACTTAATAGTGGTATAAAACCTTCTGAGGCAAGCTCTTTTGTAAATAAGGAAGCTATGAGGCAAGGGATGCCCATACATAGCATGGGAACAGGAGGAAACGATCAAACTATACTGAAAAGAAAGAATTTGGACGTAGCTGGCAGTAGTCACAGTGAAAAGGGAGCACATAGACCAGATAAAGAAGCTATTAACATACCTCGTGTAGCTAGGGATGATCCTGTTGTAAGAAATCTGTTCAATAGTAAGGACATTCTAATAAGAGAAAGGCAGGTTGCAAACACTAACTGGGCTATTCGAAGAACTACAGCAGGCAGTAAAGTCAGATGTCAAGGGAGGACAAGCATAAATGGGAAAAAATGTGACAAGCTTGTCAACAAGGGTATAGCATCTACAACTGCTCCTTCATTTTATGGTATCAGAACATTTAGGGGTGGTAATTGTGAGCAGTTCTTCTGGTTCTGTGGAGATAACTTAAAGTGCACATGGTATCCACATCCTAGTTTACAAGAGGTCCCACCAAGACCTATTCTATGGCCAGTTGCAACAGATACATGCATCACACAGGATGAACTTCAAGTTCTTCAAAATGGTGGGTATAACTTAGAGGGCTTACACAGGACTGTTATGGAGCCTAGCCCTGGACCCTACACAGAAGAGGCAAGCATCATGCATTCAGGAATATCAATGCGACGAGATGGTAAAGGGGTTAAGAGGAGGTCAAAATTAAGTAGGCAGTGTGAAGTGAACTTGGAAAGAAGCAAAGATATGGGTAACATTAATGTAACTCCGTATGTGCTACAGGTAAATCGGCATGTTGATTTTCTTTTGGAGAGGGAGTCACAAACATATACTGTCAGCATCAAGAAAGAGCCTGCTTGCACTTGCCCTGAGTTTCGAAGCAAGGCATTGAAGAACAATTATACTCCTTGCAAACATATGTTCTATGTTCTGATGAAGATATTAGGAAAAGATCCAACGGCTGATTTGACCTTGATTCAGCCAATTCTATCTGATACTACTTTAGCAAAGTTGCTCGCATAGTAAGGTTTATAAAAGCTTTATGTTCATTACAACTTCGGTATCTACAACTTCGGTATCTATATGAAAGGCCATTCTATGTGTCTGTGTATTCATATTACATAATGACTTATTCATTTTATTATATAGTTATGTTCCTTAATACCAACTTATTTATTATGCTTAACTTCGTTCAAAATTTCGATATGGATAAAAAAAAACCAAAGTGCCCATGAAAAAAGACCCTGTATAAATTTACACTCCGAATGGCATTATTAATATTTGTGTAGCACGTCCCATTCATCGTGATCTGCCTCAAACAATTGTTGTTCAAAGTGGGCCAAGTTCTTTCCTTTCAAGCTATGATTGTTAAATGGCCCAGAGTTGGCTCTTATATTCCCTAAGGCCCCTCTCTTTACTCAGTATTGTAAGTCTTACCAGCAGGCTCCTCCAGCTGCCTCTGCTGCAAATTCTGCTCCTCGCTCTGCTCCTTCTTCGATGGATGTTTCTCACCCAGCTGTGACTTCCTCATCTATTCCAACTGCTGGTCCCATACCTTCATTGTTGGATCAACAGAGGCATGTGGAAACATATTCTACGATGTCTAACCTACTTTCTCTAGATCTTGCAGAGACAAAGCATCACCTGAAACAGCTTCGTCAAGTAAGGCGGGATTGCAAGAACAGGGTGCCAGCCAAATCCATTTTTTTCTCCTTTTTTTTTTCTCTGAAATCTACGTGCCATGTTTTGGAGAAAGCATCAATCAAGAATATGCTAAAAGCATATTTCTTTCATAATTATATACATTAGATAACTCTCATCCTAACCATTCAATATGCGTATTTTACTCGCATATATTCCTGGCATTATTTTATATAGGAACTGGTGTGCGATGACCATGTTACATTGTGGATCAATATCAATATTAGCCAAGTCTTTTGTCTATGTGGGCTAGATGAGATTCAGAGGTCGTAAGAGAAAGTCGAAGAGGCTTGTAAGCAGCACATGGACATTGATCGTCGTGGTGCCCACCCTCCACCCAAACATCCACCTGCTCTTCGTCAACCTCGAAAGTCAGCTAAGGGCTCTAATACCTCTGCATCTTAGCTGTCCTCAGCATTTGCTCTACGTGATTCTGCTCCTCCTATTGCATATGGGCGCTTTGCTCCCCTTCAGTTGGCTGATTTGGCTGAAGATAATACTACCTTGCCGCAGGCCCACGATGCATCTTCAAAATCTCCTGAGATTCTAGTAGTCACATCTGATTTGACTCCATTACAAGTCCAATGTGGTTAGATCCTTAAGCGCAGCCGCATCTCCTTTTACTTATCTAGTATGGAATAAGTACATTGTGCCGTAGGCTCGTGTTCCAGCAGCATTCTCTTGTGCTTCATAACTAGATGAGAAATTTTCATTTTGTACTTATTCTTCTGATTAATAAACTTTTTGTTTGTCCTTCAAAAAAAAATGTTGGGCATTTTAACACTTAGAATACATTTTATGCTCTGCTTTAAAATGATGCCTCTTATCTTTATAACATGTTAGGATTTGTCCGTTTGTTAACCATAAAGTCTTACAAGAGAGTTTTCATAATGATACATAGTTGATAAGTTATATTTTTAAATGCTTTGGACTTCATTTTACGAATAGCAAGATGCTTCCACTAAATGCCAGTCCTACATTAGTTTTAAGTATCTGATATTGGATTGTATTATTCGCCAAACTTAACCCATGCTATTATTTTCTCTGATCCGTATGCAATTAGTGGCCCCTAATCTACTATGGTCACATTGATTTCTACCAAAAGTGCCTAAAGCAAAAATATCTGAAAAATAGAATGGCAAGGGTTCAATATTAACGTAGCAAATGTAAGTTGATTTGATGACATACTGGTAGTTTAGGGAGATTGACAAACATTAAAAAAAAAGGGCTAGAAAAATGGCATAGACATACCACCAAAGCGGGAACATGAAAGTAGAAAGTAATCAAATTCAAGATTTTTCAGAATCTATTTTCGTGGAGTCCTTATAAAGAATGCATGTCATTCATCTTCCTATAGATGGGGCGTCTATGTCCTTCATAAATACAGACCAAAGAATTTCGAAACTCCATGGATATTGGCCTTTTCATCCAAGGTAAACACAAGAGACTCATGCAAATCGCTCCATTTAAGAAAAATTCTGAAAGAAAAGCTACCATGTAGTGCAACCCTATCTCGAACTGCTTCAAAACGTAATACAAATTAATTTTTCATTAAGCCACACCAAGAATCCATTTTCCCTGTGTCTATTTTGAATGTGCTCCTCAAATGTGCCATATAAACTATCTTTGTGTCTACAAGTTATATCATGATGCCGAAGTGAAAAGATAATAAAAAATGATTCTTTCTGTTTTAGAAGAAGGCCGACATTTTGCAATACAAGATATCTATTATTATTTATTTATTTATTTATTGTCACGCCTTCATACCCTCAGGTCCATCAGCGAAAATAGAAAACAACAGTATTAATCAACAAAGGCTCACTCTTGGGCGAGCAAGTTTTCAGCCATCTTATATAGAGCTAATAACTCATTTCTAGATTTTAGATATTCATAAGATATGCTCTGAGATCTAATGGAGAAAGATCGAATAGCTTTGATAGAGAGCTACACGTAATATTGTGACTTTCTCGTATATACTCAAAGGTCGAGCATCTAATCAAAGCATGATCTTCATCCTCCACTTGTGCTTCAAAACAACATGGGCAGAAACGCAGCTCTCTGGGGATCCCTTGTTCTCGTCCCTTTTCAATCCGCAAAGAATGAGAACTAAGTCTGAATTTAGCAATTAATTGCCGTTTTTTCCGGCTAAGCTCCATCTTTAGGTAGGCTTGCTCTTCATATACTACCATAGCATTAACTTCTTGTCTATAGAAATTTCGCTTTACCCCAATATCGCCAATTGGCCACATCTTCTGTAATGCCCGCTCAATCACATATGCACGCAAACCTACATCTGTAAGTGGGAGATCATTAAGATCCATACCCCAAAAAGCCACCCAATCCACCAGGTGAGTATACCACCCTGCATGATGCTGTGTTTGAGATTCTATCAAGGCCTGCTTAGGTATCCTATTATCCCCCATGCTCCGTACCCTCTGATAGTAGGTAAGAGTTTGAAACAACGCTTCGAACGATGGTGGGTAGCAGCTGGTATCAGCACTATTGCAGCTTGGTATGAGTCTGGTCATCTCATGTCATGGGAAGCGATGGCGGCGGCGCAACCCTAGCACCTTCGGTATCAGCATCGACGTCGACATCCTTCAAGGTGCGGTAAGTCGAATCGTTCAATCTCTTGGGGCTCTCCCTTTGTTTCTGCTTCCGATCCTCCCACTCTGCCTTTTACCTGTCATATCCTATTATCCCCTGTCTGCCGCCCTCCTTAATCTGTTGGATATTTAATCTGTTGGATATGGACCCACCCAATCCAATCTCCAGTGATGCTTCCCCTGCTCTGCCCAATACAGACAAGGCAAAAGCCACTGTTCATGTTGCTGCGCCTTTGTCTCCGGCTTCGTCCTCAGCAGAAACCCCAAGCTCCAACAAGAAGCTTGAGCACCCCCCTTCGCAACAACTGACACAAGGTATCCATCTCAACTTTGATTCGGTTAAAGCTAGATTCTCTCATCTAGATAAAGTTGCGATTATTGGCTGGACCGAGAAAGAAGGCATTAAGCTTGATGTCGTAGCCTCACAAATTCTTCAGCTAGACCGAAGCATTCAAATCTCGGCCATCTACTGGCTTCACTACCCTTTCTTTATGGTGGAACTCTGCTCCCCGGAGGCTTCTAACCTGGTCTTGCAACAAGGGCGTATTCATCACTTGGGATTCCAGATAAAGTTTCAAAAATGGGACTACAAATTCAATCCTCTCAAGCCGGAGTCCCTTCCTTTTGTGGTATTTGTCTCCTGTCGCGACCTCAACCCAGTATACTGGAATGCCGACTGCCTGAGAACTCTGTTTACTCTGTTGGGCATTTCATCTCGGTCCAATTTAAACCTGATCGCCCTCCCATAGCTTTTGTTCAGCTTGATCTTTTGCAGCCTATCCCCCAAGAGATTGAATTTTTTGACTTATTTGGTACTAAATGTATTTTTCCTTTGAGCTGGAGTGGTCTTCCCCCTGTATGTGCAATCTGCAACAAAAGACTACATGGTGGACAAAAATGTCAGCCCGTCCACCCGGTGAATATTGATAGTGAAGAATCAACACGTTTCTTCTCCGGAGAAATTTCCTCTCCAGAACAGGATCACAAGAACTATCGGCAGTCAAACAATGAAGGCATTCAACATTATAATATCAATGGGAGTCAGAGAAGAAATCAAAGAAGGAAAATACAAAGAGAAAAAATCGGCCAAGCAAATTATGATCTTCAATGCAGAATACAGCAAGCCTTACAGGAAAGAAAACACCAGAAAGAGATTCAGAAATACGGGAACATCAAGGTTCTCTCAAAGGGCATTGAACATTCGGTGGGCGCAACAAAAAAAAGGCAGTCTCGTTCAACAAGCAGGAATACATGAGATTTCGCGTCATATGATCCTTGCTTCTTTTTTCTTCCCTCTTCTTGATTTATATTCACCCACTGAATCAAATATTTTTCTTTGGGCTATATTTATCCGATGTCGGGGATTTGAGACTAGGGAAAAGCATTACTAGCATCGTTGTTGTCTAACATATGGACATAAGAGACACGCTTTTTCAAGATATACATTCAGGGCAATGGGCATCTAGTTTTACGTTGTAAAGTTGTGGGAGCCGAGCTTGAAAGTCGTCCCATGACCTCTTTTAAGCGAATTGTGCAAACTTCAAAGTTATGAGAATGGTGTCCTTGCAATGAATAAATGTTCCAAATTGAAATGGTAGTCTTGCTATGCAGATCTCTAACCCCCCAATAGCTACATCAAATCGATGCTTCTAGATCACCCAGAGTGCAATGTTAAGTAGAAAAGGATTTATATAGTTTCTGTCCAATGTTATTACCAAATCAGGCCAAACAAGCATGGTTTTATTAATTGGAGAGAATAACGTGATTTTGAGAATTTTGACCTCAGCTAATCTAGTCAAGCAAGAGTATTTTCTCCTACTTCTAAAGCATGAGTATTGATACATACACCACTATTATTGATAGTAGATACATATATACACCATTGTTATTGATAGTAGACATATACACCACTATTATTGATAGTAGATACATACATCATTATTATTCATGGGTATAAATATATCCGCACTTGAGTGCAGTAGGCATTCATTTATAATGTCTCGGCACTCAGGATCTGCTACCGATAGAGCATGGTTGCCTGCTCCTGCTACCGATATCGAGACCATCACTTGCTCCATGACTTACAATGATCTGGTTAAATGCATTCATAGAGGCATCCGGCTTGATCCATACTTGCAGTCCATAGCTAATCGCCGCCAGATGGATTCCCCCGGTTACCACCATGTTGTTATTCATCTTGTATGGCTTCATGAGCGCAATGCCTACGAGATTAACTCCATATGCCTGCGTGGTCACGACGAGTAACTGTTGTGATGTAACTGTGCTTTAGGTGTATGTATCACCTATTCAGCAATATATAATGTAGTGATGTTCTGGCATATAAGATATAGTAATGTATAAGAGAACTTGTATTAATCTGAAAAATGCAGAGACTAATGAATAATAACTATTTTAATGTACCTTGAAGACTCGAGTTTCTTCCGTCCTCTGAGGCCTCTTTGGCCAGTAATTCCTATAACTGAGCCGCTACACTTGTAGGTATCACTACAATCTGAGGCTTGTCCTGACTGATCAACCATAGTCTATGGTTTTATGCTGATAACGAGGCCTGTCATTCGGATTTGGCCTCCACCTTTTATGCCAACAGTCCCTATACCGTTGTGCATAAGTGGTACCTTTTCTTGCTATCGGCTCCCACCAAGACACAAACACCTCTTCGTAGTGGGAAAGAGTTGGGCCTTGTACAGGGTCCTCATCAGCAAAGGCCATCCATGCAGGAGATGACTCTCATGGTCTAATGAGCAAGAGCATACCTTTCTTGACATCCTGGTATGGGTCGAATGTTTCAACTGGGTTCTATAGTTTATCCTTTGCAGGGCCGACATAGTGCAGACGTGTTGTGTACTCGTCGAGCATTACTGACTCAGGCTCTATTAGCACGGACTATCTAGTGACAGGCCAGAAGTCTCTAATTTCTTGGGTCCCGAGTGGGATCTGTCCAAGTGCATGCATCAAAGACGACCAGTAGTCAATAACCTCATTCATGTAGGCATTAGACCATGAGTTCACACCACCATGAGATATGTTTGCCCAATGCATCATGTACTTCCCAATGGATGATCGTAAGGCACCCATATCTTTGAGGCTATCGTATGGCTTCACAGCCTTAGGTGCTCCAGTAGGTATTATTGGCACACCATCAGCACCTGCCTTCCACATTCTTATTCCATTCAGGGAGCCATTCTCGATGCCCTCGCCTCATCTTGTGATACATGAGTGGCCAACCACCTTTCATGCAAAATTTGAAGAGCAGGGGCTCCAGGTGCCCAACCAAGCGATCCTTCTTGTCTGGAATGTATCCTTTCACAAATGACTTCCAATCAGGAACCTCAGTGATTAGGTATGGCACCGGTGCTTTGGTACTACATTCTCGAAATAGCTGCATTAGTTCAAGAATAGTGAGTGCATCCGACCTACGCAATAACATTGAGTAATTTCAGAACAGTGCATCAACGTCATCATGAGTGTGGCCGACCATCATGAATCCAAGTTGTATCTGATCAAAAACCCCCAGCCAGACAAGATAAGAAAGGTAGGAGAAGAGATATTTGTTCTTGTTCTGACCAGAGCAATTGTCTAGTTGTAAATATAGCCTTCTAGGTAGGTGTTTGGGGTGAACTGAAGCATTAGGAGGGGCCATAAATTATTGTCTAGTGCTATTGACCTTCTTAGTCCTCAATGAATGCCATGGTGTTGAGGACTGCTGCTCCCCATGCACAATCAACGCGCTCAACTTCTCTTAAATGGCCCCAGTTGTCTCTCGAAGCATCCTCCAGGGTTTTAAGTGTGTGGTTCAAGGAACCAATATGAAAATTAGAATCATCCTTCTATAAGTCTAGTGAAAAATGGCCCAGAGCGCCAATACCGTGGCCATGCATCAGTGCACCAGTCACACTTACTTTCAAGCGTTCTCCTCTCCACACTGATTTGGCTAACTTCTCCAATCTATGTACCATTGTCTTGTTCTGATCCATCTTATCATGAATGATCGTCAGAGCTTGCTCATGAGCACAATGCGATAAAGCTCTCCACGACCAATACAGGCTCCTACAAGAAATCTGGGCTGTCATGTGTGCCTTCCTTTCGATCTGCAATTCTCTTCTCTCTGTTGAATCTCTTGTCTTAGCCATTTTCTCTTTTATTACAATACAGCTATTGCACTTGGAGAAAGCTATCCTCTTCGTAATTGCAACCTCTGGGTGGTGTAACTTCCATCCGCCTAAGAATGAAGATGGGGAGATGTGCTTGTCTGTCATCTCCATAACACTGGCATCCACCTCATGGAGAATGTCCTTCTTTGTTAGGATAGAAGGGAGCCTCTTCACATTCGCTCTCACACCTTCATTAGTGATTTTCGACCTGTGGGGCATCGTCTCTGCATTCTCATCTATGTACATAGATAGTAGGGCATTTCCTGCTAGAGTGTGCGACCTTGGTTTCTTTGAGCCCGTATTACCATGTTCAGCAACTCTATGACCAGCAAGGAAAAGTTTACGCCACTTATACAAAGTTGACATTGGAATGTCGTAAGCTTTGCGCCATGCTTTCAAGCATACTTGCTTGTTATTTAGCATCATCTTCCAGACCTGCCCATTTTCTGAGCAAAGGTTAAGCATGTTGTAAGCAAAGGTGTACCTGTCCGCAACACTCATGTTCCAAAAGAAACTTCGCATGCACTTGATCTCACAGGTGGAGAAAGTGGCACAACATCTGCGAATGCAGCAAATTGTGGATTTGAAGTATAGAATAGAAGCCGCACTGATCTTCTCATCAACCTTACATAGGGTAGCAGGTGTTCGCGATGTTCGATTCACCATTCTATAAGACCTCTTTCGAGTCTTAGCAACTTCCACTTGCATTGCACAGGGTTCTGCCTCGATGTTCTGTTCTTTCACAGCCTTTACGAGAGTCGATACTGTGATATTGTCTACTAACACCAAGGCATTGGACCACCTGACCAAGTCGTGCAGTTACGGCATTTTAGCACAAGCTTGGCATCTCATAGACGGCTTCTCTGGCATAGGACATATCTTCATCAAGGTGGCAGCCATGAAGTCTTTCCCTAATCTTATGTCACCAACTGTCTGGTTAGGATCAGTGAAGATGATCACCCCCTGTGCATAAGGCATATAGCAGCAGTCATGCATTAGCATGCAATTCCTCTCCATCAGCTCATCTCTTGAAATGCCTTTATCACCACAGGTTTGCTTGAATGAACCTTCCTCGTCTTCAACTACCTGCCAGTTAATTTTTTTTAACTGCGCTGGCAGAGTCGATATGTCACCTTCGGGTGCAAGGGACGCTATACAACTAACATGCCATAAAATGAAACTCCCGAGAGAATCTCCTGAGTGTTGAAATCTCGGCTTTCGGATATGGCAAAGGTATGCTTCCATCCACAATCTTATCCATAGACACTACCACGGCGCCCCCGGGCAAGGGCAAATTGTGATGTTTGTTGAAGCCATGTACTTTGCCCTTGCCAACTTTGACACCATTGAAAAATATGAATCTTGATTCAGCCATCTTGAATTGACAAGGCCGATAGTGCTATTAGAAATCGCAGTGGCGATGATACAAAGCACTAAATGCTTTTGTGAAGAAAAAGTTGAATAGCAGGAAAAGCTAGAGCTGCTCAAGATCGCCGCCGCGATCTAGCTGAGGACTATCGGGCTTGTACAAGTTCACTCCAATGCTAAGACACATTTGCTCCAATGCTCAAACACATTTGTTACAATGTTGAGATATACTTGTTGAAAGCTGATGAACATCGCCGTGGCGATGTAACTGAGGACATGAGCTGACCTTTTCAAGCAACGGACATTAAATTAGTATCAGTTTGCTCTGACAAAGATCGTCGTCGCGATCGGTATGCGGTCAGGGTTTGAAAGACATGTGAAGAATTGTCTGAAGAATTTTGTTTTCTGGTTTGCCCGGTTGATATTTATGTTCTGAAATTCATTTCAGACAACACACTACTTCACAAAGAATATAGTATACAAATGTGGGCCTCTTCTGCTCTCTAACTCGTTCATTTGATATAACAGAAGTTAAAATGGTATAGATGGGCTATACCATCTATACCATTAAAACAAAGTTTTAATAGTATAACTTGCCTGTTTACACTCTTCAGAGCACGCAGTAGTCGAAAAACCAGGAAAATGCTTCAAATATTCTAGATCGCCTTCCATTTCCAGTTGAGCGCCTCAAATGCCTCCAATTTTAGACGATCGGCTTCGAAGACCTATTCAGCGCCTCAGAAGCCTCCTCCCCGAGGCCAATTTCAATGAATGGCTAATGTGGTCGTGTATCTGGGTGAATTGATTTTGAATTTCAAATTCAGGTAATTTCGGCGGGGCCTTTTTCATGTCGTATTGTGACCACAGTGACATAATACGCATACGGAAATGAATACGGGGACCCAAAAATGAATACGGAATACGAAAACGTGAAATACGCATACGGAGAATACGGAATATTCTTTTAGAATATTCCATAAAATATCATATTTGTACTTGATCTTTTCAGTTTAATCTCTATTTTTTAAATATGAAAACTGTAAATTCTTCTATTGCAATAATAACAACATTAAGGGAAGAAAACATAAAAGTAAAATTTATCATACTAAAAGATAAAAGTAACTCAAAAGTTAAAAGTCAAGTTTATCATATTATAAAACATAAAAGTGACTCAAAAGTTTTGTTACGTTACATCACCATAGTTTATATGTAGATAAGATATAATAAACCAACATAGAAAGGATATGATACTGTCACTCTGGGTAGAGAGAGGATGGAACAAATTCAACATCAGCAGTAGGGCTATAATCATGATCCTCCCCATGAACTTCACCATACCAAGAACCACTACCAACATTCCCTACTTCCTCCAAAGATCCACTAGTGCTTCCCACTTCCAAATTTCCTTCAGCATGCTCAATTGTTTCAACGTCATCATCATAATCATCATCTCCATCAGTGCCCCATGTTAGCAATTGTTCTGGCTCTGGAATGCTAGCTTTCTTGCCCAAGCCAACGTACATTTCAGGAAGGACGCTTGCTGCAGCTCTGTTCTCATTACGAAGTTTCAAATTATGTGCAACAAATACAAGAGCACTCGATCTTTCTGGCAACATTCTAATGCCCCTTTTCCCATCTGTCACATGCTCAAATGTACTAAATAACCTCTCAAACGAGGAAGAGCTAGCACACTGACACAATAATTTCTGTGCAATATCCTGCAATTGTGGCATATCATAACAATTTTCGTACCACCAAGTACCAGAACTTACTCTAAACTTATCTTTTTGTGCATCAGGAAATGAAGATCTCCCTTCTTTTCTATGAAATAGAAGGGCTTGACTTTTCACCTGTCTCCTCACATCATCCCTAGGAGCAAGTTGAAAAAGATAATTATCCCAATAAGCCTGAACAGTGCCATTTCTAAAGGGAGGACCTCCTTGATATTCGGGACTGTCATTGTCCCATGTGACGCTCCCTGAACATATACGACACTCGGACGTATACATAAGGGGACTTTCCCCTCCCATGGCGACCAACTCACCATGAGCAGGGCCCTCCGTCTGACTCGGGCCATCTATAAGAAGATGCTCAAGTGAAGGACACATAGGGGTCATTCGGCCAACGCCTTCAATGGGGCTCCTACGTCGCGGAAGCATGAATACAAGGTTAGCACACAGCTCAATCATATCATAATTTACCACCTCGAGGGGTGGCACATCCATCCAAGTGACAACAGCAAAGAATATGCATTTAATACTAAGGAAAACACCCCAAACCCATGGTTCTACCCCGGCTCCGCCTCCAGTGAGGATCGACTGACGGCTAGGTCTCAAGAGATCAGCAGACCGAATCTTGACATGGCGTTGGCTGGCATAGAACATCGGCTAGGGTTGTCCACTCCATCCGCCCCTCCTGTGCACACTTTGCAGATGAGTCCAATCATGCTATGGCATCACTATAGCCTTCCGGACATGCAGACTCAAGGTATCACCCTTAGAGCCTACTACAGGGTTCATGAAACCCCGTCCGATGAGGCAGGTCGGGGAAGCGTTCCCTTCCAGGATCACAGTGGTTCCATGGGTGAGCTAGAGAATACGTGCCGCATCAGCGACCCCCGCATCCGTACCCAACTTACTCACCCTAAATCTACTCAAAGTGCAAGATGCTCCATATGGATCACACCTCTACACCCAGGGAGTGTCAGACCCATACCCGGCCCTCTACGTGACCGGCTATCAGGCCTAGCCCACTGTAGGAGTCTCAGGAGCCTTTTATGTTCGTGCAAGACCCCCTTGTTTGGTGCTAAGTCATTCCATAGCATCCACAACTCGGTGGTCTCTTGTACACAGGCCGCAAATAATGGGAAATACAGGGATCTACCTAGGAGCATACTAATAAACATGGCTCAGAGGTCTCTACCCCCCTCCCCCCCCCTTAATTCCCCCATTTCAAGAGTAATACTATGCAAAGAACTATCAATCCATCATTTAAGAGCAAGTACAGAATCAGAGATAAGGAGAACTCACCTTTGCAATCAAGGGTTAGTTCCTGCAGGTAAAGCATAGAGAACATAGAGAAATTGAAGAAATACACACAACAAGTGCCCCATAGGGGCGCTACCCTACAGATAACATAACTAAGCTACAGACTAACCGTCGAATCGGGCTTGGGATGGCTCCATCTCGATTTGCTGAAGGGTGCCTGGCTCTGCTCCTCCTCCCCCATCTCCAATTGCTCCTAATTCGAATTGGGGCACAAAAGCCCTAATTTGGGTGTCCAAAATGGAAACCCTGCCTTGCCCAATCGATTTGAGCCAAGTGGGCATGTCATTAATTAACTAATTTGGTATTTTAGCCCTTTTTAATATTAGGATAAGCCCTAAATTCGAATTAGGGTTTTGGGTTAGGTTCCACCTTTATAATTTAATTATTAACATAGCTAACCTTAGCTTATGAATAATTAATGTGCCATTAATTATTCATAGTGACGTGTCATGTATTTATACTTAAATATACGTATAAATATGTGGAACGTCACATTCTCCCCACCTTGAAAATGATGTTGTCCTCAGCATCAAGACTACTCTTGTTGCAGGGCAACACATCATACATTGGAAGGGAGCCTCCCCTCCTTAAAGAGATAGCGTGAGATTATAAGTCACACAGACGTTGTCATGTTCAAAGTGATTATGTTTGAAATGACTTATAATGTGCAATTTATAACTCTGGAATATAAGAGGTAGAGGTATAGATCAGACATGATCATCGCTTAGGACTGTCAAAAGTGAACAGTGAAGGTTTGTGGAAGTCTCACTGTTTCATTCGTGGTGACGAGTTCACAGTCTATCTATTTTAGAAATCATTCTTTCTATACATACAGGTAACTGATTATATATTAAAGACATGTATAGATATAAAGAACTTCTATTTGTTATTATATTATAATACAGAGTTATTAACCTCACACTGTTTAGTAGAAAGTCATTCTAATCATATTAACTTCTGTGTATATATCCATTATATTCTCCGTTCACTTTGTAAGTGATTTTTATTACAGCCAGGCTTAATGTGATTTTGCATCTAAATTTTGTTTTCCTATTTGGTTACAATTTTAACAACTCATATATTGCTATCGTGAGTGTTTAGATGCCCCTGACTTACAGACAGACGTTCTTCATTAATTATTCATTCGTTATTCCCTTAGGAGTTTGTGTAAGACATAGATAATTATATCGTTCTATTATATTTGACTATGTGTTTAAATAGCTTGCTTCTTTCGATTATCTTTAATGTTTCCACACACACACTCTCTATCTTTAGCATAGATTACAGTCACATGAGGACACATATTAATTCATTTTATGTTTATACATTTACGAGACGTCCCGATGTTCTTACATTTGAATTACTTATTTATTTTATTGCTATTTTCATAAATTTATCACACATACAGACAGTCTTATAGTTATAGGGCACAGGTACAGCTGACATATACATTCGAGGTCGCTATCCGACAGTGCTATGGCTATGCAATCGTCCTGTATCACAGCGGCGGAAGCATCGAAATCATGCCTGGTCGGCCTGAGCCTGTTATATGGTGATGACTGAGCAGGTCCTGGGCTCTTACTTGAAGTAGAAGTGCTGAATGTTGGGAATACGGAGGGTTAAGGCATCCCTATTTTGGATGGATACTCGAGAAAAATTGGTATGACGATGTTTGGTATCTGATTGAAACACTGGACTTAATAATTACGAGGATTGATTTATTATGCGGCATATATATTGCCACTCAACGTGGAAGGAGACTGGATATAGCACCATATATCCGAGGAAGAAGTGGTTTATGATTATCTACCATATACCACGTTAGAGAGGTACTATACTAAGGTGGAAACTGGATTATGAGTACCCAGCTCGTGAGAGGGAAACCAATTTAGAAGTGTAGGGTTCGACCCTGATGGTGCAGGCATAAAATGTCGGGCCAACATTTTATAGCTATTGCCACTTGAATAGAGGTATGATTCGCGGAACGGTAGAGAATACTATCGTATGAGGATGTTGATCCATAAACTATGGATTATAAAATTACACATATATTGTGTTTGGTTGATGAGATTATAGACGACTAGGAAGACCACGTAGCCTCGTGGATATGCTTAATGACGTTGGTCAAATGCATGAGCATTGTGCATGGTATAAATTAAGGAAATGGACACATCTCATGTCTGCTGGGAGCATCGAGATGCCGTATAACAGACTGGAGAATAGCGTGGAATGTAGTTTCCACATAAGGTCAAGAGAAGACGACAATTGGTAGGAACAGGCGCAACCATCAAAAAGCTGCAAGGTATGTTGGATCTTTGGTGAAGCCGGACTATGAAGGAAAGTTGATCTTCAACTAATGATACATTAGGAAGGCAAGTAATGTACCCACACGACAAGTGGGAGACAAGAGGTGCTTGAAAGTTGTTGTAAACAACGTTTCAAATATAGAGAGTTTGGAATGACACGTTGAATGTACCAAAGTCTGGCTGGAGTATGAACATCTCACCAAGGAGGATGTGTTGTGGACTTGGTATCGTGTGTGTATCCCGAGGAGTAACTCCACGTTGATATATGTGTACTAGGACCATTTAATAGTAAAACATAACTAAAAGAAGATAGGATATATACTAGAACTTGTAGTTCAAATTCCATATGAATACGGAAGTAATGAAGGTAAAAGTTCTTAGGTCAAACATGTCCACAAGGAACTTAGGTTGGCATTTGCCCCTGTGGAAGTTATGACTAGAGCTTGAGGAAGGAAGGAAGGAAGGAAGGAAGTTACTTTTATCGTCCACGGAGACCAATCGGTCTATGGGACCCAATACAAAAACGGCAAAGCGGATTCATCGCCGGATTAAAACCCCACCCGGCGGGGTTTTCGAGGGAAAAACGGTGGCAATCAGCCCGCTGACAAACCGCGGCTAATCATATAAAATGCAAAACATCCCAATATATACAACATGCACCACCCCGTAGTGCCTAGTCACGGACGGCCGGCGGGGCAAAGGTGACCCTCGCAGGTCCGTACCTCCGGATGTATGACCCCGTGGCACGCATCGACGGGTGTGTTCATCAGCAAATGCAAGGGCACGCCAGCCGTACTAAGGGAGCCGTGATCGGCCCGAATCGGAGCAACCGGGCAACTCTGGAAAGTGTGAGACTCATCCTCAACGGCACCCGCTTGACAAAGACCGACAGAGCCCGTCCCCGCGGGGCTCCCCAATCCACCGCCCGCCTCGATCACGCGAAGATGGTGGGCACCCGTCTGCGAATGGAGGCAATGAGCCCAAGCTTTTCGAGGGCATTTGAACGCTAGAGCTTTGTGGGCCCCGGGCTAACACGGGTTGATGTGCTCCTTGTAATGGGCCATTTTGACCCGCTCTAGAGCAATGGGATCCCGTGAGCTTGCCAAGGAAACAAGCATCTAGGGTACTCCCCGCCCATCCCACGATCGGGCCGCCTTTGCGCCCGAGACGATTCAGGTTCCTCGCGTTCCATCTGGCGAACCACTGATCTCTCTTACCCCTCCAACAGGCCCTAAGCCGCTGCGGACTCATGGCCCGCGATGTAAGCCCGGTCGGGAGCCGAAAGCATCACCCATAGTAACCACTTTACGAAAATAGGCGATGTGTCTATCAAGGGCTGCCAGCTGAGCGTAAGAATCGATTTCTGCAGCGAAATCGATAGGGGATCAAGGTTTCACCCCAAGTGCCCGTGCCAAAAATGCCTTCGCGACCTGCTCCAAGTCATTCCGGGTTGTCAAAGAGACATCGGCCCCAAACCTCGACCCGCATGAAGGGACAGGCTCGACCGGTGCGGAACAGATGTGGACCGATGGCCCCAATCATATAGCTCTGCGGGGTATTTGTTGTTCAGCATTGCATAAAGCTTTCCGGCCTACTGTCACCCGCAAGCGGATAGACGCCTCCCGCCAGAGGGCGAGGAGGGGAACTCCACCCCTAGGTACTTGTAGGTGGGCGTGGCGCCCACGGTATCCCCCATATGTGAGTGCGGGAGGCATGGGGTGACGTGAAGAGGATATGAGAACCACCACGGTCTTGGCCGATTGACGCCAAGATGTCGTAGCGACAAAATGTGTCTAGGGCATCCGGTGAGATCGCATATCTTAAAGGGTGTGGGGCAAGAGCCAACATCGTCCCCATAGATGAGCCGGGCGAATGACACAGTGCAAAAGATGTATGCCATCCCCCCATGCTCGATGGCCGGGGCTCTAACCGATCAATGTAGAGGCCAAAAGTGTTCGGGCGAGAGAGGGGCAACCCCGCCGACCAGATACCATCGGGTAAATGCTTGGTCTGGCCGACCGCATCCCGCCAAAACAACTCTCATACAACCTCGTGATATGGCATTCCCGCGCAAATGCGGGAGCCCCAGCTGACGCAGCTAGCCCACAACTTTTCCCTCTGGGGACCAGACAAAAGCCTTTGCGGTCCACAAAGCAAAGAATACAAGTCCAAAGGTGATTCCGCTGTCTTCAATCGCCCGCAGCTGTAAAGATATGGTCAATCGCTGAGTGGCGGGTCGAAAAGCCCGCCTGTGTGGGGTTTCGCACATCCACCGCCTTCGCCCCGGTCAATCTGCTTTGCCGAGAATGCCGCCAACAGCTTTGGCAAATACCGAATCGACCATGATCGTCCGGTAATTGGTAGGACAGTGTGGGTCGCCCGGCTTTGTGAATGGGAACAACCCGGCCAGGGTCCATTGTCGGGAAACCCTCCCCGCAATGCTCTGTTGAACAGGTAGTGAGGGACCGGCACAAGCGGTACGCCGCCCACTTGAGTAACTTCGGCACAGATACCATCGAGGTCACTGCCTTCCCATTAGCTAGCCGTTGCGTGCCCTCCTCAACATCCTCATCCACGAGAACCAATGGGGGCCATCCGTGGGGGTATGGGCGTCGCGTCCCCTGGCGGGGTCATAGAGCCGCTGCAAGTACCGCTCCCACCGCCGGGTGTGATGTCCCCTGTAGGGTCGGCTGGCCTTGAAGCACTCTGCGCCAAAAGGTTCGAGGATGAGTGTCCAAAGAGGCGAACATCTCCCCACGATGCTTGGCAAGGTACCGCCTTTGTGTCCTTCCGGATGGGCGCCAGATGCGTGGTGGCCTCAAGTAACCTGCCGGGTTTTGGATCCAGGATGTGACTGGAACTGCCGCTTGCGTTCTTTACATCCGCATCAAACCATCGGTTACGGCGGAATGTTGCTGACCCCGAAGGCGACGCGGGTCTGCCAAAGCACTGTCCACTGATCCCGTAATAGCGAAGTCACCGGGTTCCGGTCTGCCGCTCTAGTGTGGAGGTCTGCCACTACCGGGAGGGCGCTCATGAGCATCTCGGCGTAGTCCTCTGCCACCATAATCGAAGTCTCAACCGAGGACGGCGAGGGGCTCGGCATAGTGGGGGTTACGCGCTCGCCAAACCAGGTCCAAATAAAGTGGGAGGTGATCTCGAGTCGACCTCCTCATCCCGGATCGCCCTGCCCACCCGGAAACGACTGATGAGATGCATATCTTGCGCAACTACAAGCACATAGTCCACCACACTAGACCCTCCCCCCTGATTGTCCTGTCTGCATGTGCACTTGCGAGAATCGGGCCACTTTGAAAGGCCATTGCAAATTATCAAGTCAAAAATGCCACATAGCAGGAGCAACTGTCTGCCAAAGCGAGTGACCTGGCTGTCATCCGACCCGCGCGGCCAGGCTACTTCTGCGGGGCGTAGCTGCAGGACATCGTCAGCGAGGGGGTCAAGTCGCATGGGCTGCTCTACTCCTGTCCGTGCATTGAAATCTCCAAGAAGGACGACCCTACCCAACTGCTGATGCTGCTGTATGTCATCATATGACAACGGCAAAGTAAGGTTAGTGGTGCCGAACCCACAACATGTGTATGGTACTAGATAACCAAGTTGAGGAAATAAGTTGGCCGCAAGTATGAATATAGCTAGATGCCTATGTCAACAAGTTACATAGGAGTCTAGACTTAGGGTTGGTGCACACATGCTACTATATCATATAATAACAACGTAGCAGTTTTGGATGTAGGAAGGATTTAGTAGTATCAAATACTATAGTGATGTATATGATATTAAAAGATAGTAGAATATTCATACAAGGCGAGTGAAATATTACTTGACAAGGTTTAAAGAATGAGCATAATGAGGTGCTTATATACGAAGATATTATGCTTATCAGAGATAAGCATTCAAGTTATCCCAATGGTTGAAGTTGACTATCTTAGATACGTCGTACTAAGGGAGATGAAAAGAGTTTAAATCAGTGAGAATAGCTAGAGTGAGTCTAGCATATACGGTAATGTTACATTCAAAAACATCCCGAGGATGGTTGGAACGGTGTTGGAATAACCGATAATGAGAGCTTAGCTACTCAAAGGTTCTAGATACCAATGAATTACTTCATTGTTATAAGCTGAGAGCATTTATTTGGTTTTGGAAATAAAATGATGTATAAAAATATCGCGTCCCCCTGATGGAAGAAAAGAAATACGATGACTTTGGCGGTTATACCTTTAGGGATAACCGAGAACAGTGCAATACACAGCAATTCCAAGTCCCGATAAAAATCAAGACGAGATGTGTAGATTACAAGGAGTGAGATTATATAGACTAGTAGTCCATATATCTTAAGAGTTACGCTACACGCGGGGAACAATTGTAGGTATTGAATTAGAAGGTGGAGGATCCGTTGCCTTGAGGCATAGATCCGTTAGAGATTATGACTTTGAAACTCTTAAGAGAGTAAGGAATTGAATAATCATAGGATGGTCACTAACGAAGATTGAAACATTGGGTTTTCCTATTAGAAGACCAGGAGGTTTTAGTGCCTCCACTTCATTATGAGGGAGTCAAAGACGGCAGCATTTGAAGCTGATCAAAAGCTGAAGTCCACCTGATAACTTAATAAAAATAGGTTAATTGTAACTAAGTATGGGTGGTATAGAATACAAAGGATCCTTAGCGAAAGAAGCCTTTAGAAAAGCTCTTTATCTGGGGTAGTAAACCTTTGGACTTATGGCATAATCCTGTGAGGGAAACATAGTTTATGTACGGGGTTAAAGTACCATGAGGCACTAAAGGAATGGTTGAAATAGCTAGAGACCTTGTCAAAATAGATAGATAGATATAGATAGATACATTATTGTCCCTTGTACCCTGAGGCCCGTGGACTTATGTAGCATGGGCGAGCTCCCTTACGGGTGCTACTAGCACATCATGCTGATTTACAATGTAGCCTTTTCTGAAGGCTTAACTTTTCTCTATTAATACCGGCACCCAGCTTTGGATCGGCTTCATGGCTGTGCACGGGCGCGTCGCTATCAATCAGCTTTGAGCTGAGCGTTTTTTAGGGTGTTTATGCTGCGCCTCTTCGGCATTCATAACAGAAACCCTTTTTCTTTGTGTACTTCTCGGTGCCTGGCCGTCATTTCCCATATTGCATCTGCCAGATCCCTCATTGTTTCTGGCTTTGTCATCATGATGTGTACGGGCTGACCCCATCTTATATCTCTGTACTTGTTCCTAATGCTTTCATATACCGGGCAATCATTCAGCATATGATTCTCATCTTCCACTTCCCCTTTGTCACAGATTCTGCATATTCGGTCCTCTCTCTCTATCCCTCGCCACCTGTCCTTTTCAATCCTCAGCTCGTGGCTTCCCATTCTGAATCTTGCTATAGTGTCTTTCCTGGCTTTTCCTATTGTGTCATCCTGGTATATCTGTTGCCCTATCTATTGTCCCGGGTTGAAAACTGTCATAAGCCACATCGTCTTGGGGCCCATGTGGTTCTGCAGCCAGGTGTGCGTGGCTTTGTCGGTCCACTCGTCTTTCCATTCCCCTTCGGTGATGAGGTCGCTCAGATTCATCCCCAATTTCCTCGTCCACATTGCTACATCCCTGAACCACCCGTTGCCTTCGATTATGTGGGCTTTCGCTGATTCTCTGATCGCGATGCTTGCTAGCTTGCTTGGTTTCACACCTGCATTGTTCCTTATAAGATATCTGATGGTCCTTTCCCATGCCCTTATTTCCATCGGTTTTTGCCCTGTCTCATATACTATAGTTGTTTGTGGTGTATTCGTTCTCAGCTTAAATTCCTGCTTATGCCATTGTCTGTAAATTCCTTCTTGTTTTTCCCACTTTTTCTCTGTCAGACCCGGCCCCCAGGCTTTTGCCCCATATAGCTGTGTGGTTACAACTACTGCACTGAACAAATAGCATTTAATTTCCCAGTTTAGTATCCTGCTTTTGTTGCAGAAATTTTTCATATTGTAGTAGCTTCCGATGGCTGTTTGGAATCTTGTGTCTGCACCCTTAGCCCATTTTCCTGTGCCGTGTGTATCATATCCCAGATACCTGTATTCTGTTGGTTCTTCTAGTTCTGTTCCCAAGTATCTGAACGGTTTATGTCTACCTTTTTGCCCGAAAAAGACTATTTTGGTTTTCCCGAGATTAACTGTCAACCCTGTCTTTTCACAGAAATTTTCTAACAGTTTAAGTAACCTGTGCATCCCTTTGTTCTTTGTGGCCATCATGCTCAAGTCATCTGCATATAGCATGATGGGTACTTTGGTGTTCCCTAGAGTAGGGCGCCTGTCCCCTTTGCGCTCGCTATAAAAATCCTGCGGGGGCATCTATGTATATTCCAAATAATGTGGGAGATAGTGGGCACCCCCCGTTTTGACCCCCGTGTCACAATCTATCGCTTTCCCTTCTTCTTCCATTTTCGTAAACATTATAGTATAGTCTCCATGAATTGCCCCCACCATATCCTTTGGTGCACTCGCATATCTATAAGCCTTTGTATTAGTTTTTCCCTTGGGACTGTGTCAAACGCTTTCCTAAAATCAACAAAACAGCATATTATTTTCTTCCCCTGGTTTCTATTCTGTTCTATCAATACTCTTAGTGTCACTAAGTGATCTGTTGTTGAGTGATCCGGCCTGAACCACCGTCCTGTGCTCTCCGATTCCCCATACGCCCTTCTTCTTGACTTATTGTCTAAAACTTTTCCAAACCATTTTGCAAAAATGGAGCTCACCATTATTGTTCTGTAATTTCCTGGTTCCTGTCTGCTCCCCCCTTTGTGTAGGGGTATCACCCTGTTATACGCCCATCTGGCTGGTAGCCCTGTGTGTATGATGCCATTAAAAATATCTGTCACTTGCTTTATGATTACTGCATCTACACTCTTTAATAGTTCCACTGTTAACCCGTATAGATTTGGGGCTTTGTTATTTGACATTCTATTCAATGCCATCAACACTTCCTGTGTATTGAAGCACAGTTTGTCCATCCCTTGTAGTTCTGGTATCGGTGCTGGAGATGCCCCTGTTTTATATAGTTTCTCCAAGTATTTCTCCCAACCGTCTGTCCCAATTTCCTCTTGTGAACTACTATTTTTCTGATTCCCCTGTCCTTTCTTTTGGAGCCCTTTCCAGAATTTCCGGGGTTGTTTTTTTAGGAGCTTAGCCAGTCCCCATTGGTGTTGTATCAGATTCCTGTTTCTCTTTGCTCTCAGCATTTTGAGGTATATCTTTTTCTCGGTTTGATATGTTTCCCTCCCTTTATGCTCTCTGACCCTTCTTTTCTGTTTTCTGCATTCATCATCATACCAGCTCGAGGCTTTGAACGCATCCTTCCTTCTTTTTCTTCTTCTCTTTCCGAATACTTCCACTGCTACTTTCACTGTTATGTCATTAAGCCTGTCTCCATTCTCGTTTGCTCTGTGTGCTCCCCAATTCCATTTTCCCATTTCTTCCTGAACGTATTGCACAAATACATCTATTTTCTTTTCTTGGAACTGTATTTTCATTTTCCCATTGGTTTCCTCTGTCTCTTGTTGCATACCTTTTGGGGTGTATCCATCCCCCATAAGCGTTAGTTGTATGGGTCTGTGGCTCTCTCTTTTGCCGACCGGCCAGTCCAGGAGCGTGAATCCCGATACCATTTCTGCTGCAGTGTCATTCAGTATCACGTAGTCCACTATACTTTTCCCGTGTGCATTCTGGCTTGTGTACTTCCCTGACCCATCCCATTTTTGTACCCCGTTGGCTATAATGACTCCTGTGGTCGAGCATATCTCAAGTAGTAGCTCTCCCTTAGCATCGATCTCCACTCTGTCCTCTGTTTTCCTGTCCCATTCTTCTGATCTTGTCTTGCTTGTCCATTGACTATCTGTGTCCTCCATATTCGTGATTTGTGCCTGCCCCTGTCCTGTTCTAGCGTTCAAATCACCTATTAATATCATTGGGCCCTGTTCTTTCCATTTCATCATGGTCTCCCCCAGTTCCAACAAATCCAACTTATCACTGCTTGGTGGGTAATAAGCTAAAATCAAAATTAATTCTATCTTGTTTTCTAATTGCAAACTCAAAACCATGAATCTCTTATTGACATCGGATTGCAAAATACACGCACTTTTTACTACATTATCTTTAACATAGCAGGCTAATCCTGCGCTCCCTCTTCCAATTTTGAAGTTTTTGTCCTTCCAGCACGTGAATAGTTCGTATCCTTCCTCCTCTGGCAACCTTTTTACATTGTGCTCCCATGTCTCCACCAGACATATTATATCAGAGCCGTGTGCCCCTTCCAGTCTCTCCCCATCATCCCATGGATACCCCGTGCAATTCCAATACCATATCTTCAGCGTCTTTTCCCTCGCGGTTGTTCTCTCTGGGTGTCCGTGTATTCTGCTCCGTTTCCCATTCTTCTTGGTCTCCCTCTTGTCTTCATGGTCGGAGTCGGGTTCATATTCCCGACTCGTGCTGCTCGGTCTTCGCCGGCCCCTTTTCCCCCTCTTTATTCCCCTTTGTGCTGACTCATGTCGGGGGTTACTGTTGTCTCCACTATGTTCCCGTGCACCTATATGGACCCCCCCTGTGGGCTGGTATTCTCCTTCTCCATTTCTGCCTCCCGATCCATCTGCCTCCCTTTCTCCTGAACTCCCAGTCCCGGATCTTGTCCTGCCCCCGTCAGTTCCCGTATTCTCTTGTGCAAGAACACCTTGCCATTTTTGACACCCGCCTGTATGCCTGCCTGATTCAGTTCTCTGGCCTTGGCCAGCTCCCTGTGTAGCCCTTGCCTTTGCATTACCGTAAGTGCTTCCTGTACCTTGATCCCGTTTCTTAGTCTGGATCCTATCCGCAATACCCTCTCCTTGGCTGCTCGATCCCTGAGTGTTAAGTTTATGTGCCTCGCTCTCCCCCTCCACTGTCCTGATCGCACTGCCTTGACAATGATGCTCCTGTGTTCTTTGAAGACCACCTCTATCACCTCTGCAGTCACTTGATATGTATCTTCGTTAGGTTTCTCTGCTATCCCTATGAGCCTAACGTCATGCTTAATTCTAGTCTGTTCCTCATATTCTACAATATGCGGTTTTATTTTATCAAATGACTCCCATGCATTCAATTGAACATTTCCTTTTTCTAATTCAACCAACCTATTCAGGATCTTGGCTTTCTCTTCTTCAATCTCGTCCATTCTACGCTGCATTTCTTCGCTTGTCTTTTCCACTCCTACTATCCTCACGTCCATGCTTGCAATGGCTACCTTGTTTCGGTTGACCGATTCCGCTAGTGTGTTGAGCGCATCCATGTTGGGTATCCTAGTCTCCAACTGCTTGTCTATCTGAGCTAGGAAATCCTTGAGATCTTGTTGGCTTGCCGGTGCTCTTGCTGCCTCTGTTCTCTTAGCCTGGCTATGGTTGGTGCTTTCCGCCATGTTTGAGCCGTGCTACACCGCTGTATTCCTCTCCTGTGCTCTCACAACCACCCGTATGCTGCTGTTCTGCCGTATTCGCTTCATCAGTATATATGGTAATCTCAAACGGTTTGTTATTTCGAAATTTTCACCGTTAACCCTGATTTTGAATTTTTGAATTTTGAATATTGGAATTCTCGGTCATTATTCGGTCTCCAATATTTAATATATACTCTGTTCCTCTGGTGTGTCCATTTCTCCTTCTATAATGATTGGTTGGCGATTCGGGATCTCGTCCTTCCATATTTATGTACTCTGCGCCATATACCGTGTCTTTTCTGATTGTTCGAGTTTGTAGTGGCGCGGTTACCAGTTGGTGGGTCTAGCCCTCGCTATCCTGGTGTACGGCGTAGGCTGAGCCTCTCTGTCCCGTTTCTTATTCCGCCCGCTTTTTACTCTTAGTTTCCATTTCAGGGTTTTGTGCATTTCGCACGTGATTTTGAGTTTATAGTGGTCCAGATTACCAGTTGGTGGGTCTAGCCCTCGCTATCCTGGTGTACAGCGGAGGCTGGGCCTCTCTGTCCCGTATCTTATTCTGTCCACCTTTTACTCATTCGGTCTTGCGACCTTATACATTTACCTTTTGTAGTTTTTGGGTACTTCAGCTAACCAGTTGGTGGGTCTAGCCCTCGCTATACTGGCGTGTGTCGGAGATTGGAGCTCCCTGTTCCACACTTACTGCTGTCCGTTTTTGCTCCTTATACTTTGCTCGTTCGATTGTTTCTGTTATCCGTCCGTTCATCTCTCATTTTCCTTCTGTCCCCCCTCTGTATGCCTGCCTTATGTTTTGTTGTTTTCGGGTCTCATCTGTTTCTTTTATCCTCGTCCACCTTTTGGCTCTTCCGTCTGTCTCGCGTTTATCACCTTTTTCCTGCCGCTGTGATCCTCTGTTTGCTATTCCCGTTGTTGTATTCTGTGTACTTGGGTTTACTTGAGTTGTCCCCCATGTGTACCTGTTCCTGCGTTATGGAGTTGTCCTGTTTAACCAATATTCTATTATCTTGCATGCTACCACCTTTTCCTGCTCTCTGAATGTATTCTTGCTATCGCGTTATCTGTCCCATTTACCCCCGCCTCTTGGGTGGGTGCCCATGTTGTCTTTTCTCTGTACCCGCCGGGATTTTTGCCATTTATCGGGTTGGGGTGGCCCGATATTCAATCAGACTTACCTCAGAATAGCATGGAGAGCCGAAGAACTACATTACTGGGACAATTTAGTACATTACTTATTTTACTACTTCCGCAAACATTGACTCGATCGTTAGCGTTAGGAAATATTATCTTATCTTTGTGTAGAAAGCAACTAGAAGTGATTGAGAGTGGTTAAGAATAGTTGAGAGTCAGACCATACTAGTCTCCGGAACGAAATACCTATCTCTTATGCGCAAAATTATCTTATATTCAAAAAGGAGGACTGCAATTACATGTTCTGGCTTATTCAGCCATTTCCAAACATTACAGGCAAAATTTTTCTTCTATTTCGGGTTTCCCCGCATCATTCAAACACTTCCTACGACCTTATGTTGTAAGCAGAACTGAGAGACCGAAGCATAAGACTGAAGCATAAAGTAGCGGAAAAGTAACAGATAAAAGGCAAAGCAAAACAAAACAAAAACTAAAGCAAGAGCTAAAGCAAAAGCACAGTGGTTACATGCGGCCCTTTTCATTTCCCTCTTTTGTTGTTGCCTGCCTCCACCCTGGATAATCATTTCCCTGGTTTTTTCTCCGCGGATGACTCCCCTATCTTTTTAACTTTCTCCAGGTTCCTCACTACATATGCTCGGCATATGAAGTCAATAGGATTCTTCTCGCAACAGTATATACAAACCTTCTGGTAACTTGTAGACCGCTGTAACGCTGCATGAATCTGCATCCGATTAAAACAGCTCATAGTTCTGTCTAGGTCCTGGCGCCTTACTGTATCATTTTTATCGCCTAAGACTCCAAGCACTTCTAACATCCCTAAAGTATAGCCGTGATCCCGCATATCTTGAGCATGATGAATTCGATCGCAGTATAAACAGTGCACTCGCCCGCAGCTGATACACGACTGCAGACCTCGCCCTAAACATAAACACTCCGGTTCGCAGATGCACCAGGGGTTGAGATCCTCGAGGTCCGGATTGTAGGGCACAGTGAGGTTACCCGGAACCCCTGACCCGGATCGCTTCACGACCTTTCTCATTCCTCCATCGCTGGCTGCTGCTGCTCTCTTACCCTTGTCCATTCTTGTTATTGGGAGGACGGGGATGGAGATGGAGATGGAGATGGAGATGGAGATGGAGGCGGAGACGGAGACGGAGACGGAGATGGAGACGGGGACGGAGATGGGGGAGGATCAGGGCTGGCGCTTTCTGATAATCCGGAATTGCGGTTCAAGAGCTCCAGGCGCCGAAAGATCATGAACGATCTTGAGAGTGGTGTTTTTCTTGTTATGCTCACTGTTATATAGTTCTAGGGTTACGAAAATCTGTCCGAATTCCCGCTAATTTTTACGGCCGTCTACCTTAAATGCTAGTCTTGTCGTAGTCTTGTCCTACACTGTCTTTTCGAATTTCGTACGAGAATATTCGCCACATGGCTCCTAGCTATTTAGCTTATCTACGTCTGTTTTGTCCTCTTCTATATTCTCATTATTTCATTCATACGCCTCCTTTAACGCTTTCCGCTTGTGTTGCCACGTGTTCCGCCCCCCTTTAAATGTGTAGTCTACTTCTGTTATCTCCTTGCCGCCACGTATCCCGTCTCTCTTTTGCAATATTTATCTCACGTTTATTATTTCCTCACCTCATTTTCTTTTCTTTTATTTCGTTATTATTTCCTAATATTGTTATTTTCTTAGATATAAGTCTTTTCTATTCTGTCCCCTGTGTCATGAGTTTTTAATGCCGTGTGCGTGTCTCCTTTATGTTCATGTATCACTGTCCTATCACGTCCCACTACCACAGTTTAATCCCCGTTGGGATCTCTGACTTTCTCACCCATGTTGCGTTTGTTACTAACATGTATTTTTATATTCATTTGCGTACGTGTCGCCCCTCGTACGCTTCCTTCTATCTTTCTATCTTTCTGTCTTACGTGCCTTACCTTAACCCCCCTTTCTGATCTAGTCATACCATTCATGAGTGGACACGTAGTGCCGCGTGGGTCCAGTTGGTGGTCGTGTACCCCCTTGCGTTATCCTCGTCATGTTTGTCGTACCGTTCCTATACCAATACATAAAATTCGAATTTTCATGACCGTTGTTTACCCGTTAGCGAATATGCTTCCGATTCTCGTCCTCCATCCTGCCCCGACCCATAGCTCCGTTAGCTATGCTGTGTTGATTTGTGATCAACCTTCTTCTGTTCCATTATCCTTGTCCCCTTCTAAAATTAAGATTAACACTCTGATACTCCCATTTCGAAGCTTGCATGGATCCGGCTGCAGTTCTTTTGTATTTTTAGCATTTTTAGTAATTTGAAATAGCTATCTGTATCTCCGACTACAGTTGGCTACTTCTGGTGACCTAACTTATAAACATACTGATGACAAACACGGATTGGAACATAAATCACAGATTACTGACCTGTTTATCGCTATCTCCTTTTGATTCCACACTCACCATTCACCACCATCGCCCATCGCCCGCCCATCGCCCCTCGCCCCGATAGTGTGGCTCACCATCGGGGCAACATATGCAAGTCCAACATAGAGTAGGCAACATATGCAAGTCCAACATAGAGTTGGCCCCTGTCCGTTTGGGAAGTAGGTGGCGCAGCCACATCATAAAGGTACATAGGCAATGGGTTTTGTTTCAAAGAACTACCAAGGTGATACTTTAGCTAAGTTAGAGCAGAGCTCTAGCATTATGGGATGAGGATATATGTTTATTATGTACATACTATGTACACATATGATAAACATCCTAGAGAGGTAATCTAAGTGGCGACACAAGGAGAGAAGGACGAGTGTACCCCAAAGTTAGCGAGGAAGGATCTGGAGATATGTTCGAAATGTGCAAAGGATCGTCAATTCGTTGTATGCTAGGGTATGATGTGATAGTTGGCACTTGAAATAAATGTCAACGGCAAATAGAATGAAGTTCAAGATGATTGAGTGGAACAGTACAATAGTACAATTCCTAGATAGATAGCGAATAGCAGTTACTTGCTAGAAGTTCAACTGTGTCTTGCATAGACACTTAAGACTAGCTTTCCGACATGATCCATACCCGGATCAGGCAGAGGTGAACATCATGGGTTACGTGGAGGTGCAAGTTAGAATATACAGGACTCGAACATGGATACAAGTCCGGGTTATATCAAATGTCGGTATTGTAGGAAGATTCACAAAGTACCAGGCGGGCACCTTGATGACTCCAGGTAATTTACGATTTATACGAAGGGTCACTCACTCTTAGGCCATGACTATGGCTTAAAGCGGATGCCACGTCATTTGAAATGCCACAACAGCAGCGTGACGTCATGACAGAGAAATGTAATGACTAACATTTCTAGGATGTAGGACAACATGCAAGCATGACCCAATGGTAGGTGGGTTAACAGCATAGGGGGCATATGATAGCGGCTTAGAAGCCATAATACGGTTAACGAATACAGAAAGGAGTAAATGGATTGGTGACTCTACTGAATGAAGGTCACAACCAAAGGTGAAGGGTGTGCGTTGTGGCAGGCGTAAGGATCGGAATACTGAAAATCGAGAAGAAGAGGAGGAATAAAGGACCCTTATTGATGACATCTAGCGACCTGGATAGGAAGGTTATTACCTAACATGAAGGGTGGTCATTGCTAATATACAAAGGTAGACTTGCGGCTTGAAAGGCAGCAAGAGCTGAAAAACTCTTTAAAGATTTGGTGCATGGCGTAGGGAAGAAGACTTCCATGTCCTAAGACAAGATGGTGAATTGAATTCACCAAGGACATTTTTAATAAATAGATAGATAGATAGATAGATAGATAGCATTCATACGTCATGCCACATTGGCAGCGTCCATGAGGACATATGACGGACCCCCAGAGACTTGAACACAAGATCTCTGAATAGAGGAGGCCTATCTTGAGGGGTCTTTGGGTGGTACTGTCCTTTGGGATATTCACATAACCCCTTGGAATATGTAAGTTCATTTGTGGAAGTTAACGCCATTTGGGCACTAAAGGAATGGTTGGAAATACTTTGCCCCAACCATATCTAGATACCCTAGAAGGGGGTGACTAGTCAACAATGGTTGGATGCCACTTGACCCTTACGGTGGAAGAACACCAAAAGAGGGTAGGCTGCTGTCAATCTGACAGATGCGTGGCGCGGATAATTAATCACAGCCATATAGGCGGTGAGGTTTGGCACAAAATAATACTAGAGTTTGTACCCTGGATTAATTAGAATAAAGTGCTGACATTGTTGTGGGGGTTCTAACACAAGCACTTACTACGTGTTACAGAGTATGTATCGCGATCTGGGGAAGTGGTCCATAAGAAGAACACGACCATTGAGAAGAAGTATTGAAGGGTGGTAGGATCAAAGGAATCCAAACCCATGGTCTAGAGGGGTGCTGCATGGCAGTCCCTAGTTGGTTGGGCGAAGAAAGATCCTTTCTCTAGGAAATGAAACGAGTCAAGGCGTAGACACTAGAGAGAAACAACGTTAATTGTAATTATGTCTATAAGATATTTCTTAACCCTTAATATATAACGTTGAATAAGGTCTAGTATAAAGCATATGGATGTAGTATAGATTGAATCAGTGGCAAGGCTCGAAGAAATTTTGTTATCAAGGCATTTACCTAAGGAAAAATATTTAAAGCTATAGGTCTAGGAATGTCGATAACTGGACATTATTATCATCGCCTAAAGAATATCCCAGGTGAATAGTGGATTAGAATCCAACTTGGAAGTTTCTATCTTACTCCGAGGAATTTCCTTCCATCGCTCAGCGTGAACGTATGTCGATATGGTTGCGGAGACATTCTGTAATGATGATAATAACTCCTAAGTGATTTCTAGCTCACCATGGTTGCACAAGTCCGGCGGAGTTGTTGCCACCACAACGTTGGTTTAGAGAAGAGTGATGGTAGACAGGAGTCTTTCTAGAGAACCAGGAATACTATTGGTTAAGTATAAAACGAAACTATTGTATCACCAAAAGAAGGTTTACTGTGTTGGTAAAGGGTTTGGCTGTGTGCTGGGAGGTCAAGGGTTCAAGTCTTGCGTAGTACACTTTTATATAAAAGTTGCTATGCAAAGAAAACAAAGAATCACAGATGTATAAGAAATATATGAAATGTGCATATTACATTCAAGAGAGAGCTTGGTATGGTGGTAAGCACCTAGGCTTGGAGAGCTTGGTATGGTGGTAAGCACCTAGGCTTGGAGTTGAGAGGTCATGGGTTAAAATCTAGGTCGAGGCGCCAAAAAAATATGTATATAAAAAAAAATATCAAAATTTTTATACGGCAGAAATACGCATTTTATACGGTCGGGCGCCGACAGCATTATACGCGTTTCTACCGCGACTGTAAGTCGATAAAAAGCAAGCGGTGCCCGAGTTGACTTTCGGAGCCCATCCTTGACTCCTTTCCGCCTGTTAATGACCCTCCTAGGGTATTTGGGTATGCCCGATCCATTGGAACCACTTTCGCCTTCATCTGAACTACCTACAAAAAGTTATAGCCCCTCCAAACTTGGGTCCTCCAGTTGCCCTAAACCTCTTAAAACTTACAATCTACTACATCAACCTAGCACAAACCCAAACATCAAAGAGCTAAACAATCACACTAGCTTAAACTTCCACCTAACTACCGAACTAACGAGTTAGGGTTCGGTCAGTGCTATGATCTGGTCTACCAAGATCATGCTCTGATACCACTGTGACGCTCCCTGAACATATACAACACTCGGACGTATACATACGGGGACTTTCCCCTCCCACGGCGACCAACTCACCATGAGCAGGGCCCTCCGTCTGACTCGGGCCATCTATAAGAAGATGCTCAAGTGAAGGACACAGAGGGGTCATTCGGCCCATGCCTTCAATGGGGCTCCTACGTCGCGGAAGCATGAATACAAGGTTAGCACACAGCTCAATCATATCATAATTTACCACCTCGAGGGGTGGCACATCCATCCAAGTGACAACAGCAAAGAATATGCATTTAATACTAAGGAAAACACCCCAAACCCATGGTTCTACCCCGGCTCCGACTCCGGTGAGGATCGACCGACGCTAGGTCTCGGGAGATCAGCGGACCGAATCTTGACATGGCGTTGGGCGGCATAGAACATCGGCTAGGGTTGTCCACTCCATCCGCCCCCTCACATTGCACACTTTGCGGATGAGTCCAATCATGCTATGGCATCACTATAGCCTTCCTGACCGCGCTTGAGACTCAAGGTATCACCCTTCGAGCCTACTACAGGGTTCATGAAGCCCCGTCCGATGAGGCAGGTCAGGGAAGCGTCCCCTTCCAGGATCACAGTGGTTCCATGGGTGAGCTAGAGAATACGTGCCACATCAGCGACCCCTGCATCCGTACCCAACTTACTCACCCTAAATCTACTCAAAGTGCAAGATGCTCCATACGGATCACACCTCTACACCCAGGGAGTGTCAGACCCATACCCGGCCCTCTACGTGACCGGCTATCAGGCCTAGCCCACTGTAGGAGTCTCAGGAGCCTTTTATGTTCGTGCAAGACCCCACCCCCACTTCACCATTGTGTCCCTTGTTTGGTGCTAAGTCATTCCATAGCATTCACGACTCGGTGGTCTCTTGTACACAGGCCGCAAATAATGGGAAATACAGGGATCTACCTAGGAGCATACTAATAAACATGGCTCGAGGGTCTCTACCCCCCCCCCCCTTAATTCCCCCATTTCAAGAGTAATACTATGCAAAGAACTATCAATCCATCATTTAAGAGCAAGTACAGAATCAGAGATAAGGAGAACTCACCTTTGCAATCAAGGGTTAGTTCCTACAGGTAAAGCATAGAGAACATAGAGAAACAGAAGAAATACACACAACAAGTGCCCCACAGGGGCGCTACCCTACATATAACATAACTAAGCTACAGACTAACCGTCGAATCGGGCTTGGGATGGCTCCATCTCGATTTGCTGAAGGGTGCCTGGCTCTGCTCCTCCTCCCCCATCTCCAATTGCTCCTAATTCGAATTGGGGCACAAAAGCCCTAATTTGGGTGTCCAAAATGGAAACCCTGCCTTGCCCAATCGATTTGGGCCAAGTGGCATGTCATTAATTAACTAATTTGGTATTTTAGCCCTTTTTAATATTAGGATAAGCCCTAAATTCGAATTAGGGTTTTGGGTTAGGTTTCCACCTTTATAATTTAATTATTAACATAGCTAACCTTAGCTTATGAATAATTAATGTGCCATTAATTATTCATAGTGACGTGTCATGTATTTATACTTAAATATACGTATAAATATGTGGAACGTCACATCGCGTGCTGTGAGTATTAAGTTGTCCTGCAAAGCGTCCGATGCCGTATTACGAGTGTCATTTATCTCATTTAAACTCACATGCCGTGACTAATCTGTTCTCCTTTCCCCGGTCCCATGGTACAGAATTTTGAACTTGGTGGTGGCGTCCGTACAGAGAATAAAAGTGTCGATTCTGATATTTTTAAGAATATTCTGGATCCGCCGCCAGAATTTATTGCGCCTGCGGAATTTATTGCGCCCACCGAAAATTAAATTTATGGCCGTCATTATGATGGGCCATTAATAATCCCCATTCTATAAATTCACGAAAATTCCAGAACTCGGCTCCATCGCGATCCAATTCACGAGCGCCTACAGAAATTTTCGAGCGCCTTCGACGACCGCCATGTCTCGCTCAGCCGCCTTAAAAGAAGGTATTTTCCCCGCTTTTCACGACCACTACTATCGTTCTAGCATTAGTTGTCTTGTTTTTAGCACCTTATATGCTCGGAAGGATCGCGGCCGCGATGTTCACGAGCAGTATTTCTTTATTTTCACAGTCTTCATGCTTGTGAGAATCGCGGCCGCGACTCTTTTCACCAGTAAATACAGTATAGTTTAAATGTATTGCTCACAACTATCGAGGGCGCGAACCTTTTGAGCATTAATATGTATTCTTTTAATTTGCTCACAAGGATCGCGGGCTCGATTCTTGCGACCTCTGTTTGTTAATAATGTTTTTGGTGTACTTGTAAAGATCTTGGCCACGTTCCTTGCATGCACTTTGCCAAGTTTTGAGGTGTCACTTATCACTTTCATTTTCTACTTGCAGCCCTGGAGCTTTTCCGCGGGCCCAACGTGGAACCCATGCGCATTGTAACTCCTGATAGAAGTCGAAAGTGGTGCATGGAAATAGTTCAGGCCAAACCACATGTGGCAGGAGATCGCCGGAAGGACTTGTGTCTGTTTTTGAGGAACGGAAAGGGGCCAGAAGACTTTGAGAAAATGGGTATAATAGTCACTATGTTGGACGACACAAAAAATAATGTCCAGGATGCAATCATATGCAGCTGGAGGATACACAGCAGCTACAATTTGTGGAGTATATTTTGCGCTGGCAAAACTATGATCCTTCTATCATGACTGCAAGTAAAACGAATAAGCCTGCTAGTGGCAAGGGGGTACCTACTAGTGCCAAAGCATATGGCCGGAACCTGCCATCTTATGATTCGTTGAGCTTGTCAGGGATAAAGTGCAATAGGGATATACTTGTTGGCTTCAACATATGTAGGAAGGGCCTTTCGGCTGATAAAAAGCCTCCTTCCATTGCATTGAAGGCTACAAAGGACAATAAGTTGCCTTCCCGGATGGACACGAACTGGTTGTGGGCAGTTGCCAAGAAAAAAACTGTGGTCCCATTGGCTGTTGCAGGTGAACCATCGACTCCAAAAGAATCCTTAGTATCATCTTAGCCTGTGGAGAATACAAATCTAGGCGGATCTGCCATTGTCGATCCCTCTGGTCAAAATATGCTTATGCCTCTTCCAGTAAAGGATTCGGATATATACGAAGCATCTCTTTCTAGGAAGATAAGTACCTTCAAGATTAAACTTCGAAACTTAAACACTGAAGAGACCGGGCAGCCCTCTACTTCGTCTACTCCCACCTCATCCACCAACCCTATAGCCACGACTTCTACGTTAACTTGGCCACCTGCTTCAGTATGCTTGATGAATTAAAATTCAATCCAGATGAAGAAAAGAAGCTTGTTGAACAGACCGCCTCCAAGCTAGAGGAATTTAAAAGATTTTATCCTATGGGAGTCAATTGGTTCCAGAAGATCAGCATTTTTTATTGTGAGACAACCCCTGCTAATCTAACTCATAGGGTTCGATCTAATGATCATGTGCAGACATTAATCAAGAGCTTCAAAAGATGCCCAACAGAGGTTCTCACGCCTGTCGATGTCATCCCACCAGTGACAAGGTAAGGTTTATTGCATATTTTTCTCTATTAGACCGCCTGTTTATAATGCCTATTAATTGATGGGACATTAATGCAAGAAGTTGATCACTTGGTCCCGCCCTGAGGAGCTCTTGAACAAAATTTTTTATATTATTTCTGGTAATCATAGTATTTTTGCTACACAAATTCTTTGTTCTATGATGGGAAATGTTGAGCAACGGGTTGAATTTGCTAAAGCGTATGCAAAACGAAGAAGCCGGATGCTAAATGGAAATCTCTCCAACAAGGAGTATATTCAGTTGTCCATACAGTGCACCGACATTATAGCGGATACAGTATATAAGGAGCCACTAATTGAAAAGCTCCAGCAATTAAGGAATCAGCACAAGGCTTATGAATGCCCTCCACAAGGACCAATAGGCACTGCAGTGTCGTCCGCTTGGAAGGTAAGTTCTTATTTTCAGCTATAGAAGATCGTCATCGCGATCCTGACCAGCTGTTGTTTACAGGATTTTGTCGATGTAGCTACAATGACCTTGAAGGTTAAAGAACTCAAGGATGAAAAGCAATTTCTCTTCATGCAAGAAGAATCATGGTCTAAGCTTGTTGCTGTTATTAACAAGTGGGCAGCGCGCAAGCTGGCTGATGATCACGGGAAACTGCCAGATAAGCCTTCTAAAGAGTTCTTCAACAAGACTTTCCTAAGATACCTTCGAGGAATGAATAATGCCGAGGTCAGCCAACTGATGGACGAAATTCTCGAAGGGAAAATATTCTTGAAAGTCCAATCCGGTTATACAGGGTGCTTTGATTGCCAACAGAGGGCGCTGGACATCCGAACACTGTCACTGATGCATTTGAAGTGTTATCCTACGTCAACTGTATATCAGAGAAGCAATACAGGAGTTTTGAGGAGTTAGCTATATGTTTTCTAGATCGTTCTGAACGATTGCTGGATATAGCTGACACAGATTTTGATTATGTTAAAGCCAATTATAATAAAGAATCAATACAAGGCAATCTCTCCAGTGTTTTTTTGGAAGCCATTATCGCCATCATAAAGCCAGAAGAGGCAAGGGAACTGAAAGAGAAGAGGAACATCATGTACCATGTCACCAAGTTAGGTATTCCTGTTTCTGCACCGGTGTGTGAGCATGCTACAATGAGTTTTATTGACATGCGTAGTTTCACGACGCTATGAAAAGTTAAAAAATACACAGATTTATTTATCAGGATTGCAGGCATGACAAAAGCCAAAGTTTATCATATCGTCATGTTCCTTAGATCCGCCCATTTGACGAACTGCATGTACAGTCAAAGTCAGATTCAAGGTTGTTCTCACATTTCCCTTAGGGCTTATGAAGAACAAGGCTGGGAGAGCAAAAACAATATCAAGAAATTTCAGTATTACGTGACCCATGTCACGATAAACAGAATCGAGGCTCGTGTGTTTCCTGTGAAGCCAAAACTTGGCCAAAAATCACGCCCCTTCCAAAATATCCATTAGCTGGTGACGAGGAGGTGGATATAAAAACAAAGAGAAAATATTTGGAGTATTTTACAGGTAAACCCAAGCTCTCTTGGGCAGCAATGGATGGTGACTTCGTCCAAGAGCCAGGCAAAGACATCGTATATTTATACAATGGTGAAGGAGTTGGTTCCACTGGACGGTTGTGTCCTTGATTTTTTCTCGACCGGCACAGCTTCGAGAGTTGCTCTGATGCAAGGAAAACGCAGTGTTTCCTTTGAATATGATGATAAGGTATACCGTTTCCTCAGATCTTTCTTTGAAACTTTAGAGAAGATGGCACGGCCTGCAAAAGAAGAGGAAGAAGAAAATGCAATGCCAGATAAGCCAAGCAGTTCAGACATACCAGACATCAAAATAATTCAGGAGACAGATCTTAGCATGATGGATCAAATACTGGATGCTCTGGATCAGAAAAGCTTCGAAGAGAGGTTACAAGAAACCAGGGCATTGCTAGAACAAACAGAAAAAGCAATTACTGAGCTCGATCCACAGTCCAAAATGCTGGAGACACTGAACAAAAATTTTGAGAAGATCCTGCCAGTGATAACAGGTTCTGTAGAAAAGCCACTTCATGATTTCGAATACATGGGAATGTCTGGTGGACCATCTGGAAGTGGTAAACTAGATGGCAATCATTCACCAAAGAGACAGAAGTTGGTTCGCTCTACAGAATACTCTATGGCATTGGCGGATGAATTGTTGGATAGTTCTCAGATATCAGAGCGTGTGCAAGAGATAGCTATCGCAATGGATGTGGATATGCCGAATACTACAGGATATACAGAAATGGATACTCACAGACCATTGCCGCAGGAAACGAATACGTTAGAAGAATAGCGGCGGAGCTTGGCGTAGATGTAGAGTCTGTGCAAGAAACTCAGTGAAAATGTCAATTCATGAATACCTTTTTGTAATTATACTTTTTTGAAAATACATGCTTTATGATGTGTGCCAATTTTAATGAAACTATTTGTCTAAAAGATCGCGACCGCGATTATTCTGAAAAGATTTGCCTTTTGTTTAGATTAATATTTGTTAATTGCAAGTAGTAAACTCCTTTATATTTTGCCTTGCTTTCTTGTCCAAACTTTTGCCATGGCGATCTTTGGGAGCATTAGTGATGCTTTTGGAACCGCGTATTTAATGTCATGACACGTAGAGGCTATAATTGTACAGGTGATTTTTGGGGATTATAATTTCTTTAAGCTGATTTACTAATTATTAACGCTTCATTCTGGTTGCATACAACCATTTTCTAGTTTGCCTGAGATGATCGCGACCTATTTCGTTGTCAAACGAGAAAATGAAATTTCTCTAATTAATGAAATCTTGCTTAAAGTAGTTGATGCATTAGTAGACCAATAATGGGGCTTACCCAATGCCAAAACTCGGCTATCAAAAGGCAGAAGGAAAGGTGTCCCACTGACTCCCCCACCTCACATCTGATTGGGCGTTTCTCATCGCCAATCATATGTGTATTGTAGAGATTCACATTTGTATTTAGCCCGCCCTGCAAGCCAGCCATCTAAAAAACTGAATCTTCTTTGAGCATATGGATTTCCAAGAGTTGGCTAGGATTTCTTTTGTCATCACATTACCCAAACTAAATCTTATCTCCACCGTTAAAGGGTGCAAAGAGATCAATAGATCCTTGCCACATTGTAGTGCATTTGTCCATCAAGTAGCCATTTTTCTTGCGGTCCAATGACCCCAGACACATTGCTAACTCTCACGAAGATCTCTCAAAAAACTGCCTTGTCCCCTTCCCCAGCAGAGTGGACTCTATTCTTGAACTTGATCCAACTAATCCATCTTCCATTCTCCCATAAGTGTTGCAATTGTGAGATTCCTGATCTCTTCCATTTAATGAAGATACGAGGATGAGAGAGAGCTAATGGGAGTTCACCTCTTTCCCAAATGTTCGTGTTAAAAGATATTAAACCTCCCTTGCTTCTTTTGGAAAGATCATGGGGGTAAAATAATGTATATCGACGGCCATAAGCAATTGACGCAAAATAGTTCAGAGCCGTTTCACCAAATTGAGGGCTAAATACCAACTATGCTATGGATTAGTCCTGCTTGTGAGGCCAACATATCTCAAAATCTCAAAGAGGGATATTCCAATTATGGCCATGCTTCTAAAAATGGATGAATTTCCAATCCTTTCTAAATCCTTCCCCAAACGCAAATCCATATCGAAAAGTTATGGCAGAAGAAAAAATTCCCAAAAACCAAGGGAAAAAATTTAAGCAAACCCAAATCATAAGAATGATATACAGACCTGAGCACCAGCTTCATGTAGTCATTGGATCATTATACTTTCTCCTACTATTTTGGCATACTCCAGGAACCTTGCTCCAAATTCAACTATGTAAAGAAGGCTTTATTTTGCAACGTGCCATTCAATTCACTATAATGCTTTATCATGATAATTTCTCCTGCCATTCTGGCATACTCCAGGAACCTTGCTCCAAATTCAACTCCGTAAAGAAGGCTTTATTTTGCAACATGCCATTATTTTTTCTCTTCGTCCCTATTCTTTGTGCCATAATCCCAATCCAAGGTATTTCGTCCCATTAAAACATTTGTTTACCCTCTTAACCACATCTTCATGTCCGAGGAATTCAATTTATTATTTTAAAAGATCCCTTACCATTTATCAATAGTTGTATGCACGTGCAATTTACTGCAATTATAAAGGATGGCCTGCTACAAAAAAGTTTTTCAATATGCTAAACATCTGATTTTTTAATCATTGCATATGTTTGGATTCAGACAAGGCCCGTTGTTTGGTGTGACGCTCCCTGCTAAATATACGGCGCCCGGCCGCTCGGCAGGAAATCCCCCGTCCGGCTCGACAACCGCACAGGCCCTCCGTCTATCCCGCACTATGGAACCTCCGTAGTGCGGAAAGGGGACACGAAGGTGTCTTGCGCACCCTTCCCCTATGGGCTCCTATCACAGCGGAAGCATAAACACGTCAGAACTAGCAATACAATACAATAAGCTACCTCGAAGGGTAACTCAACCACATATCCATAGGTGCAAAGAACATAATCAAATGCCATAAAACATGAGAGCCCCTACCCGTGGCTCCGACACATAAGGTAGTTGACTGACTGGATAGGCCTCAAGTTAGAGCAGACCGAGTCATAACAATGGCGGGGCTGGCATAAGACAATGGCTAGGGTTGACCACTCCATCCGCCCCTCCTGTGCATACTTTGCAGATGGGCTAGATCAAGCTGTGGCATGACTCTAACCTTCTCGGATACGCAATCCCATGGCATCACCCATCGGGACTACTCCAGGTTGCATCTCCTGGTCCGACGAGGTAGGAAGGGTTGCATCTCCCCTTCCCGGGGTCTAGAGGCTCCACGGGCGGCTAGAGAATCGTGACGACACATGATTCGTACCCGACTGAACCCCCCAAAACAAGAGCCAAGCTGACACTTGCAACTCTTGAGAGGCAGGGCGACACCGTTGCCCCAGGAGGTGTCGGACCCATGCTCGGCCCACACGAAGTGACCGACCATAAGACTAGCCCACTGTGGGATCCCCCGAAGCCCCCACTCGGCAGGGATCCACCCTCCATCTTGCCTCTAGCCCCGTTGTGTAGTGCTGAGTCACATCATAGCTTCCATAGCCCGGTGGGTTCCTATGCACAGGCCGCAACTAATAGGAACTAAGGGATCTACACTAGGAGCATACTACATATGGCCCTAGGTCTCTACCCCCCTTCCCAATACAAGAGGAGCAAACATGATCAACCAACATCACATACACCACATCATGATCAATATCGATCTCATATGAACATCTTAACCTAATCATACATAGCTAACTAGCAGTTAGGGTTCCTTGATTAGGGTTCAAGATGTTCAACAAAGGATCTAGGGTGGCTCTACTCTGGACACAAATCACTAACCCATCTGGAGTGCTAACTTCCAGATGAACTAACATGAACTCTACTCAACCTACCTCCTCCAGAAGCGCTTCCTCCCATTCCTGGCATCTCCATGCTCCTAGACGTGGTTCGAAGGCTTGCTCCCTCTACGATCATACACACCTTCCAGGGGCTGCTGCTCCAGGCTAGACTATGACGAACGGTGCTCGAAACAGGGTTTCGGGCATGTGGATGAGAGTTCCGGTGCTAGGTTAGGGAAAAAGGTCTAGGGTTAGGGTTAGAGCTCATATAGGTGTGGGTCCACGTGGGATGCCACGTGGCACCACTAAGATGAGGCCGTGTGGCAGTTGCCCAATAGGATAAGGTCATGTGGAAATGGGCCTTATCCTAAGGTTATCTAAGTTAAACAATTAACTTAGATATGCACCCCTTGCCACTTATCCAAGGCATACAAGGCTACCTAGGTAGACTTGTATGGTGACGGGTCCAGGAATATACGTATTTATGGCGTATATTCCCCTGGAACGTCACGTTTGGCCGTGTCTCTTCGGATTTATGACTCTGAGGATTCGGAGGTGCTCAATAAGCCAGCCGATGACTTTGAGAAAAACCATGTCGATACCTTTGTGTATAAGAATCGGCCTTGCTTATGACCCATTTGTGCTGCTAAAGTCGAACATCATGGTGATAATGCCTGGTCCTTTGAGAACATCGATATGAAGGTTAAGACCTCTGATGGTAAGGTTCTGTCCCATATGTTTGGTGCCTATGGAATGGACCTTAGTAGCACTACACTCTCCACCACTAGTGGTTGCCATCATCGGAAGCTACACTTAGATCAACCAATCTAATCTATCTATGATTCTACTTCTCACCGGAGCCATAATAATAAATAAATATGTAATCTATGTTATCCCTTGTGGATAATAAATAAATCCTTGTTGATAGTTCTTTGCCATTATTGGTATGCTCTAGCATTTGGGAGTGGCTAGATTGCTTTAGAAGGATATATTTGAAAAACGCATTATAATGACTATATAGGATATTAGAAGGGTCTTGATAAACTAAAGAAACTAGAAATGTGGATTGGGCAACGTCAGGCATGTGTAAGGTTGTGGGTCTATACCTTTGAATATCATGTAAGTAATGTCATATTAGATGGCATAGATGTGTGCATGATCAAGCATTAGAAATGATGTGCAAACTTGTATCTTTTGTTGTAATTACATACATGTTTCATATATATAAAAGATTGGAAATAGAAGCATTCAATTGTTTGGAACTAAGACCATATATCGCAAAATGCTAGCAAAACCACTCTCTCCATTCCAGTCTCTCTAGCATATAACAAATGCAAAACTCTTGGACGAAAAAGATGAGATGATCGCCATGCCTCAGTATATGCGGCCTAGAAATAGAATATCTGAAATAGATGTGGAGCCTACACACACCTATTACTACCAATTAGAAAGCGTCATCCACTGGGAGCTTACTTATACCTACTACCAATTCCAAAGTGGCGACGAGGACGGTTGGGTCGTGCTGCTCCTATCCGATGTGCAAAGATGATGCCATCTGTCTCTATGTGCATCACCTCGGTCAAAAACCATCTATAGCAAGGCAACCACTCGTCTCCTCAATACCGACAATATGCAGGTTCAGGACCGGTGTGTGCTGATCATCCTCTAGTGTCCTACCTATCTTAGAAGTGGGAATAGTTGCCTGTCTAATGCGCAACAATTCCTTCCGTCGAAGTCTGTATGGACATGTCTACCCTATCCACATGCACAGGCACTGTGACAGACATTGGTGGTGGCACATTAATGTTACTTGCTGACTCAAGCACTAGCTCCAAGAGCTGTATCCAGCTTTCCAAAGACAACTGAATGGATGTCCTTGTGATTGTGACGTCCCCTACTCGCATACGGTGCCCTCACCGTATACAAACAGGAGTTCATCCCCCATACCAGCTCCATGCTAATATAGGGCCCTCCACATGACACTGCAACCGTGACGGGTTCCAGTGGGAAGAGTGGAAGGGTCATTGCACCCCGTCTCCCTCAGGGCCTACCTAGCTGCGGAAGCGTAAACATACATGTCAGTAGCACATACATCAACATCATATGACCATCACGAAGGATGGTCCTCCACATATCTGCATAGACAAAGATCAGCACATCACATAGGGAATCCTACCCAAGGCTCAGACTCAAAGGGATGACTGACGGCTTGGGTCTCCAGAGTTCATTGCAGACAAAATTCATGGCAATGGATTTGGCTGGCATATGAACATGGCTTAGGGTTATCCACTCCATCCGCCCCTCCTGTGCACACTTTGCAGAGTGGTCTGAAAAGTGTCGGGACCTGACTGTAGCCCGCCGGATGCATAGCCAAAAGGGCTACTCCTGGGCTCATCTTCCCAGTTCCGATGGGGCAGGTAGGGATCACTCCCTCCAGAGATCTACATGCTGACTCAAGGTGACTAGAGGGCCACCGCCCGTATTCGACTGAACCCACTGGAAAGTGAACACCACTTCACGGGTGTCGAGCCCATGCCTTGCCCGCACGCAGTGGCAAGCCATTGGACCTAGTCACAATGATCCCCGGTAGGCCTTACACACCAGAGGGATCGTTCAAGAGTCAGGACATGAACCTCCTTCTCAGCCAGTCTGGCCCCTTCACCCACATCCCGGTGTGGCTCTTGTGCACAGGCCGAATCTACAGTGTGCTAAAGAGGCTACTCTAGGAGCATCACTACAAAGCTTTAGGTCTCTACCCCCCTTCCCAATACAAGGAGTTCATAGAGATACATCATCCATATACATCACAGAAGAACTAAAGAACAAGATCTAATCTATATCATAGAGTTAGGTTCTTTAGTTAGAGTCTGCTATCTAGAGATCTGGAGGGCTGCTATGGGCAATCTAAGAGGCTAAACCTACTGATTCGATGACTGAAATAGGGTTTAGACTATCTAATTGGCTAAATACCTGATCCTTGGCTTGCTTCTCACCTTACTGAACTTCGACCATCCTGCTGAAATGCTCGAATCAAGGGAAACTAATGATGCAGTTCTCTCAGACAGAGTCTGGGAGGCGGTTTTGGCTGTTGAGGCAGCCAAAACAGAGCTCTAAAACCCTAGAAACAAAAATGGGCAAGTTAGGGTTCTCCTACTTAAATAGACAAGGGGTGGCTAGGGTTTCCAATTATCCCTTTTGGCATGTGGGATAATTGGGAATGGGCCCACTTGCCTTTAATGGCTAGGTGGCAAAATGTGCCCACATGGAAATGTGTCTTTGTTAGTCCCAGTGCCTCCCAGTACAGGACTATTCATGCATCTGACAGCACCAGGTCAAACTCAAGGATCCTCGGTCGACCCACGGGGACATCCAAGGCTCATGAGAAGACCAAGCGGCCGACCACCTTGATCAAAGTCCGTGGGCTGTCAACAACAAGGCGCCCTTCGGACAAGTGACGGCCCGCCACCGCCCCAGCGTCGGCGTCGGCGTGATTCTAGGCACTTCAAGAGGCACCGCCAACATTCCTGTCCAAATCGGGCCTCCTTCCGAGAGTCGGCACCGAGATCGGTCGAGTGTCTATATTGGGCCCAAGGCCATTGTACTATATATATGAGTAGAGTTAGCACATAAGTTTTTAGATGAGTTTTGAGTCTTGTCTCCCTTGATTTTTCTCGATTGCGAGAGCTCATGTATTTTCATCATTGATATCAAGGAAGCTTATCATCTTTCTCTCATTTGTTCTGTTTTCTTCTTTTTTTTCTTCTCTTCTTGCAAATCCCGTGTGACATAGTCCCCGGACTCTCTGTTAGATCCACGGGTCCTCACGGAGGGCTGTCTTCCGAGAGTTCCCGAACCCGGACCCCAAACACCGCCCATTTGGGTCTGATTTTATCCCACTTTCTTACATTCGCCATGTCATGTCCGTAATTTCACGCCCGGAAGAACTCCTTTCTCGAGCGGCCTCTCGCTTGAGCGCCATCAGCGTCGGGGAACTGTTAAGTGACATGTATGGATCTGCTTATGACATAGAGGGAGGCCATCTTCGGTCTAGGGCTCGATCCGCGCCACCCACCCCTCGTGTCGGTCTCGCCCCAGTTCCCCCCCCAAAGCGTGCAAACATTGCTCACAACCTCGGTCCCCTCATCACTATCGGGGAGCCTTATCGGGCTCAACTTTCTCAACCGTACTTTCACACCCACGACATGCCTACATCCATCATTCTTCGGGCCATGCGCCTCTTCCTTCGCCAACCATCATCTCCCCGGGTGGGCACGCGTCTATCCACATGTCTCCTTTATGCCTACCGGGGAATATCCTTTCCCTCGTTTCCCCTTTGCTCTTCTGTTTTACAACCTTACGGATCTCAAAACCAATGCTCCAGCTACTTGGGTTTCTCAACCGATCACCCCTTCATCGAGGTCCGCCGGGCACAATGCCACATCCACCTCAACCTCAATATCCTCACTATCTTTTCTTCTGTCCAGCCCGACACTTTCACATCTACCTTTCGGACTCTTGGCCGCCGGCTTATCCCACCTTTGGCAACACGAAAAGGCAAACCGTTAGACCAAAGTGCTCGTGCCCACATGGAAGAATTTGAGGCTCTAGCTGTCCTAAATGGTCACGCCGCAACCTCAACTGAAATTCCACATCTTTTCCACCACCTGCGTGGCTCTCCTCATCAATGGCTCATGTCCAACAAAAGCCATTGGAAACAAGACTGGTCCCGAAATGCGCCTTTTTTTCGTCTCATTACGAGACCACGGATGATGATCAACTTCATCTCAAGCAACTCAATGAACTTCAACAAGAGCCCACAGAGTTCCGCCTCGATTTTTCGGGATCGACTTCACATTACGCTAAGTAAGCTCAAGGAGTACCCTACGAGCCGGATTTTGGTCCGGTTTCTCCAAGGACTTCCTCCCGCTATTCGACTCATGATGAATACCTGCGTCCAAAAAACTTTGGAGCAGGCTATAGACCTTGTCAATCACTCCGTCAATGTTTCCTCCCGAGGCGTGGCTCTTCAAGAGCTCCCGCTCATTCCACTGTCATGGTTCCACAAACGGTGTTCAGCCTCAACACGCTAATCCACAATAGCGGTCAAATCTGGTGCCATATTTGCAAATACCAAGGCCATTTGGCCAATGAGTGCAACTCCACCAATGGCCGCCTCATTGCAAGCGATGCAACATGTGCAATCATGCCCGCGGAAGAGTGCACTCGCACTCATCCCACACCGGATTACGCAACAAAATGGTTTATCAAGTGCAAACCACACCTCGGCAACAATCGCACTATCGGCAGCCACCTCTTGGGTGCAGCCCACGCAACTCTATCGACAATGGGACCAACCACGGGGATCCAACCAACGTCCTCCTTTTTGATCCTTCTAAAGCTCGGTGTTATCACTTGTCAAGAATGGGGTCATACCACCACGGCGTGTCCTCAACTTCCACAAGTTCGGTGCGACTTCGGCACAAATCGGACCACATCGGTCCGCCTCACGGCTTACCAACTTTCGGCTCGCTAATGGCAAACAAGGCCCGCGACCGGTTCTTAAGAAGCCACCAAGAGCGCCTCGGCAATCACGCTATCAACCAGCTCCAAAGAAATCAACCTCGGTGGATCAACAAGCCCAAGAGGAAATTTTTCAGGCACTTAATCCTCCAGTCCAGCCGTCAAATTGGGTTGGTTTAGTTTCACGCCAGACCAAGGCATCACGCCCCTTGACTATTATTCAGAAGGGCACGCAACCTGCCTTTGCAGTTGACACCATTCCTCATGCGGACGAAAAAAAGGTTCACTTTGCACCTGACTTGGAAAAGCTCATGCCACATGTCATGCCTAAAGTTCGCCAAAGCATTTTGAACCTCATGCAAGCTGCTGAAGGCCGCACATTGGCAAATGTTCATGCCACCACTAGAGCTCAACAAAGACCAGATACCCCTTCAACATCTCAACCTCCACGCTCTCAGACATATCCCAATATTGCAGCCGAGGTTGACTTACTCAAAGAAGTTGCTGCTTCCCTGCCACGCACTCCCGCACCAGTGGAACCAGCAGATCCTTTTTCTCATGTACCTCTCGAACTCCAAGAGGAGCTCGCCAAGATCAAAATTCCTTTAAGCTTGGCAACCATTTTAAAACTCGTCTCCGCTCTCAAGGACCGGTTACCACTCCCAACCTGTTTTTAGTTGGGGCCGTATACCTCTACACCCACGGTCCATGCCACGGTGGGAAATCAGCAAGTCAACCATGTTCAAATTGATGGAGGTAGCGGCATCAATCTCATCACGGATAAACTCCGCAAAACAAATGGGCAACACACAACTCTTTCGTGCCCCATATGACATCAAATTGGCTAATGGCCATATCACGAGACCTCAAGGCGTCACACCTATTCTTCACATCAACATTGGTGATCTCCGCTTTCCCATGGAATTTGGAGTTTGGAAAGCTGGCGAAGATCCAGGTGACTATGAAATGCTGGTAGGCAGACCTTTTCTCCGCCAGGGCTAAGAGTATCCATTCTTGGGCCGCGGACCGGTTAGTCATCAACGATGGTCATCTCAATGCCACCATGGACTTGCAAAAACGGGCAGGGATCATTTCTACGTTGACAATGCGGAACCCTCTCTCTCGCACCACGCATTCTAAGAAGCTCGAAATATTTATCAAGTTCGAGGCTCCACTGCGCGAGTATGCCTCGTCATCCTACCCCCTAATATCTTTGATCCTTGGGGAGAAATGACTCTTGATCGGGGACCCGGTTTGTGCTGCTTGCTTGACCCTACGGCTCCTTGCAATCGAATCCAACGCGTTGATCACTTTTCGGATCGCGACACTCCCCGCAACTCCCGTTGATGTACACGCTGTCATGAAGCAACCTACTCGCTAGATGAAACCGAGCAACCTCTCTTTTTCACCACGCAAAGTGCCACGATCGGTTATGCTCCAACCTCCCCACACATTGTCCGGGATCTTCAAGTAATACCCCATATTCGGACTCCGAAGTCGAGATTGTGGACATTGGCAACAATCAACTGTCGCATTCTTGCAAAATCTTCCTCTCCTTATCGTAATGGGGCCGTCAAACCTGCTCAAAAATTCAAACACATTTTAACCGGAGTTACAAAGATCTTGGGGAATCAACAAAAGCTTGGGGAACTCACCATTCCTACCAAATCGATGCGACCCGGTGTAGCAACGATAGTACGCTCAACCCTAATTACCGTGATCGCGTCGGGAAATTGACAAACTCCTTGCTGCGCAGTTTGATCTATGAGGTCAAACATTACGAATGGGTGAGCCCCATCGTCATTGCCCTTAAGCACAATGGTAAGATCCGGCGTGCAGTGTGGACTATCGGAAACTCAATCGGGCCACGGGCGTGATCATTTTCCACTTCCCTTCACGGACCAAGTTCGGAAGAAGTGGTTTGGACATGAGATGTACTCCTTTATGGATGGTTTTTCGGCTACAATCGGATCTCCATCAAGGACTCGATCAACTCAAGACCACTTTCACCACCCCGTAAGTACTTTTGCCTACAAGGTGGTTCCTTTTGGATTATCCAACTCTCCTTCAACGTTTCAACGCATCATGCTCTCGCTTTTCATGATTTCATGAAGGAAAATCCCTTCTTGCAAATTTTTCAAGATGACTTCTCTTTCCTCTGATTCCATGGCTGACCATTTGGATAAATTGGAACTTCGTCTTCCGAAATGTGATGAGTCCGGCATTAGTCTCAATCCCGAGAAATGCACCTTTTAAGGTCACTTCGGTGTTCATGTTAGGCCATGTTGTCGACCAAGCGGGAATCACCAATCGATCCCGCCAAAATCGATTGTGTGCTCAAGGCTCAAGCACCAGCCAATATCAAGGAGACACGCTCTTTCCGGGAAAGGTCAATTATTACTCCACCTTCATACCTGGATCGGCAGCCATTGCGGATCCCATTCATAAACTCACGGGTGTGAATCCACCGGGCTTGGAATTCCCGTGTGAAGTCGCTTTCCAACAGCTGAAGCTTTTGCTTACTCAAGCACCGGTTCTTGTTCCTCCTCAATGGGACAAGCCCTTTCACGTTCATGTTGATGTCTCGGCGTTTGCTATTGGAGCTGTTCTTTCTCAAGAATATGATCGCGCTGCTCGACAAACCAAATCGCTTCGCCCGGTAGAAAACTCAATTACTCTTTGAAGAACTATTCGCCACGGGCGTGAAGCTTTGGGTCTCATTTTACGTGTCCAACGCTTCCGTCATTACCTTTGGGCAGTCAAATCAAGTTCTTTGTGGACCACCAAGCACTCCTCTATTTGATCAACAAGTCCACGCCCACGGGCCGCATTGCTCGTTGGGTCCTTCTTCTCCAAGAATTTGCTCCTTTTGAAATCGTTCATAAGGCTGGCAAATCTCATGTTGTTCCGGATTATCTTTCACGCATCCACACGGATGATCCATGGAACTGGGGTCTCGGGCGCCTTCCGGATGCTTTCGGCTCTTTTTAGTCACGGCAACACCACATTGGTTCCATGATTTTCAGCGATACCTCCTCACGGGTGCTCTTCCACGGAAGATGAGACGCGCTCTCTCACCTTAAGCGACAATCCGTCGCCATCAATTTCTCAGAGGTCCGAAACGACTACACCATGGTTGCTTGGGACATCTCTACAAAAAAGTAAGGACACCATCCTTCGCCGGCGTGTTCTACCTCATGAAGTTCCGGACATTGTTAGAAGCTCATCAAGGGCTCTCGGTGGTGGACATTTTCATGGTGACACCACGGCACGCAAAATCCTTCTAGCCGGTATTATTGGCCCACGCTCTTCAAAGATGCTCCATACGCCCTTGCGTGTGGCGCTTGCCCGTGGTGGGGCGCCCCGCGGCCCGTGGCGCTCTTCCCTTGGCGCCCCGTCGCCACGCCCCACTTCCCAGCAAAATGGGAATGGACTTTTGTGGGACCTATAGATCCTCTGCTTGCGGCACACTTTCGTGCGATACATTCCCAGTTCTCACCGACTCACGCCACCAAATGGGCGGAAGCTTGTGCACTTCCGGACAACACCTGCGGCAAGCACGGCTAGAGTCCTCTATCAACAAATTATCACGCGATTAATTTGCCCCCCACGGGCTGGTCGGTGACCGTGGTGTTCATTTCATCAATCATACTATCAAGGAGCGGACGGATTATCTCTTGATACATCATCACAAGAGCACACCTTACTATCCTCAAGGCAATGGGTTGGCGAGAAAGCACCAACAAAACTCGGTCACCATTCTCAAGAAAATTTGTGACGCTTCCCGCATGAGTTGGCGGACAAAAAACTTCCCTCTTTGTTCTTTGGGCCTACAATACTTGTTTCAAGATTGCTACTGGTCACACTCCTTTTAAATTGGTTTATGGTCAGGAAGCTCTCATGCCGTTTGAATACATCCTTCCAACACTCCGTTTTCAACTGGCTACTGCTCATAATCCACCTGCTGCACTCAAAGAACGGGTCTATCAATTAGAACAGTTGGATGAACTTCGAAGGGATGCTTATATTCGTGTTCTTCATGGACAACAGTTGCAAAAATCTTTACATGACAAACGTTTGAAGACAAAAACATTCAAAGAAGGAGACTTGGTTCTTCTTTATGATTCCCGGTACAAAAATTTTCCGGGTAAACTCAAGTTTCGTTGGCTTGGCCCTTATCAAATTGTTCAAGTGGTTAGACCAAGCGTTTTCCAACTAGCTGAGTTGGATGGCACTCCATTACCTACATTGGTTAATGGTTTTCGTCTCAAAGCATTTCATCACACCGAAAGTGCACATCAACACACAGAGACAGTTCAAGAAGCAAACACCACAGAACGTAACTAGAAAAGCGGTATATTATATTATAGTGGAGATTTTTACAAAATGTGGGCGCAGCCCAGCTATTTCCGCTATGGGCACTGCCCTATATACAAAAACGCGCTCAGAGCCCTATTTACTAAGTCCTAAGAGGAAAAACCCTCTACTCGGGTTGGGCGGAGGTGATGCGAGGAGATGGTAGAGGTTCTGCTCCGGATCCCAAGTGCGAGAACCACCTCCATCCCGTTGGTCTTGGTCGGGATGTTCACCATCCCGCACACCAGCCGCCCATTCCGAATGCCACGCGGTTGTGGCAGCGCCAGAATCCGACAATTCATCTTGCAAGTGATCCACTCGGCGGTTAGTGGGCATTGTGCAATCTTCGTTCAAGCCGGCGGCAGCCATCTTGGCGCCATCGGATGCCTTCGTTCCTCTCGGTTCGTCTTATATAGCCCATTGAGGCACTCCTTGTCGGCGTGGACCAATCACACAAATCGCCAACGTGTTTTGCAATGCAAAATTTGTTTCTAAACTGAGAATCTTTTCTCCCGCGCATATCTAGCCATGGTACCTTCCGACACATTCCTTTTAATGATATCCCACTTCCGAGTTGCGGCGATTGAATGCCATTCCTTCTTTTCACGCCCGTTCGAACATTAATGGGTGTCCTTTGCCATCTGTCACATCCGATCTTTCTTTCCGTCTCATCCTCACCGTTCATTGCTTCTCTCTTACGTTTTTGGGACTTAGCCAAATTTTTGCCTCTCAATACCCTTCTTGGCATCTTTTGACACTGGCACCATCAGCGGTTCGGTTTAAGCACTCTTCATACCTCTTAAGCCTCCGGTTATGCGCCCTAAAACAAACCTTTTCGTTCCTCTGCGCCTTTGTCCTCCGTGCTTTCGCCTTCGTCTTCCGCCTTTGGCATCCCTCTTACGGTAATGCGCACATCATTCCCATGGCTGCCCCAAAATTTTCTACACTTCAAGCTCACTGCTCCCAAGGATCCGGCCCTTTTTGCATCTGTAGTATCCTTCTTGGCCCCACTTCCGTGAAAGCCCTTGTTGGCCCAAATAAAGAAGTCATTTGAACGACACCAGCTTTCTGAATTCTCTCAAATGGAACTTCCGGCTCCAAATCCACCCGGTTAGGCGGTTCATCGCCAATATCGTTAACACCCGCAAAGGTTACACCACGGGTAGTGGTCGATGGCACCACTATTTCGTTGACTCAACATTTGATTTCTGAGGTATTTCATATTCCCTTGCACACCCCTTGTGTATCATGGTCTGCTATACAGGATATCGATGTCACAGAGTTTGGTGCACCTGCTTATCATGCCAATGTCCATCGTCCCGACCAATATCGACAAGCCTCCACGAAACCTTTGTCAAATTTACGTGGCGAAAATTCCTTGGGTATTCTATCAAGAACACCCATATCAATAAGCCTTTCTATAACCTTGGTCCTCAACGCTACACACTCCAAACACCACATAGATTGGCCCCAAATGATGTTCTATCGTCTTCTCCAAGAAATGGACCGCCTTCGGGGTACCACTTCCATTTCTGAAGTTTCTGTGGGAGGCCACTTTCAAGCCCTCATCCGTCATTACTTCCCTCCCACACCACCAAATTCTCATAATTCCACTCAGCGCTCCCTTCCAATCACTCACCAAGTTGGCACTTCACGCCTGCCTTCCCTTTGGTCATGTCCACAGTCACACCCATGTCACTTGTCTCCTCCTCCCAGCCACACCATCCACTTCACACCATTTTTCCCAAACATCCCAAACCCGCAACAACAAGCTCCACCACCACAACACCCTGGTCGGTTGTTGTATCGATTATCGGCCCGGGATGCTCAAGCTGCTGCTCTCAAGTTACAAGAATCCCAAGGCGCTCTTATGAGCGGGGTTCAACGCACTAGAGGCCTCGATGCGGTACACCAGGGACCTTCAAAGTCGCAAATCGCCCAAGTTGCAACTTTGGAGGCCAAACTTCAAGACAAGCATGAAGCTCTCTTACGGGCTCATGCGGATCTCAAAAGTACACAAGCTCAAGTCAGCCAACTCGCGCAGATCAACAGGGCTCGGCTCGGTCAGAAATTCAGACTTTATTGGAGCACAACAAGTCCAAAAGCAGCTCTCCCGAGTACCCAGGGGCCCTTCGGATATTGCTAAACTCAATGCCTTGTACTCCCGGCTGTGTGAAAATTTCAGCACTCAAGTTCAAAATCTTTCAGCCGGGGCGCTCAAATTAGCCTCCTTGATGGCTCGGCTTTCTACACAGACCTCTTAGCTCACCTCTCTTCAAGATCGGCTTACGGAGGAGGTGAGAAGCGAAAGATCTTGGATGGCGCGGAGATTGCGTGCCGTCTCAATACACCGGGAAATCTTCCTCCCGGGTCAATCCTTCGAAAAGCGGGTCCGTGACCCGATCCGCTGCTACTCGAAAGGGACAATCGGATCCGTGATCTCGAACAACAAGCTGCGGCAAGCTATTGATGCTGGCGATGAAGCTCAAGCAAAACTTGACACCCATCTTTGCAATTCTTCACGGAATGCACTGTTGACTTCCCAGCCCTCTGCTATCATGATTATGTGGTTTGCTCGGCGCCACCTCTTCCTTTTCAAAGTGGCGCGGTAGATGGCCTGTGGATATTCCACGGCGGTCTGATTTTCTTCGGATTTGGCCAGAACTCTCCATTGAAGACAAAGGGTTGTCTTTGTGCCCTTGTCGTCTTTGATCTCATACAGCAATGCCGATCGGACTTTCTCACCTTCCAGTGGTTCAGCCCATGGCTTACATCTTCCATGATTTCTATCCGGGTGATACGGGAACACTTTGGAAATGGGCCACGCCCGGCTTTTCGAGGGGTGACCCCACTGTGCAATGGGTGCCGGGATAACAATCCATATCTTGCGGATCTGCTTTCGGACCCAAACTCTTCATCGAGGAGTACATGCCTGAGCTTGCAAATCATTTATCCCTCGCTTGGCCGCGGAAAGCTGCAAACCATCGGGGAAGTATCTAGGACATCCAGGGATCTTCCCTATGCACAAATTTATATCGACACCTCGCTGGTTACAATCGATTACAAGCTCGTTGGATAGCAAGGCAGGTCCCCCACGGGATGGGATAGCCCTCCTGTCAACTCTCGGCTCTCTGCTTCTCTTTGGGATCGTTGGTGTCGGGCTCTTGATCGGATCTTGTCGGTCAATTCGGGGAGACCGCTCGGCCAACCCACCCGCGGGCATGGTTCCTTCTCCCTATGCTTCCACAGGTGTAACCTCCACGCCCAGTTCACGACTTGATTGGCGCCTTCCTTTTTGGACCAAGGTCATGGATGGTCATGCGGTTTGGACACCACCTCGGATCTCGACGGATCTCCGGTGGGATCCGCGTTTTGTTCGCCGCTCACATTGGGAAGAAGGTGCCACTCTGGACAACACCACCAATTGGATCTACATTGCTAATGGCGTGGTTGGCAGCGGCTGCGGATGCGCTTCATGGTCTCGACACCTTCTTGCGAGAATGCCTCCACCTCACACGATCCTTACGTCCATCTTCAAGCGGGGATTTTCGCTGCTCTCAAATGCATTTTGCTAAGCTCCTTAAATCGGCGGCGTCCCATTTTCCTTTGCAATCCGAATGCCGATTAATCGGTGCCTTTGGCCTTGAGACTGTCTCCTCATGGAATGTCGATTACATTTCTTGAGGCAGCCCATCTTTGCCCTTGAAGACATGAGTGCGCTCTGGCTTTCTTATTGATGCCGATCACGCCCTTGGCCAAAACACTCCTCAAGCTCTTCAATCACGCCAAGATCTCATAAGCCCGGTACCATAATGGTGCCCGTCCTCACTCCGTGAGGATCACTTTCAAGCAGATGGCTTCGCCCTCCGGCAGCTTCCTCCTTTTCTTCACTCTCAGTGTCGTTTGGTGGGGGAGTGTTAATCTGTGCCTCACAGTGCAAGGACTATTCATCCTCTGACGGAACCGAGGTCAAGCTCAAGGATCCTCGATCGACCCGCGGGTTCGGACATCAAGGCTCTAGGAAGACCAGCGGCCCGGAGACCCTTGATCAAAGTCGTGGTACATCAACAAGAGGCGCCCGCTCAGGACAAAGTGATGACGCCTCACCGCCCAGCGTCGGCGTCGAAGTGATTCTAGGCACTTCAAGAGGCACCGCCAACATTCCTGCCATCGGGCCTCCTTCCGTGAGTCGCGGCGCAGATCGGTCGAGTGTCTATATTGGGCCCAAGGCCATTGTACTATATATATGAGTAGAGTTAGCACATAAGTTTTTAGATGAGTTTTGAGTCTTGTCTCCCTTCAGTTTTCTCTCGATTGCGAGAGCTCATGTATTTTCATCATTGATATCAAGGAAGCTTATCATCTTTCTCTCATTTTGTTACTGTTTTCTTCTTTTTCTTCTCTTCTTGCAAATCCGTGACATAGTCCCCGGACTCTCTGTTAGATCCACGGGTCCTCCTGAGGGGGCTGTCTTCGGGGAGTTCGAACCCCGGACCCCAAACATGTGCCCACATTAATGTGTACATTGGAAAATGTGCACATTAATTCTAATGCACATTCTTAGCAAGTTGCCCCCTAGGGGCTACCCACTTGGCTACGTCGGGCGTACCGTCGGTCGAATGGCGTGTGCGGCGTGGCCAAACGATGCGATATCGTTAAGGGACCGTATCTTCGTGGCCGGAAACGTCACATTCTCCCCACCTTGAAATGATCTTTGTCGCGCGACATCGTGGGTCTCCCCACCTTGGAATCTTCCTAACCTGCAATCAACCTGATGCATACGATATACTACTATAATACTTACACAGTTATTACGATTACCTTAAGGTAATATTTTTAAATCATTATTACGCGATTACATTATCAAATAAGTTGTCAATTCGTAACTTCTACTAAAACAAGGTACTTATTAGTTTCTATTATCACAACATTTAGTTTATCACAATTTAACACTTTCATATATAATTATTATTTAAGGTACTCTTCATTCCTTGCAACACATTCCAACAAAATTTGTGTTGCAGGTCTTCGCACTTTAAAATCCTGCATTAATTTTACAATATCTATAATTACATACTTACTATCTTAATTATTAGAATTACTCTAAGGTAATGTTTAAGACATTACTATTTCATTATCCAATTAACTTATCACATCATAACTTAATCCACGCAAGGTAATTATTAACCTTACTTAATACAACATTTAAGTTTATCAAAGTTTATCAATTTCATACAAAATTTATACTTCTACTGTACTCTTCATCCCTTGCAACACATTATACAAAAATTTGTGTTGCAAGCCTTCGTAGCTCGACCTCCTTGCCCTCTGGAGCGCTCTAGGCCTGCAGGTCGACACTACCTATTATTAATTATTACAAAAATTTTGGTTATATGGTGACCACCCCACCTATCTACATGGATGCATGGCTAATCTCCCGGCGTAGGAAGAGGGTGGATCTTCCATTATGGCCGTGGAGACAGCGCCTATATGCCTATATGCCGCTCATGCCTACACCTCTAGTTGCCCAGCGTGGAGGATATCCTTCCCGCGTGGGGGGCGTGAAGGATAGATTCCTCCTATCAAAGCATATATGGGGCTAAAGGTGCCTTTCCTATCAATGCATTCCTTAATGACCTCCTTTCTCTCGAGGTTGTCTACTTCCGTGGAACAGAAGTAGACTTTCTAATCTACCTTCCACTCATCCAAGCGGAAACGCGGTCATGCCTACATTGACATTACACCACGCCCTAGAGATCACCGTAGTGGTCTCATCATCGGTAACAACGCATGCAACCCATACCTAGCATAGGTTGCATGCGCAGATTAATCTTAACTACACATAGAATTAATCTACACAAATTGACATGCTTGAGCCGATTTTTACTGGCTCCTTTAATGCATGTGATTAACATAATTACCCTAAGGTAATATTTATGAATTAACATTATCATAGTATTGGATACATTACTTTCGATAGTACAATTAAATTTACTCTAAGCTTTGCAATATTTAACGACTTTTAGATCGCGATTATTTAAACAATAACCCTACTTTCGACCTATTGTTACATAGACAAGGTTTTAATTATCATACACAAGAATTAGATGTGCTTCTTATTCTCTTCCTTGGGTCCTGCATTACCCTTGGAAATATATCCCTAAGATATACTTAAGTATATCCGAATTCTATTTTCTATCTCTATTTATAAGGCCCCCGAGGTCATATAGCTATCCTTGGAAGGAATTGCGTCCTTGCGAAGGATTAATTAACATGCTACCTCACATTATCGCTGTTATTTAACTTATTTCCCTATGATACATATACATGCAACAATTTCTATGCAGTTATTAGGATCTATATTTAACTTATCAATACGACACATTAAAGCTTATAATACATGCGCATACCTTACCTAAGGCTAGAACGCATCCACTCATTGAGCCGGCGTCGAGTAGTTTGGAGGTGACTTGGTCGTTGCATTGCTCTCATGGTTTTGCTCCACTTCGTTGGTGTAGTTAGCTATCATGTCGGTCTCGCACGTTGAAGGCCTCCTGAGCTATCTATCTATCTATCTTACGCTCTATTCGCTTCGGCTATTGCCGGAGTGAACTCTATTCTACGGGTCAGTCAATTCGGTGCAAGTACGTTCAATCATAAGATTGAGCCCTCCCACTTTCTTCGAAAAGAAAATGGTCCTGCACCCCTTCAATGACATTGCACACAACGTCATATCTATTCTCTCCCCTTAAGAGGTTATACGCTTCTTACTTAGCGCATTAATTTACTAGCCTTAGCTAACATATATAACCATCTAAGATGGATGCACATATTATGTTATCATTTATTTCAATATAGTTATGGGTTACCTACTTAGTTAGAACGATTCTAAACCACAAGGTTTTGTCATGACGACAATTCCTTTTGTCTCAAAAGACTATTTGATTACTATAATTCTTATTTTAGATGTACCTTACATGTTTTATTCTTATTTTCTAGAGATTCCCCCTTTCTTAGTTATTTAAACTCTTGGAATATTCCTACCAATCGAATTGATGTCATCATAACAAGTTGGCCGGACTTGTTAAATTACTTCTTTTCTTTCGGTTGGATTATTCTTTTGGAGATACTAGATTTATACATGGTCAACAATTATCCTAGCAATGAATCCTTCTTAGTGAGGAGATCAATCTCACCAAGTGGTTTCAATACATTGGATGTCTGTTAACACTCGTGTATAATTATAGTTACTCCTATGCATTTCCTTCCCAATTGGGCAATCCTTTCAACGAGAATATCCGGAATTGCCTTCTAATCCCAATATGGATGTTACCGTCCATATATTTAACCTACTAGGCCCCGTGGCCTTAGATCCTTGAGCTTGCTAGAAGCTCATCCACTCGTTGCCTGCTTGAAGGAGCAAGGTAACGTTCTTCCGAGTCGCTCGATACTTCAGTCTCCTTGACGGTGGCTCCTCTTTGATGTAGAGGTTGACGTTGTTCGCTAGGAGCCTCTCATTGCTGGTGGCTTGATGGCGTAGTTGATCACTTGAAATCTTCCATGCCACTTTTCGAAAGCCTGAAGGTGGCGTCGTTGAAAAAGATCTTTCAGCTTGAACTCTTTGTCTTGGCAGCTAAAGGACGACTCAGTATCCGATATTGTTTCTTCGACTCCATCGATGTCTCACACGTCGAGTCCTCTTGTCGTTGTCGTGTTGCCCGAAGAGTGTTGACGATTTTGATTGCTTCACCCCTGCAACTTGCATGACATCTCTTCCTTTGATCTGTTACGCTATGGGAGGGAAAGAATAACAAGGGAACTATACATGCAAAACATATAGCTTACATAATCACAATTACTACTAGAGCTATTAGGTCCCCCTTGTGCCTCCCTTCGAGTTGCACACCTACTCCCTGGCGATGTCATTGGTGTTCATTGGTGTTGATGATCTATATCCTCCTATTTGTACGTCAGCTCATACCCCGGGGTAACTTGTTGAAATACTTGGGCCCTCCGATGTTTGTCGACTATGGCACAACACGCTTTGCATCACATTCTAACGAAAGGTGTGCTGGTCGTTGATGCTTCGACATTTCAGTCTGCTTCCTGGTCCTGTTCTCGGGCGGTAATTGTTCCTCCTTCATGATACTTGAAGCTATTTGGAGGCGTCTCTTGAGGTTGTGTGCGCTTCCTTTGGCTATACTCCTCTGGAGTTGTTCTCTTCTGCAGTTGTTCTTTGAATCGTTCATCCTTGGGTTCACCAAGTTGCATGCAAGTCCCGTGCAAGTCGTCGGCTCGCCTCGCCTAGTTGCTTCTCCATCGAGCTTCCAAACTTCCTCGTTTGATCCCCTCGATCACATGGCTTGGACGTTGTCACGTTCCACAGTGCTATGCCGTCTTCTTGTCTTGAGGTACCTTCCGGTGGCTTTGATTGTGCTCGTCAGTTTTGATCCTCCTGTTGCCTCTAGGGAGCTCGTGGGAGAAGTCGGTTGCTAGCACTTCTCCAGCTTTCAGTTCCTGACCTTTGTCCCTCTATGCATGTCGGTCTCTTTGGACAACATTCTGGGCTCTATAAGCAAGCAAGATGGCTTAAGCAGCATTACTGGAGACATATCTATAATCTACAAGTCTATGGACATTAGGACGTGTGGTATGGCATGAAATGAGGGTTTGACTTGCAAGACCTCCCTGATGTTTGAGGCATACTCTAAGGTCTTAGCAAAGTTGGTTTGGGGGAGTCCAATCTCTACATATGGAGTGACTTGGGCAGCTCTAGACTCTAACCCCTTTCTAGGTATCCTGGCAATAGGGGGTGTCAATGTGGCAGCTATATAAGTCAAACTCTATTAGAAGGACACAGAATTAGGTCAAGGTTTATGCCTTTGGCATGAGCAGAGGTGATGTACAAACAGTTGAACTTGGGTTGCTATGCTGAGGTCTAGATGACTATAACAACGGGGTATTCTTGAGCACATCTATCTAGGAGTAAGGCTTCAGCTTTGAGCGGAGAGCAATACTTGCTAGCTACTAATGGGGTATGCTTCTATCTACAAACAAACTACAGTTTGGAAAGACAATTCAAGGGTTTGAGCAATTTTGGTCATTTTGAGATGGGGTTTGACATTTTTATCCTAATTTGAGGTCATAAATGGATTCTAGGCTGTCTAACGGTCCTAACGCAACAAATTTCAGGCGATTTGGAGCTCTGTAGCTCAAGTTATGGAGGTTCAAACTTTGGAGGTCTCACACATTGCGCCCAGCCCGATTTTGAGAATCTCAAAATCTGTCCTGGCGCGACGTGTGAGATATTGGCTCAAAATGGGTTAAACTTGTCCAATTTGGGTGATATAAGGGTCTAATCCTACTTATCTCGTCGAGTTAGGCAGAATGGACCCCTTATTTGATCGATTTGGAGCAGTTTTGGGCACTTTTGGGGCATGGTCTCCACGAAGATGGTCTCACACGTTGCGCCCAGCCCGATTTTGAGAATCTCAAAATCTGTCCTGGCGCGACGTGTGAGACATCCTCTCAAATTGGCCTAGGATGTCTGTTTTGACTAACACAAAAGCTAAAACTTACTAACTCAACTTAATTAAGTAACTTTATACACTTATAATTTACTCTAAAACACTTTGTATTAAACAAATTTTATCATTTACGAAATTAATAAGGTTCTCCTTTGATATGATTGGCTAAGTGCATATCTTTCTTCATTAGAGTTACTCCCTTGGTGTGTACTGTGCGGCTGTTGAGTCTTCAAAATGTTGGACCAGCTTCTGCTCTGCTGCTTCTTGACCCCTGGCCTCCCGCTCTCATTCTGCCCTCTCCTCTTCTTGTTTCCTTCGGCCTCCTTGGCCTCTCGGGTCATTTAATTCGCCTTGTCGAGGAAGTCGAGCGTTACGCTTTGGTGCGGCGTCATGTCGATCCAGTCTTGGTGTCTATCGAGATGCTGTCTCTATCTAGCTTAAGGGTCTTGGTTCTAAGTCTAAGGCTTGGCAATTAATATTATCCAACATTATTAAAGCTTAAATCTAATTAAGAATTATAATTCAAACACAAATGATGCCCGCCCTCAGTGGTTGGCACGGGGGGGTTTGGGGGGGTTCAACCCTGTGGGTGGGAGGTTCAATTCCCACTACTGTGAGAATTCTTTTAAGATGAGGTTTAAATAGATTGGAAAGCTAATCTAGCTAATTCCTAGGCTGAAATTCGAATTACCAAGTTACTTTTCTGAAATTTTTTGTTTTCAGATCAATGTCTCACACGTTGCGCCCAGACAGATTTTGACATGTTAGAAATCGGTCCTGGCGCCACGTTGCGCCCAGACAGCTTTTGACATGTTAGAAATCGGTCCTGGCGCGACGTGTGAGACCATCCTATTTGGCTCAGAAATTGTTTTGACATGTTAGGAATCGGTCCTGGCGAGACGTGTGAGACCATCCTATTTGGCTCAGAAATTGTTTTGACATGTTAGGAATCGGTCCTGGCGAGACCATCCTATTTGGCTCAGAAATTGTTTTGACATGTTAGGAATCGGTCCTGGCTCAAAAATTGTTTTGAGCGGTCCTGGCTCAAAAATTGTTTTGAGCGACGTGTGAGACCATCCTATTTGGCTTAAAAATTGTTTTGAGCGGTCCTGGCTCAAAAATTGTTTTGAGCGACGTGTGAGACCATCCTATTTGGCTTAAAAATTGTTTTGACATGTTAGGAATCGGTCCTGGCTCAAAAATTGTTTTGACATGTTAGGAATCGGTCCTGGCGCGACGTGTGAGACCATCCTATTTGGCTCACTAATTTTTGACTTTAACTGTTACTAATTCACTTTAACTGCTACTAATTCACTTTAACTGTTGCTAGCTTAGCATATACTACAAAAATGAGAAAAAATTTCCCATTTCTCGAGGGTTGAGGATCCTATCAAGTTAGTACTACTGGGAGCATGGTCAGTGCTTTGCTCTTGGTCTCCAAGAACATTGCTCTGATACCACTGTGACGTCCCCTACTCGCATACGGTGCCCTCACCGTGTATACAAACAGAGTTCATCCCCATACCAGCTCCATGCTAATCTGGGGCCCTCCACATGACACCGCAACCGTGGCGGGTTCCAATGGGGAAGAGTGGAAGGGTCATTGCACCGTCTCCCTCGGGGCCTACCTAGGCTGCGGAAGCGTAAACATACATGTCGGCCAAAGCACATACATCAACATCATATGACCATCACGAAGGATGGTCCTCCACATATCTGCATAGACAAAGATCAACACATCACATAGGGAATCCTACCCAAGGCTCGGACTCAAAGGGATGATGGCGGCTTGGGTCTCCGAGTTCATTCTGGGGGCAATTCATGGCAATGGATTTGGCCGGCATATGAACATGGCTTAGGGTTGTCCACTCCATCCGCCCCTCCACATTGCACAATTTGCGAGTGGTCGAAAAGTGTCGGGACTGATCAGTAGCCCAGCGGGATGCATAGCCAAAAGGGCTACTCCCGGGCTCATCTTCCCATTCCGATGGGGGCGGGTAGGGATCACTCCCTCCGAGAGATCTACATGCCGACTCAAGGTGACTAGAGGGCCACCGCCCGTGATTCGACCGAACCCAACTGGAAAGTGAACACCACTTCACGGGTGTCGAGCCCATGCCTTGCCCATGACGCGGTGGCAAGCCATTGGACCTAGTCACAATGATCCCCTTGTAGGCCTTACACACCGGAGGGATCGCTTCAAGAGTCAGGACATGAACCTCCTTCTCAGCCAGTCTGGCCCCTTCACCCACATCCCGGTGTGGCTCTTGTGCACATGCCGAATCTACAGTGTGCTAAAGAGGCTACTCTAGGAGCATCACTACAAAGCTTTAGGTCTCTACCCCCCTTCCCAATACAAGGAGTTCATAGAGATACATCATCCATATACATCACAGAAGAACTAAAGAACAAGATCTAATCTATATCATAGAGTTAGGTTCTTTAGTTAGAGTCTGCTATCTAGAGATCTGGAGGGCTGCTATGGGCAATCTAAGAGGCTAAACCTACTGATTCGATGACTGAAATAGGGTTTAGACTATCTAATTGGCTAAATACCTGATCCTTGGCTTGCTTCTCCTGCCCTGAACTCGACCATCCTGCTGAAATGCTCGAATCAAGGGAAACTAATGATGCAGTTCTCTCAGACAGAGTCTGGGAGGCGGTTTTGGCTGTTGAGGCAGCCAAAACAGAGCTCTAAAACCCTAGAAACGAAAATGGGCAAGTTAGGGTTCTCCTACTTAAATAGACAAGGGGGTGGCTAGGGTTTCCAATTATCCCCTTTTGGCATGTGGGATAATTGGGAATGGGCCCACTTGCCTTTAATGGCTAGGTGGCAAAATGTGCCCACATGGAAATGTGTGCCCACATTAATGTGTACATTGGAAAATGTGCACATTAATTCTAATGCACATTCTTAGCAAGTTGCCCCCTAGGGGCTACCCACTTGGCTACACGTCGGCGTACACGTCAGTCGGAATGGCGTGTACGCGTGACGAGGCAGTACAGTATACGTCCTGGGACCGTATACTGTGCTGGAACGTCACAGTGATAGTGGTGGTGGACCAGATCATTTGAATCCTAGCAAGGATTGTTGCGGGCAAACATTGAATATGAGCATCTAGATTAATCAAAAACGTATTTAGAATTGTATCTGAAGTTATCAATTCATCTGTTTGCGCCAAAATAGATTGTTGGGGTCCAAAAAAGGTCGCAACAAGGAGGCATGGTTCAATGGTAGAATCATAGGGTTTTTCAAAGGCCTTCAGAGGCCTTCTTGTCATGTTCTTGGCTTTGCAGGTTTCCCTTGCCATGGTCTTGGGTTTATGAGTCATGGTAAGTATTTGGCTGTGTTGTACTGGACAAGGGCAAGCTGAGCTCTGTAACAGATATTTTCAACTGAAACAAATAAATACCTTTCGCTGAGATGATGCTTGGATTCAATTGAACCAGTAAAGCAAAGATTAAGAGCTAGAAAACTATGTCTGCAGACCTGCAACTGGCTAGCCCAAGGGGAAATCACTATACGGCTATGCAAATCATGTATTAATCAACTGGAGGGGTGTGAAATCCTATCAAATCCTCCTGAAAATTTACTGTTTTGACTCAGAAACATTCAACAAACATGGGCATAACATATGCCATCAAAAAGACCCCAGAGAGAGCTTTCCATATCTAGCATTATAACAGGGGGTTTTCTTTGTGATTTTATACGCTTTTTGGCATGTTTTTATATGATTTCATGGGCGTATTGCACGAGGCATACTAATTAGTATATCTAGAGTGCACACTGGATTCTCATATTTGAATGGCATTTTATCTATGGTTTTACAATGGTTTTGCCTCGCATGTTTTTGTTCCTTAAAAACTTAATTAATTTAATTTTATGAAGGACATGCAAGCAACGAGGCTTTCAACTTTAGGGTTAACTTTAGGGTTCGTGGAGAAGGGGATTTAGAGGAGAATACAGAAACCATTTCCTACAGTTTCCTCCTCGCTATGGCTTCCACAGTTCGCGAGGATTATGAGCACGATGAGGCGAGCAGCGAGGTGGCAGTGGAGTTTAAATGTGGACATCTTGGTGTTGGAATTACTTTGGAAATTTTAACTTCACAATTGCAGTCTGCAGAGGCTTTGGAATGCCGGGGTTGCAACAAGGCTCCAGTGGGGCAAATGAAAAAAAAAGGCAAAGGGAAGGTATTGAAGAAGAAAGGGGCCAGATGTCGGAATGCTGGCAAGCTAAATGCACGAGCAGTCTATGGATGATGTTGTAGGCAACGGACATGCTCGATCCCATTTCTTCTGCATCGGGCTGTAGAGATGGTTCAGTTTGCTTTTCCTTGAGAGGAAAGCTCTGTTATGTCTCGTTTTGAAACAAGGCCAGACGATTCTGGTGCTAGATATTCAGTTCAGTAATGCAAAATTTACTTGCCTTGAGCTACCTTCATAGTTATTTCTTTAAGGAATCGTTGCTTAGGGAAGGCCGGATTACCTCAGCACTGACGAAATTCTTTCAAGAGGTTAGTAGTATATAAGATTCTCAATAGCTGCAGTTTCTGAATGTTTCTTTGGAGCATAATCTCCATCTTCATCTTACTTTTTCTTGGATTGTCTATAGAAGCGTATCTAGTGTAATTTGATCCTGCGTTTGAAGATTTGATTGGTGTGAAGTTCTAGGCAGATTACAAAATGAAATGCCGTATGGTGTGAGATGGAAGCATCAGATATGAATCGTGCATCTGATTCCAACGAGCTCATAAGATCCACCTTAGTTTCTGGCTCATCTGTATTTTCTCTGAATCCATGTTTTTGCCATCAATGTTTTTCACATCTTTAATTGCTGTTTTCATTTGTGAAATAGACAGGAGGGACCTATTGCTGGCTTACCACTGCCTGCATCCTTAAAATATTAACAACCCCTGCTACTGGATGGGGAGGTGGAAAAATGTCAGCAAACATTCCTGTTACTCAAAAAACATAGGAAAGTACCAGCTTTCAGAAACTAGATCTGCTCTCATTTCTGGCGACCAGAGCTTCCAGTTCATGCAAGGAGGTTGCTGGTTCTAGTTCATGGGTTACAATACAAGTATGACTGATTATGTCTAAATGGCAAATTTGTACAGAATGTTAGAACTGTGTTTAAAATGGTGGCTTCTACAACTGCTGCTCTCAGTAAGTGAGTGAATAACTATATCTATATCAGGAAGAGACTGAAGCATTTCTTGTGGGAAGTACAAGCTTATCTGCAAAGCCATCAAAGCCATGAAGATGCTTTGTTTTCCAAGCGGTATCCTTAGTACATATTGTCTTGGGTAACCAATTGTATCCAGTATATGAAATATGTAGCTTGAAGAAGGTAGGTATCAGTTATTGTGATTTGATTATAATTTGACTTCCCGGGTGGTTCATTTTATAGGCAAAAAATTTACAGAAACAGAAATTTCCATGATGGTCGTCTTGTCATTGTTAGCATGTTTCTAAATTCTTAGTTTTGTTGTTGCACTTGTTCTTTTCAGATTTGGTCTTGAACTAATGTTTTCTGTTTCTTAAATGTCTTATTATTTGTCTATTATCTATCATGGTATTATGTCACACTTAATATTAGGACTTCGAATGTAATGGCTTGTTTTTAGCTCTACTACCATTTTCTATTATGATTCATATGCACTAAGGAATCTCCATGCACAGACATTATATGCACAATATCACATGCACTAAGGAAACTCCATGCACAATATTACATGCACCCCTACACCATCCTTAAGGCCCCGAAGGGGCTAATTTTTTTTTTAGTTAACACAAATCATTAACACACAACTACCGTTAACATTATTAACACAAACCATTGCATTTGACACATTTAAATTAAAATCCCCCTTAAACCCCCTTTGGTTTGGGTGCATATTCACATGGGGGGTTACTCCGGGCAACGAGAGCTGTCGGATGGGCATATTTGCCCTTTATTCCAAGATCTGGACCGTACATAGCGATCCTCGTTTGTGGGGTATGCATGTACAAGTTTTCGTATACTGTATATTAAGGTTTACAAAATACTATAAGGTTTGAAAGAATGTACTTAATGGTGTTAATTCCAATGCAATAAAAAACACTTAAAATAGAGTTCAGATTCAAAAGTTATGATAAAAACTATATTACCATCAAATCTACATGGCATGCATTCTGCAAAAAGGTACCCAAATTGAAAAGTACAAAAAGTAGGTAACTATCGTGATATATCTGGGTCAAATCATATGCCAATAGAAATGTCTCTACATAAGCTTTCAAATGAGCCTAAGATCATCTGAATCTGGCTTCTGTAGCTCAAGTTATGAGCTCAGGAATAATTGACATTCTTTCTCTAGCGCTAGAGAGAAGGACCGCCAAATGCTATAGAGAAAAGAGATGCAAAGAGACGTAATATGCAAAGGGAAACTTGTCGGTAGGTATCTAGAGATATTCTCTAAGTCATAGTTTTAATTTTTTTCATCATGCACATTTACTAAAATATATTATGGTGAAAAAAAAAGATATATTATGATATGCTGATGGTAAGCGTACATATTCTCCCTTTAGATATTGCAAACTTAAGGCTTAGACACATACCCATTTTCCAAGCTAGAAAACACACCCTATCAGCATTTTCCAAGTTAGGAGTTCCGGTGTTTCATTAGACATATACATTCCAACCATATAAGGACACTTCCAACTCAATGATTGTACCATAAGGATGTTGGACATCCATTTATCCTTTTTTTTTTTTAAAGTGAGGGTGCTTGAACTTTGTACCAGGAACGCCGCTGTGCAGACGCACGCGGCGTTCCCTTCTGCATGCGTTCCCCCTTGCGGGATGGTGATTGCCCACAATAATTCAAAATTTTTTAACTTGCCAAGCTTATTGAATGACAAGCGGAGCTCATTGAATGACAACCGAAATGGCTCCCTATGTTTACTCATTCATCTGCTACGATTTTCCTCTACGACTTTGCTATGCATTATTTGGGGCCTCAGCATTGCGCCATTGCCTCTTGCTTGATTTAGGATCGTCACTATGGTAGCTCTTGAGCTGGGTGGCATTGTCAAAGGATCAGTGTATCTGAGTAAACACAGTAAGAATTGCGGATTTTTACTGTGATCTTGAGTATATTTTCTCAGATATTTTCTGAATCTGATCTAAATCCTTTATTACAAAGACTAATTATAAGGTGGTTGTTTCAGGACTTAAGTCTTTCCCCAGTGCCCTTCCTTAGAACTTTGCTTTCCCAATGGCATAAAGTCTGAAAACCTCAAAATGGTTCATGGTTTATGGTCTGAAAGCATCCCAATGGTTTGAAATGGCATACAGTCTGAAAGCATTCCAATGGTTCATGTTTACAGTCTGAAAGCATCAAAATGCATCAAATTGAATCTTCACTTGAGACTCCGTGGTTCAGAATAAACTTCCTTTGATATTTCAAGTTCTTTGGGCTCCTATATTTTATCCTTATCACAACATGAATGACTATACAGAAGGACATGGCCTCTGAAATCAGGTTATTATTTGGTGATGTCTGCAATCTAGGTCTGATTCTATAAGTCTGCAATTCTAATTGTCCATGAAGCATACTATGGGCTGGATTTGTGTTTGAATTTGTCTATAACAACATACTATGGAACACATTTGTTCAGATTTGCTTAAGATTTGTTCAGATTTGTCCATTACATCATTTTTACACCCTTTATTGCATCACTTTATTTTATGTAAGATTCTTATTTATTTGCATTTCTGCAGGCAGGCATTGTGATCATTGTATAACCATCAAGGTTCATCAAGTTGAACCATCTTCAATCAACAGAAGGTATCTTTAAATAATAGATAATAGATAATAAGAGTTTAGATGTATGCCTTCTAAAAATTATGTATCGTGGTATCTGAAAATAAGTGCGCAGCAGCGTTCCTGGCATTGATTTCGTTGTTGTTTTAAAACCAGCAGTTCATTTAGTTGCTCTTGCAAGGTTAGTTTTTATTTGTATGATTCACGATCATGGAATGTATTGCAATCTAGGTCTGGTTCTATAAGTCTGCAATTCTGATTTTCTGTGAAGCATACCATGGGCCAGATTTGTGTTCAGATTTGTCTATAGCAGCATATATGGAATATATTTGTCCGGATTTGTCTAAGATTTGTTCACATTTGTCCAATACATCATTTCTACACACGTTATTGCATCACTTTATTTTATGTAAGATTCTTATTTGTTTGCATTTATGTAGACAGGCATTGTGACCATTGTAGAACCATCAAAGTTCATCAAGGTTCATCAACCATTGTTTCTGCAGATCCATTTCTCAAAAATAATCCTTAGCATGCAGGTCTTGCATAAATCCAAGCTTCTCTCAAGGTGCTACGCATGATATTTTTGAGAGATGATTATAAGTAATGGACCTCTATGCAGAGACTGTTGGAATCAGGTTTCTAGCATATATATATATATATATATATATATATATATATATATATATATATATATATATATATATATATATATATATATATATATATATATATATATATATCATTAATATATATAAACGTATATCACATGCTGGGGCATCATGAACATTTTATATATAGATATCGATCTTGGCCGTTCGTTTCGATTAGGTGGCACTTGTGGTTGGATCCTAGCCCTACAAACAAATTGACGTGACATTCAATTATGGGATGGGGGGCATGCATGGGCATGCATGGGGCATGCACCACATGCCTGGACCGTCGGATATAGGGGAAGGTAAATCTTTGCCGTTGATTTTAGGGTAAGGAAGGTGCAAAGAAATTGGATTAGATTTAATATGGGGGATGAGGTGGCACTGCGAAGTTTACAGAAGAAGAGTATCCTCTTCTTCGTGTGTTATATGTGAGTCGCGACGGTTCGGCGCTATGGCGCTCGAGATCTTTCCTTTGGTTTTTCCCTCCTTATACCACCCCGTTTCCCGATCCTCAGCCTTCTACCCCTCCCCTTGCTTCCTGGCGCCTTAAACAGCACGATTTTTTTGGTGCCTCTTCTTCCGAAAGTGGTGCCCCTGCTTCTGCTTTATCCCATGATTGTTGCATTCTAAATCGTGAAGAATGGACCGACTAAGATGCTGAAAGACCAAGATTGATCTTGTGGCTCTGAAAACCTTGGTTGCAGTCAGATTCAAGATTTATTCTTCAATAATAGCCAGAATATTGCTTTTTTCTCGGCTTCCATTTCAGCACAAGAACTCTAAGGTAGAATCAAACATTTGTTCGGTTTCTATCTTCATGTTAAGCTCTGTTAGTCTGGCTGATCAATCTCTTAAGATAATATTACTGCTTATGGATTATAGCGGGAAAGGTACGATATAATCTACGAAATCCCGTGTTGTATGAGTCGCTAAAATCGGATTAGGTTCAGAAGAACCTTATGCTCTGATCGGATTTCCAGAGTGGCCGGCTTGCATGGGATCGTTGCCCTTTAGGATGTCTTCCAAGCATTAATTTCTGCAGAAACATTCTGAGGTAGATATTTCATTATCTATCTGTGAATTATTTAGATGTCTCAGCAGATTAATGGTAATATTTCTTTGAAGGAAGAAGGCAGGATTAAGTCTTAAGCTGGCAACAAAGAATCCGAGATATAAGGCTTCTGGTAGCATGGGCCATATAAAGGATACTGCAACATAAAAGATTTTACCAGGCTTTTAACGTCCGTGCAGTCTATTCAAGGTAAGAAACGTACCATTTGTAAAAGATATATACTACATTCTGGCGTCTCACTCAGCCGGGCCGGATTGTATGATGGAGGCAGCTATGGCCGCTATGATTGTATGAGATAGAGAAAATCCCCTTTCTTACGCAGGCCCGAATGGGCTGAGATTGAAGTCAAAATAGTTTGCCGACACATTGACTCAGTTTATCTGAGATGTTAATTTGGAATAACATGTTCTTGAACTCGTCTGTTGAGCTTACAATTGAAACATAATCTACATAAAGTTATTTGGGTTTGCCAGATGAGCTTCAGGGGGGCTGGTTGGATTGCATTAGACTAGTCAAAGTCTGTTTTTGTTATCCTAAATTGTAGTTAATCCAAAGTCTTTGTTACTGGAAAAGCAATATATAATCGTTTTGTTTCCAGGTAATATCCACGACACATTATTACATCGTTGATACAAGCATGGTGAATGAAAGGAACTGCTGTCTCAACATTGAAGTTCAGCATCATTGATAAGGAACCTTTCCGTATTGAGGACCTCCAGGCAAGACAGTGGTTTTTTAAGAAACATTGTTATTTTAAAATTGAAACCTATATCTAAAACTGAAGGCTTTATGCAGATTACTCCATTACCCATATGGCATGGTCCAGGCTATCTATCATTTGGTTACCGAATTGGAAACGTCTGCTACATCAGGTAAATAATGTTTTTTTCTGGTTAAGCTTGCAAGATGGTCTGAAAGCCTAGTTTACATATTTCTTACATTCACAGTGATGTAAGTGAAAGCCCAGAGGAAACATATCTGTTGCTGGAGAACTGTGATTTGCTGATCTTGGTATGTTCATGTTTTGTGGCATTTTCATGTTCATTACAAACTCACGTATCCTTCTGCTCTTTCATACGATATCATGAAGTTTTGAAATAGACAACCTTCCTAGTTGTATACTTCTCAATTCTTAGAGAAACCAGATTGGTCTCCACTGGGAGTCTAATTGTGATTCATATGCAGGATGCACTTAGACCTGAGAGGCCAAGTGCAACACACTTTGCTCTTCCGCAGGTAAACTGTATAAAAGCATATTTGTGTGGCAAATAGAAACATTGTTGATCTGATGATCCTTGGATACAGGCATTGGAAGAAGTCCGGAAGATACGTCCAAAACGGACGCCTTTCCTTATTGCTATGGTGACTCCTAAGCTCTTTTCAACTTCTATCCCAGAATATTGCTAATTTTCCCCGTCATTTCTCTCCAGGAATGATGCACCTCATGGACCATGACAAAATCAATGATCGCCTTGCCGGGGCTTGATCTAAAGAAGGCCTTGATGTTCAATTAAGTTATGATGGATTAAGGATCCCTGTCCACCTCAAAGTGTAACGCATTATTTATTCATTCGTTGATATTTTTGCTAATTCTTTTTTATTAAAGAGAAGGAAAAGATCATATTTTTAAGTTTAAAGAAGTTGTAGTAATGGAAATATGTTCCATCTAGCATGTTTTTTGACATTACCGGAATTTAATTCTTATTCTCCTTAACCATAATGACAGAGTCTAAAAAAACCAGGATATGTTGAATAAATAGTGTGATGCTCTATTTGGTTGAAGATTGCTGTATAATTCTGGATACATAAGAAGAGGAGGTGAACCCTCCCCTTGAGGGGATCATGGGAAATCCGAGCAGGTTAAGCACTTTAAAATCCCACTGAACCTATCATAAACTACAACTGTCCAACATGTGGATTTATCTATTGGTTTGAAATTGAGGGGTTTTATGTTTGCATTCTCAAACTTGGATATTGATAATTCATATACAATAGGGCATTAAATTGCATATCTTTTTCCTTTTATCTTTGTGATTTTTATTCCACTAATCCAACAAGGATTCTGCCACGAACAAACAAAATGCCATTATTTGAAGATCAAATTATGATGTAAGGCAAGTATATTAAATTGATCTCGACTTGTGTATAAGGCAAGCATTCTAGATGATCTCGACATGTGTCAATGTTCTCATGGCTAGATTGCTTATCATTCCCTATGATTATACGAACGTAAACCATCCACTTTCTTAGCTTATTGGATATAGTGATGCAAAAAATATAGAGCAAGTGGTTGTCTGGTCTTGATTTTTACAATTGTTTGCTTGGTCGAGCGAATATGGAACAACGACTTGGTAATGGCTATGATGCCATATTAATTAGCCAATAACATGTTTGATAATTCCAACGAACCCAGTTTCTTGGGGACAGACAAGGGTACACAATACCTTATCCAATTTCCATAGATTTTAGAACCTCAGGAATCTCAAGATAGACAATTCTAAACATATAAAATGAACCATTCAAAAGAAGCATCATCGACCTCAAACTTGCCTTACGTCGAACGCATCTTTGCATCATTGCAAAAATTATGGAACATGATATGTGTTTTTTTGAAAGCGCGATACGTCACATTACACAACACAAAGTTCAATTAAAACCCAATATGACACATTACAAAAAAACATTGGCCAAAGATAAAGGAGTCGAATTTGTGTAGTCCCTCATAGTAGAACCACTTGTATATATATATATATATATATATATATATATATATATATATATATATATATATATATATATATATATATATATATATATATATATATATATATATATATATATATATATATTGAATACCACTATGGATTTATTATGATATTCTCTTTCTTGGATCATAAGAAGCAACAAGAACTGGATATTTCTTCATTATCAAGATCATAATTTATGATTTCCTATTCTTTTTAAAGCATTCACGTTTTGATTTCCTCTTTGGTTGGTTGGCTCCTTGGCTAAAGCATTCAGGGCCTCATTGATTCTTTGGATATGCGGGTTTTCCATCAAAGTGAGTGGCAGTTTGGGGGCAGTTTGCGCATTTGGTACGTTTTCTTAAGATTAAGGCATGTCCATAATGGAGTTGCATAGATTTCAGTAAAATGTCTAATTGCATGAAAGTTGTAGGATAATTAACTAATCTCCATGATATTTGGAAACTCAAATTTTATTTTGAAGCAACAGCCTATGCATCAACCAACTCGAGTCAGGTACTAGAGAGGATTCACCTCAGGTTTTAAATGCAGTGTACAACAGCTGACATGACATGATGCTACAGGATTGTCGAACTTTCATTCTGGAAGCATTGAATGGACAATCCCTTTTCTATATAATGTTTGTAAATACAAATGATTGGTCTTGGCAACCGCACTATATTGCCACCATTTTGCAGACGATCAACACTGATTGGCTCTATGCACAGCTTCTTTAAATCTTAGAAAGTTAATTTGCATGTTTCTCTTATGCAATGCATTTTCTGCTGTTATCTGTACATGAAGAAGACAACTTTTTTGGTGGCTGACTATTTTCTGATCCAGTCAACACGAACGATCTTCTACTTGCATCTGAGGTAAATGATGCACTTAAATCTATCTATCATAGAAAATTGCACTTGCAAGGGAGAGAGATTGCACTATGCAAGTGCATAATTAACCATTGAACATGGTTAAAACTCTGGTAATAAAAATAATATAATGTCTTTTCCGATAACTTTGTATTACTTTGTTTTACATGCTTCTGAGTGTCATGTTCCCATAGCTCGCAAGTTTCTACTTTGAAGCTGTAAAGATTAGCATCTAATTCTGCAAGATTCAAATGGGCTTTGAGCATGGCATGGTCTCAATCATTTACCTCGACCATGTCAATTGGTTCTTAAGTGCAAGCTACTCACCTCCTTTTTCCTTATGTTGATAAGGTTTCAAATCTTGCCTCCTTTCCTCTCTAAAGCTATGTTAGCTGCACCTTCTTAAATATATTGTTCATCTTTTTAGATATATTGTTGATCTATATCTGTTATATATATACAATTATATAAGCTGCCCCCTTGTTTCAGACCCGAGGTGTCGCCGTCTGGACGGTCCAGATTTCTGAGATCTACGGTCCTGGTTTAGCCACTTAAATTGAATGTATTTAATACAATATTTAATACAATGTAATGAGGTGGCAATGGCAGCCAGTTATATTGATTGCAATGTCATGAGGTGGCGCCATCTCATATGTAGTTTTTTTTTTGTCATTTATTTAAAAGCTCCATCGGATTTATTTATAAATATTCTTATTCAAATTATGAAGATGGTGAATGGTTTTATTTAGTCAAATATTGTTTTCCATAATTTGCACAAAATGATGGTGCTGTTCTATAGTTGCTACTTGGACTTTGCAATTCTTACCGAGCATTCAGAAATGAACGGTCAGAATCTTTAATGAGAATGCCGTCAAATTTTGCAGGCATTTCCTATAATATGGGTGTAGGATAATTGTCTTAAATGTAAAAGGCTTTTATAATACACATTTGACGATAAGTGGAAGTAAAACTAACCAATGAGGAGTTTGCTTTTGCAACAAATAAAAGAGAACGAGAAACTTGAAGGTGGCAAGCTGCAACCAAGTAAGGAGATATTATAATCATTCCCCTTTTATATTCATACGTGAAATTTAAAATTCCTTTCATCTTTCAAGGTATTTGGTTGTTCATTTGTGTTGATTTAATTCATCTTATAGAAAACAAATAATTAAGGAGATAAACAAAGCTTTGGGCAGCTACTTCACAAAAAATTTGTATTGAGTTTTTCTACTTGAATTGAGTGAGCTCAAATGTTTATCCCAATATGGTTAGATTTGTTCTGTTTTATGCTTTGACGGTTCTTTAGGCATCCTAAGGAAACATTCCATACTGTCCAATTTTGTGCCTGCTCTTTGGTAGCAACAATAGGCTTATGTGGGTAACTTGCAGCTAATATGCTCTATTTTGGATGCTACGTCCATCCCACATTATTGTGTCAAAAACATTTTTGACAGTATACGAGAGATATTCGTGCATGGAGGACACATCTGCATCTATTCTCAAGAGTGAGATGTTTTCTTCAATGATGCGTTTTCATACTGTTCAATTTTGTGTCTACTCTTTGGTAGCAACAACAGGCTTATGTAGATGACTTACATCTAATATGCTCTTTTTTGGATGCTATGCCCATCCCACATTATTGTGCCAAGAAAAGTTTTAGCGATACACAATATGAGAGATATTGGCGCATGGAGGACTCATCTGCATCTATTCTCAAGAGTGAGATGTCCTCTTCTATGATGCGTTTGGCTGTCCATGATCCTTTGACATGTGCTGAAGTAGATGTAATCATTCAAGTACATACAATATTCTTTCTACAAAGACATATATGGACAATTACATTCATGTCACAGAGATATTCAAGAATGTCGCCAACTTTTATTATATGGGTAAATATAAACTAGGAGTATTACAAGGAATTACTAAGAGTTACTAAATGCACCACGTTTTTATTATGCCTATTATTATGTAATTTTCAATGTACAATAAATGTGCATATTTAAAAAGGGATGTTTATGATGATTTCATTAGCAAATATTTCTCAGATGTTTTATGGTTGTCTTTTCTTTGCGAGATCACTATACTAGTCATTTCTATGTTCAACATCCCGTTTGGGGTTTCAAAGTATCGTAGAGCACTCAAAACTAAAGCTAACTATTTAGTTACAAAAATTGTCCAATGGAGCTTTGACGAAGTGGTATTGTTGGTAGCTATACTGAGCATGAAAATTGAATGAATCTCCCCATCTACACGTTCAACATATGTTGATTTGTTGAAAATATTTGAAAAGAAACTATTCATAGAGATACATGCCCAAGATTCCCAGAGGTACATACTCAAGGTTCCCTAAATTTGTACTCATTTGACACCCTCATACATTTTGTTGTTAGGTTTTACTAGCAAGATTTAACTATTTCTACAGGTAAAATTCCTGTGAGCAATTTACTAATTATGAACAAACTATACACATTTGATTGCCTTCCTTCATGGTGTACCACTACACCTGATAGAAATGCTGGGCATCCCTAGATACATGAGTTTTAGGGTTAAAGGCTTTGAAGATTAGGGTCAAATTGACTAATGGCTAGCATTGGTTTATGATTCAGTGTTCAGGGTTAAAGGGTTTAGAGTTTAAATACTTAGGAATTTTAGGCTTAAAATTTATGGTTTTTAGGGGTTCTTCAGGTTTAGGGTTTATGTAGTTTAGGTCTTGCATGGTATAATTTCTAAATTCTAAACCATAAGTTGCCAAAATATTGACAACATAAAAGAAACAATAATGTGTCACATCAATGCGCATCAATGTTTTCACTATAGATAATGTTGATGCGAATGATCGTTTTCCCTTTCGAAGTTCTTACACCATTGCACTTGCTAATAAACTCTTTGTTTTAATGAACCATAAAACAACATTGATAACAAATAGACATGAGACGAATCACTCTCACACGTGTTAGTGTCTTTACTGTGTTCATAAACTTTGTTGCATTCAGAGATCATTTTTTCAATATACAAGATTAGTTCATAGTGTGCTTACATTTAGAAACAAGATTTGTTCTCCTTCATGCAGATGTACGTTTTATATTTTTTACTCAACAACATTCAAGCGATATGCCTTTGTGCCCAATACATCTACAAAGATTTCTACTGTAGCTGCATAATCTAATACCCTAAATGCATTTCACACGTTCTTGATAAATGCCCGGCATCGCCGGGCACACGTTTCTAGTTGATATTGAAACAAACATATAGTCGATCTAGTGATTTGCAACGCAAGAACAATAATACATCTCATTTACAAAAGGGGATCAATGATGCATTCTTAGTCATATGTCTAGAAAGTTCTTAAGACATTGCGTACGAAAATGTCAGGCTTAGTTGGGAACTAGGTGCTGAGTTGGCACCTTGATGTTGTAGGTGAGTCTGGTGATGCTATATTTGTCGATGGCTAGCTTTTTCTTTATGTCACAACTTTTGCAATGAAGCGAGTAGCAACTGCACATGAACTAGGTGCCAAGCTGATACCTTGATATTATAGGTGAGCCTTTGTTTTATTATAAGGATGACCAGTATACCCTTTGGAACTATAGATGGATGATGACTTGGATATGCCAAAGAAATGTGCATAAATGTAGATGTTGTCGTTATTGCTTTGTGGTGTATTAAATAGTTAGCTTTATATTTTCATAAATATGGGCACATTCAACAGCTTTTAAACCACATATGATTATTTAGAGATCATGATGCTAAGAGGAAGTCTCATCATCCAATTTGCAATACTATTAAATAGCTTAGCTGGCGATGATAATGTCTTTTATGAAGGCTATAATGTCATATTTGATGGTGCTAACAATTTACATAACTTGGTGGCATTCTTCCATCTAGAAATTTATTATGAATGACCCTAGTGGTACTAACAGTAGAAATTTACATTGCTGTCACCTTAATTCCTTTTTGCCTCACAAATAAAGGTTCATCAAGTAGGAATAATGGGGAATTGGGTTGGAGAATATAGGGTAGGCAAAGACATATAAAAAAAAGCATTGTATAGTCAACAATAGCAATTCCTTTGTAGTTGTATTGGTGACAAACATGGACCCATGTGCTCCAATAACTTTCCTTTCTTTCAAATGTTCACCTATTATTTAACAATTTTAGCTGGAAACAAGGTCCACCGCATAATAATTGTTGCCATAAACACGATCGTGTAACTTCATCTGCACTCAAAGGCGAAGAAGTAAAAGATTGCCATTGACATTTGGATGAGATTGCAACGCACAAGTAGAATAATGTCTACGACATATTCAGATATTGTGATGAAAACATCGAGTATAATTTGTTGACTAGAATTAGATTGCATCCTTAGAACAAACACATGGAGTGGGCATTGAAGGCAGATGATAAGTACAAACAATTAAAAACTGAGTTCTGTTGAACTTTGTTGTATCTTGATGTTACATTGCAAAGAACCTTCGAAGTGAGAGGACTCGAAAGGTGATGGTGGGGAACACATTCATTTGATATGCAAGGACTATGGAGGACAGGCCAAGTGTGTGTCAGAGTACAAACATTGCCACATCCGCACGAGTTTAAGTGGAGGCAGTGCTTGAATGATGCCACGTTTGTGGGTTCCCATTTCGAGGTGGACTTGGACGAGCAGGGATGCAAACGTGCAAGTGGGATTTGTGGTGCTTAAGGTCAGGAAACCAATACGTAAGGAAGGGGGACAAGGGTTGTTTTTGGTTGTGCCACTATGTTCGGTTGCCAAAAGGAATAATCCAATTAGAAACATGTCAATATCTGTGAAGAAGAATATATCAATATATATCTATCAAATGCACACTATCTTGACAACTTTTCAAAATGTGCTCTAGGAGGCCTAGCAGACATCTCGCATCTTTCTAGGAATCCTATTTGTATTTCTGTAGATAAAGAAAAGTAAACGACGAAAAACTTGAGGTGTGACAATGCAAGCATTGAGTTATGTCTCGTATTCACTGAAATCATTTATCAGTCTTAAAGACTCAACGTTGTAAAGAATGAAAAATGATGATCTCCTCCTTTATTCTGAAGTATGAGTTGCTATTAGCTTGGATAAGAAGAGGCAATAGGATGTTTTACAATGTAACGTTTGGGGCAGGACTCGTGCAATGGTGTTGTGCATCTAGTCAACAAAGTAAACATGTAGTACAATACCAACATTTCCCCTTTGAGCCATAATCCTATTTTCCTAGGAACATATATGTCTGAAGTTCGAGAGGCCACCCATAGTCACATTCAATATAAGGTGGTTGGGTGCATGACTGATAGGTTGTGTGCATCTTCTATCAATTGGTGGGGGTGGTGGAAAGGAAGAAGAAGAGTTTTTGTTGATATACATACAATACCCACATTGCCCTTGGAGCCATAATCCTATTTTCCTAGAACACACTTAGTCTTTGAACAAATATGTCTTGATTTCGAGGCCACCAAGAGTTACATTCAATATAATCTGGTTATGAGCAGGACCCAACAAAGCAATGCTGGTATGGTGTGTGCGTCATATGTTCAATCCGATGCTGCCAATGTGACGTGTTGACAAATGTGGCAATAACAGAAAGACTCTACAATTGTTTTACAATACATATCATCTTTAAAGCTCCAGCTAAGGCTAAACCAATGGTCTAGGGAAATGAAAAAAAAAACCTTACACATCAATCTTTAAAACTCCCAACTGGGCTAAACCAATGGTATAGGGACGAAGAAAAAAAAAACTCTTACAAAGTACAAAACTTAACTCTGCCAATAAAAAAGAAAGAAAGAGGGACTTGTTTGTTACTAGACAGCACTTATTTCCACACACGGTTTGAGAGGAAAAGAGGAGGAGAGAGAAAGGTAAAAAGGAAGAGGGGATTGTAGAGAGAGAAAGGGGGATATATTTGAAGAAGAGGATAGGCAAGGCATGGAGCTATGCACAGAGCAAATTGGTAGACAAATCTGAGCATTCTTGCGTGCCTGCAAAGGCCAGAATCATGATCAGAGGCATCCAGCCTAAGCATATAATGCCTCGGCCTTTGATTCTCAGAGGAATCGAATGCCTGGCTGATTTAAGAAGACTATATCTCCATGTGTAGATCAGCCGCAGCAGCTGGCCTTTGTTTTTTATTCCGATGCTTCAGACAAACGGAAATGGCCCTTTCGTGGCCCCTCTTGCATTCTGTTTTAGAAGCTCCTCTTCTTCCTCTGTAAGATTCTTCCCATTTGTTTAATATTTCAATCGCAATCTGCTCCTCTGTCTTGTTTTCGTTGCCATATTCATTCGTCTCCCTGTTTGTTTTTTTTGTTTTTTCTTTGATCAATTGCGTGTAGAATGCATCATCCCTTTCTGCCTGGCTTGGTTTATCTAGTTTAAATGCCTGTCTGTTTTTGGGTTGGATTCGTTGAGCTGTTTCTGTTTACTATGCTCTGTCTGTTTCAAGTTGGATTATTCAGGGTTTTAGTATTGATCTATGTCTGTTTTGGCTTGGATTTATCAGGTGTTATCCATTTTGAAGTGAATTAGTTCTACTGGAATCACTTTCATGTCGAATCGAGGGGTTTCTGCACAAAAATGCCTAAGAAATTCGCCACAATGCTGATTATAGTAGCTCTGATTTTTATTCTGTGCCCCTCACAATCTAGAGCAAGAAACGTAGATTCCTTATACACAGGTGAGAATCGCCAGAGCTCAAAAAGGGGCCAAAATAATGACCAGACTTCAAGGAACAAGCAAGATCCGGCTGGCTATGGAGTTTCCAGTCCACCGGGAGAGCCTCCACCTCCAGGGGCAATGTTTTATTCATCAGATCATCTAGTTCCGAGCGGGCCGGATCCACTTCACAACAGATAGCATCAATCAGGTGAAGAAATTTTATGTTGAATCTTCATTGTCAAGGAAGAAATCTTCCGTTTAAGCCATTATTTCTTCAAGAACTTGCTGCACAAGGCATTATTTGTTCGATCTGCCATTTGGGCATTCGAAATTTCTGCTCTAGGAGGCATTATTTGATGTGGGTTTTGCATTGCGAGTAAGAAAAAAAGAGGCACTAATCCACGATTTGGCCATTTGGGTAGTGCAAATTTGTTGAAGAGCCCTGTTTTTTTAGTGTAGAAAAAGGCCAAGGGGACAGAATTATGGAGTAAAAATTCTTGGCAGACTGGACGGAACATTCTAGCTGGATTGATCCCGATGTGGGTCTGCTCTATCATCACGAAGCAGTTTCTTGAGCACAGAGTACCGGACAAGAAAAACTAAATGCGCTGCAGCGGCGGGCAAAATAGGGCACAAATCCGCAAGAAAAAGAAACAGGAGCGTTATCAATCCCATCTTTGACAAGTCCAAATCAATGCGCAAGCCTGCAAAATGGCAGAGTTCATTGTAACTTTGCAGATTTGTTACAGAAAAATCATCCCTCATTCATGCCCTAATTTTTTTCTTGCATCTCTTACTCTGTTAGGGCAAGAAAGAAAAGCTCAAGAATCGGCAAACAGGTCCGATATCCGATTTACAGCGGGTGAATCGCTTGCATCGAGGCAGATCTGCTCTGTTATGCTTATGCTCTGATCTGATCTTTAAAAAAAAAGGAAAGAGGAAGGGGAGGGATTTTTTTTGCCGGATTGGAGCAGAGGGGGTCAGAAATTTTTTTCGAGGTCCACGGATTTGCAGCAGAGATGGGAGCAGAGGGCGAGGGTGTACAACAGCGGCAGCTGGGGCATGTCTAGGAGTAGTATCAATCAGATTCAGAGGCTGGGCAGTTCTGTTTCTGATGTGGGCGATTATTAATTCTTTTTGCTGGCCCTTTTCTCCATAGCCGAACCTCCACAGCTCTTGCTTGCAAGCTCTGGCGCCTGCATCTAGCTGCAAAAGCTACCTCTTGATCTTGCCTCTTGTCTGCCTCATGCCCCCCTCTTTTTCTTGCTTTTTTTCTGACATGTACCCTCGCATTCTTCCAAATTTGCAAGTACCCATCGATCTATCCTGTCCAGTTTGCTCAGACCAATGCAGATCAGAACTAGAAATCCTGTTTTGCACCTAAATCAGACCCCTTCAGATAAGAATCTGCACTCTAACCCAGTATCAGATCAGACCGCTTTTGTCTGAACCCTTTTGTTTTAAACTAATTTACAGCGGTTTTAAGCTAAATTTATCTCAGATGAGGTCTGATCAGTTGAAATATTGCAGATTTAAACTAAACCCATGTTAGATATCAGAGATTTGGATCAAAACCCATTTGGAATTTGCCAGGTTTTAAGCAGATCGAGGCATGTGAGATAAAGAAATCCAAGGTTAAGGGCAGAAATCCAAGTTTCGAGTTAAGAAATCTAAGAGATGAGCAAAACAGAAAACGTATATGATCCTTTTTGAAGGGTGTGTTGATTCGTGAGGTTGTGGCTATGGCGGCAGTCTGTTTCAACTACGGCAGAAGGATTGAGGCACACGCCGGAGATCTGTGTGCAGTCCTTTTGGAGTACGTTTTTTTTCCACATCCGAGGAGCACGAGAGCTTCTCCCTGCACAGATCCTTTTGTCTTTTTTTGCAAAATCTGTTCATAATACTTTGGTTTTGTATTCTTTCGCTTCTCACCGACATTTTTTTTACATCAGCGTATTTGGAATGCAAAATGATATTTTAGCTTTTTTTTGTGCTTGGATTCAAAGAGCTTTTGTGTCTTTTTCCTTCCAATTTCTATGGCTTTGGATGTTGCTCTTGGACCATTGCAGCAATCATGGAGAAGAATTATTTGTGTATAAAACTGTTTGAAAGAACAATCACTAGGTGACAACACACTAACTATATGTTTTGGTTCAATTCTGTTTGCTATATGACTATGGTAACTAAATAAAACCATGCAAAAGAAACAACAATGCATTGTGCCATGCAAAGATATCACATATGTCTCTACACCTTAGCTTGCACTTTCGCCCAAACAAACAATGACAATACAGTTTTGTCCATTTATCTACATATGCCACTAGACCCAGCTTATCCAAAGAAACAAAGACAACACGGTCTGCCATCAGAAGATTTGATTCTTTGTAGAGAAGCCAAAGCTAAACCTTCTAGTCCAAGAGAAGATTTGATCCTTTGTACAAAAGCTAAAGCTAAATCTTCCAGTCCAAGCATTCGTATAACTGCTCACTCATTCTTCGTCTTCTTTTCATCTTTCCTTGTAGTCTTCGTGTTTCTCATCTAGATGTTGTTGACACTTAAGGTATTCAAGTATGACCCAAAGACCTATCCAATATAAACTCGACCATTACTCTCAAAGTTGATGAGGGAGGTAACCTTTTCTACATATAATTATGAGTTCTATTGTGCAATTTCATTAGAAGTGTATTCACGAAGTCTCGAGGTTTAAATATTCTTAAGAGTAAAGTAAGATCCACATTAACTGGTCCCTTTTCCCTTTCCTTTTCGTAGGGAATCTAAAGGTAGATGTCATAAAAGTTCTTTAAGTACATTACCAAGGGCTATTCTTCAAGCATACATGTATATTGAATGTTAATGAGAGTTGTCATTTAGGTTGCACCAAATATCAATTGCATTGGTTTACTAAATCCTTGAATATTTTTCACAAGTTTGGTTAATTATATCATTTTGAATTCTTATCTTAACATATATAATTATTGGAGGACGATTCTTTTGGCATGTTACTTCAAGATTCTTTTCTATGATCACGACACGTTACCTTTATTGTATTTTTTTTTGACACGTTGCATTAGGTAAAGCAAAAATTTGCTGGCTATGGCGTCCGACAATGCGGCATCTGCGCTTCTCTCTTTCACAATCGGCATCTGCAATCCTGCTCTTAGATCCGGCATCCTGCGACTTGATCAACATTAATTTGCTATCAAAATGCTATTCTAGACGACCCACTGCTGAAGGAGCTGAAGAAAAAAATCTAATGAAACTTCTCTCGTTACCCGTTTGGTCAGCACATGTCAAACGTCCATTTTTCATTTGTACCAAATGTTTAATTACGAATACTGGCATTACCTTGATTCCAATAGCAAAAGAGCAAAATCTTGGCCCAGAGGATGGAATCAAGAAGTTCGACAGGTATAAGCACGAAAACGGGAAAACCTCAAATGATTAGGGCAAAAAAATTAGCAAGATCAGAATAAGGACCCAAATGATCAGAACAAGAAAATTTCACAGCACATTTCAGATTCAAGCAAGAAATACGATTTGGTAGCAAAAATATAGTATCTAGAAGGCAATAGCATAGGTTCAAATCTGGTCAGTTTTTAAACTGACACATATCTATAAGCGGGTCACTGCAGGAATATGTTTGCTTAGCCACTATGCCAATACCATCTTCTTTCCCCAAATGCAAGGGAGTTGGGAAAGAGAAATGTTCGCAGCGGCGCCGCGATAAATTTCTTGTAAGTATAACTAATAATGGATGCTTAGCATTGCAGAGCTTTAAATGACAATTTATCATGTTGAAATATGTAGTAGTCCACGTGGACGGGGGCTGCCATATGTGGTCCAGATTTCAGATGCATTGTAGATGACAACTTTAACCATTGATTATGCCTTATAGCTACAAGAAACTTATCGCGGCGGCCAAGGCTGCCGCGAACGTTTCTCTTTCCCAACCTGTTGTATACACTCATAACCTTATTCGGATCATATGATAGATAATCCAATAACATGTGGGACTGTTGCCCGTAACAAATGGCCTAATGTGCAACATCCCTGCTATTCTACCAAGATGAAAAATTTACAAATTTTTCTTCGAACTCGCATTTTTTGAGATCAAACTAAGTAATGTTTGCACTACAAAGATGGATTCTGGCTCTGCGCTTTACCCTGGAGATGATTTAGATGTCCGAATGAAGAGCTTGCAGTTCAATTCTTTCTCCGCTTGCATGGGCTTCAATTCCTCAAATTATTCAAGTAATAGACAATTTTCAAGACCATTCAAAAGCAATTTTGAGATTAACAAAGTGTGTGCCACAGGAGCAATACCAGAGTTTCTCAGTGAAAGAGCCTTCATGTTCTTGTATAATAGACTAAGTGGTGTTTCACTTCAATAGAATTGATTCTGAAGGGGACACAACAGTGTAATTCTCTTCGTGTCCACTGCTGGGCGCTAGGGCATTTTGGCAACTATCGAAAATACATGAATATTGATGTTCACAAGTTCTATCTTATTGTCATCCTGCTATCTTATTGTCATATCAGACAGAATGACAGAATAACCTCTACCCTACAGGAGAAGTTCAATAAGCAACAAAAGTAGCAAATCGTCGTGCTTAGAATAAGAAATCGGGACTAGAATTACCAATGGTGACAATGAAGCAAAGTATGCATTCTTTATTTTCAAGGCATCAGCAGAAATTGTTTGCACCCATTGATCACAATGGTCCGGTGGAACTGGAACTTTCTGTCCATAACTAACAGACATTAGCTTCAGATATCACCTAAGAAAATTTATGCTTATACTTCAAATATCAGCAAAAAGAGATTTTAACAAATTATAGTCACCAATTACAGATCCTCCGTTGGCCAAGGGTCCCAAGCTCTGACATGCTATCTGCATCCGACATAAGAGAAGCAACATAAAGACTCTTGTTGCCGGCTAGTTTGTGATATCAAGATGTTGCCTTCAGAAACATGGAGATGCCGCATTTTCTAGAAGAGACCTGGAGCCGACCGCCTTGCTTCTTCCTGCTCTAGACAACAGTAAATCTGATTCACAATATACTCAGAATAATAGCTTAAAAAGAACTTAGTACTTAGAGCTTCTGGCTATGGCAGAGGCCAGGGAAGGGCTTGAATTCTATGGCCAGATGTCTATGATGGCAGAAGTGCGAGTTGAAGAACAACCCAAAATAACCCAGAAGTGCCCGCCGCCATGGCATTGTTTAGCATTGCTTGTGAGAAGATAGCCTAAGATAACCCTAAACGGCTTGAAGAACCCTGTTTGGAAGCGATTTTTTGAAGCTTGGAAGCAAAAGACTCAACATCATCCATTTGAATAAAGGAAAGGAAACAACAACCTATAGTTAGAAAATGACCATGTCTTCTGTAGACGCTCAGACGGAAAAGCAAAAGCCCCAGATACCGCAGTTGAAATGGAATATATTGTCAGTTTCTTACGCTTCGAAAATAGGCACGTAATATGAATAATTAATTTTTTCATAAACATCTTTCACATTTGGACAAATGAAATTCACTCCCTTTGCAACAAGATTTTGTGACTCGTAGTTATTCCCCCTTATGAATGTTGTGTTGGAAATAGTTCAGAACAAACCATGACCCTGCAATGCCCACCTCTAGCATTGCATCAGCTTTCTATGCGCTGCACCAAAAACACGTATACCGGTAGGACGCATACTGGGGCACTAGTGTTTAGCTTGCCCTACAATTTAAACAGACTAATTTAATTTAGATTTCAAAATGCTCATATTTAGAAAGAGAGTCGTACCTCTATCTGAAGTAGTAGCCGCCAAGACCACCGAATGGAGATAATGGAGAACTTTTATGTGTCAGTAAAACTTGAGACCTCGCCATTATATTTACGCCATTATTTGCTAATTTTCTAGTTACATATGTTTCAAACCCTATTAAGGTACAAAATCGATGTGAAAATTAAAGAGAAATATCAGTTGAGCTTGAAGAGAAATATCAGTTGAGCTTGAAGAGCTGATAAAGTGGGCATGACGCTTGTTCGCCATTAGAAGTGGGACCTTCAATTGGCCTAGACAAATTTGAACCTTCTGTTGGATCTGACTCAGTTGAATCATCATCCTCAGCCGTTTCTTCCAGTTCTATCTCGTTTCCAAAGCTGTTCTAGGAGTATCAGGAAGCTGTTGCTGTTGATCTTTAAACTCTGCGTCGGCAAATTGCTTAAAGGCAACACCTGTGTTCCTGAGTGCCTACAGATAGTTAACATGTGCAGTTGCAAAGTTCATCCTGGCAGAAAGCGCTTGCTTAACAAAACACTTTCTTTGCTTGCATCTATGAACTGCCTCTTCATCTTGTATCTTAAATCCAGTGCAGCCCATTTCAGAGTCTTGTACTATGACACCAATATAACCTTATTTCAAAGGTATGAGAATCTCTGCATCTGCCAAGTTAAACTTCTCAGTCCAAACTGTGTTGATGTAGAGGATGCTTTCTTGTGTTCTATTTAGCGCTGATTGGACTGTTTATCCCTCTTCTTTGCCACAATCTGATTCCAATTGTAAACCAGGAAAAACGTGATCATTTGCTTTGAGTCAATTTAGGCCGGGTGTGAGCCCTCTCTGCCCTTGTTGTGGCCTTCATCGTGAGACTGTGGAGCATGGTTTTATGCCCTCACTTGCAGGCTGCCTGGGATTGGGTCAGGGCTCTGTTTCAGGTGAGATTGACTACCAGCAGTTGCTGCTTCATGTGTATCCTGTTGCTTGGCCGCTCTTGCGGCAGCAAGCCTTGCATCTGTGCGTGGCTTGGTTGGTGTGGCTGATTTGGAAGCGCGGCGGTTGTGGATCTTTCAGGGGATTCAAACCCGGCCTCTCTCGATTCCTCGACTTCGGGTACAAGCTATTTCAAAAGCTTTCGGTGTTCCTGGGATTAGTAGAGCGGAAGTTTGCCATTTGGCGGGACTTCTTGGGTGTTGTAGATGGTGATGGTCGGTTTGTACAGCCGATAGAGTTGCGCTTTTTTTACGGAGTTTGTTGTGGAGTGTCGAGGTATCGCTGTCTCTTTGGGGCAGTTCTCCTTCCTCCTCACTTGATTTGTAAGGTTATCATTTTTTTAATCTATTGATGACACAGTTCTTCAGAAAAACAAAACCAAATTGAAAGAAAGCAAAAGGATGAGTCTTCATACCACCAAGTGGGTACTAAGAAGAAGCTCAAATCCAGCAGTAAAACTCCATGCGATGGGCGGTAGGCCTATCATCTTGCAAAAGGATAAGGCCAGTACCCACTTTGGAAAAAACGGAGGCCAAAAGTGATGGGGATTGAGTCTTAGTGCGATGACAGTGCAATTCTGATTTTATGAAGCAGCAGAGCTAGGACAAGGAGCTTTAAGATTTGAATAAACAGGGCAAAGCTCCACCCATCGTCGCCTCAAAGACAGATGGGACTGGAAAAACCCAAGAAAGGAAGAAAACAAAAGTTTTACATTAGAAGAAGAGGTTAACAGATGGCTCTACCACTTAAATGCATATAACGATACTGTATTCAATGTCCAATGGTTCTGCGAAGAAAACACAGTAAAAAGAAGGCAAACCATGATGAACACTGCTACTTTCACCATATTTCTACGTGTTTAGGTCTAAGGCCTTTGGGCTTGGAGCCCATCATAGCCAGCAGAATCAGAAGCAGAAAAGGGTACTATTTCACTGTACAAAACAGCGGAGAATTGGGTTTTCCTTACCTGTTGCTCTCTGCCGGAAAAATGCGTTTTGCTTGTCATTTGCCAAATGACTCAAACTCGAAACCGGTGCCTTGCTAACAATTTTAACTACAAACAAGGACAGACCCACTGATCGATGCATTAATACAGAGATATAGATAGAAGGCAAAGCCAAGAAGCATGAATGGCTATGACAGAAGAAATGGTTCAGCCAGGCTCAATAATGGAAGAAAAAAGCGAGATGGGTTGGCTAGATGAGACATAATAGAGGAGTCTAGTCCATAACAGAACATTTTTTTCTCTCTTCGTTTTCTGCTTTGTGGGATACTCGGGTTACCTGGAGAGCTAACCCGGCAGGCAGGCTCATCACATAGACTACCAAGAGTCGTGGGAACACAGGCATGAAGCCCACAATAAAACTAACCAACAAGATGAAACGAAGCAAAAAATAGGTCTGCCAGAAGTGGAATACCCTGGCTTGAGAAGGGCTTCTGGCTATGGCCGAACATGCAAATAGCCAGGGATTGCTTGTAGAGCAAGAAAGCCACCGTGAGAGATCTCCAAGATTGGACGGAATCGTGTTGCCCATCTAATGTTTACTTTTTTTAAGGTTTTAAAAATGAAGAGAAAATGCACATGTCAAGCGCTTAGGTTGCGCTCAGCCCAGAAATATTAGTTTTCGATTTTGTGCGAACAGAAAACTTACTGCCTTATATAGGTAGTGATAATTTACCATGAGATTGCAATTGTCCCTTCATAAAACGTAAATTTACATTTTGACTGGGACCATGCTCTATACATTGTACCATTAGACAATAGCATATATTATGCATCAATAGATACGTAATCGGAAGATCGTTGTATCAATTAGCAAACAACATCTTGAAATTGTAACGGTTTTGGGAAGTTAGGGACCAGTATTATACAAGGTAGTTGTACATAAATACATAAAGATACATATATCTATTTAAGCAAAGGATTTTTATTTAAAAGAGGGCTTTGGAGAACATGGCTGATTTGCAAGAGAGGGTTTTGGAGTTTTGTGGTGTTGTGGAGGCCAAAACTTGAAGAGACTGCATCAAATCTTTTTCTCAGTTGGGGTTTGAATTCTAAGGGGGCTTGCATAGGCTGCTAAGAATCAAATTGCATATGATTTTGTAAGAGTTGTGATTGAGAGGTTTTCCATCAGAGTAAGCAAGCAGGAGGTGCTTTTGGATATGGGAAGTATCTGATAAGGCTTAAAGGAGGCATGGATTAATCTAGGATGAGTTTAACTAGAAAACTATGGGCTGCAGCAAGGGTTTTATTCTGCAACAAAATCGTCATAGGTGGAACTAGATCTTCTTAAGACTCTTGAAAATGACCTGGAACAGATCGATTTGGCTTCCTAAAGGGCTGAAATTTTAGAAGCAATGTTATTTGGCTGAATTTAGAACTGGAAGTAGTTGTTGGATGGTGACAGTACCAAAGAACAGCCTAGCATGACTTAGGACTGCCATAAAATGATGTGAATCTCCTATGGGTCTGTCAAGATAGGCTTTAACACCAATAACATCCATGATTCTAGAGGAATCGATCCAGATTGGAGGCTGCCGGATCTGTTTCAGAAATCCAACCCATTTGTTGTTGTTGTTGTTGTTGTTGTTGTTGTTGTTGTTGTTGTTGTTGTTGTTGTTGTTGTTGTTGTTGTTGTTGTTGTTGTTGTTGTTGTATTTTTTCAAATGGGAAACCACTTGGATCAGGCCAATTTGGGGCTGGAACAGGCCGATTTCCCTGTGGGTCACTGGTATAGAGAGAATCGATGCCCAAAATTATAGCCAAAAGAGGCCGAGGTCTCTCTTTGTTTCTGTCCTGTAACCTTTGTGATCTTCTTTGTTCGTTTATTGTCTATATTTGAATTTGCTAATTGTTGCTTGTAATAAACTGTTATTTTAGGATACATAGATATAAGAAAAGAAATATAGAAGTATAAGATGATGGAATCTAGCAGGCCATCCACCAAGTAAGCCCCGCCAAGTATGATTGGAAGAACACAAGGGCCGGGAATATATGTAAGAAATTGTATTGCTTCGGAAAAACATGTAATAAAGGATAAGTGTAATTAAAGAATAATAATTTGAGAACTCCTAAAAGTGGATGATTCTTGGCTCCTCGAGACGGGGCGTAGCATAGGGACCAGTTGGCAGAAGTTACAAGCAGTTGCGGCCATAAGACCCTGTAGATTTTAAAGCTGTATGCACGTAATTACGAGGCACCGCATTACTTGTTTCAATAAATCCATTAGCTATGGAAGTGGCTTTTTAATATGAATTAAACCTTAGCTAAGTGTGCTATATCCAATAATGTTGAAAAGGTTGCCACCTTGAGGTGTGAAGCAACAGCGCACCCCATGTGATATAATTATGGAGCTAGCTACGTCGACTGGGAAAGACTATGACCAGGACACCCTCGGCAAGAGAATGGTCTCTAGGCACTTGTTTAGCAAATATTTTACTTCACATATCTTCATCTTTGCATTGTTCCACTGTTGTCTTGGTTTTAAGTGGAACCTTCGGGATCGGGCTTCTAGGTTCAGTGGCCTAGGTTGCTCCGACATGCTCATGATCATTTGTGATTCTCTGTGGTATTCTTGTCGTCTATGACACCGGGCGTGTCTTCCTCATAGGCGTAGCTTCCTAGTGAGGTTGCGCACCAACTCTTGTGACTCCATGGTAATTATAAGAGGTCCTCCAACGCCAAACATGGGTTGGGAAGGGTGTGCGCATACGAGGTTCACCCCACCAACTTCGCTAACGGGGCTCGAGTTGTGAGCTAGCTGGGCATTCCTCTGCTAACAGGGCCTGCTTGTAGGCTGGATGAGCTTCCCATTGTCCCGGAGCTTTGTTTATGTTGTTTTGGTATTACCTTTGTGTTCTTTCCTCCTGATGCTTATGATGCTTCTTTTGTTGTCATTGTCTAGCACTGCACCATAGTATCTTATGTTTGAATTGTTCATCTTCTTGTTATCCAAGATGCCAGAGTGTTTTCATGTATGTAGCAGCAGCTATGAGATCCCCACTTAGTCATGAGGACTAACCCCATTGAATGCATGTGCAGTGAATCTGCAAGGCATCGATCAAGTTGATGGTGACAATGTAGCTTAAAATCATGCTTGAGTTCTAAAGCTAGAAGTTTCTGTTTGATTTGCTCAATTTGATGTTGTATATATATTGATAACACATTGGGAATATTTGAGCTGTTTGATTTGCACAATTAGAGATTGGAATATATCAAGTTTGCGAATACGTTGAATGCATAAGCAAAGTTGTCTGTTGAGTTCAGACTGTAGACTTCAATTGCAAAGGAAGATTTAATTCTTCACCTAAATTCACACCAATATAAATATGTAGCAAAATAACAGGGGGTTCCAAGGGGATTTGATATGGATGTAAAAATAACAATTCCTGAAACCATACACCATATATCCCTAAAACAATCAAATAAGATGTTTAAAAAAAAAAAATATATATATATATATATATATATATATATATATATATATATATATATATATATATATATATATATATATATATATATATATATATATATAGGTTCAAGATAAAAAATAATTGCATTAGCTCACTGGGTATATTGGTTAAAGTAGTCTTAGTTAAGACATTGAATTATTTTGATAGAGGTTCGAGCTCCCGTATCTCACATTTTAAAATCTTAGGCAAAGTCGTATAAAGGTTCGATATTCCCTCAAAACCTTAGGCGAAATCATATTTCATATTTCAAAATCATAGGCGCCTCCAATCATAAATGACTATAAGCGAAACGAGAGGTGCCCAGGGATCCCAACACATGATCTGGGTCGTAGGATCGACGAATCTGACGACTGTAATAGTTCAAGGTGCATCTTATTTAATATGTAGCCTTAAGTTTTGACAAGTTCCCGAGTTGCCAGGAGGGTCAACTCGGCAGGCTCATCACAGAAATGATGCCTTATTACTTATTGGAGAATTAAAAATATTAACAGTATGTGAGATGGTAGAGGGAAGAGTCAACATTCTAATTACAATATATGTGTGTTTGAATCTACAGAGGGCGCTTTCTGAACGCTAGAGTTAGCGCCATGGTTGGCTGAAAACGTACCCGACTCCGACTGATCTGTGCCATCTGTGGAAATGGGAAAGCGATGCCCAGGGGGGTCTCCGTCAAAAGACGAAGGCCCTGATGATGCTGAACTTTTGTTTACCTTGGTTAAGAGCATCCAATTGGAACTGCAATCTGTACGCCAAGAATTAAAAGAAGTCAAGACAGAAATAATTGAGATTAGAGCAGAAATCAAAGATCTGAAGCAAAGCATGAATGAACTAAGAGAATTGGTCAGTGAGACAAATCAGCTGAGGTGTCTCAAGAAGATAATTCTGCTCCTGCGCCACCTGAACAAATAATCACTCAAATCTCTGAGAAATTAGAGAATAGAGTACCAATTCTTTTTGCCCAAGGGCAAGAGCGATTGGTAGAACATGAGGAGAGAACTACCAGAGCTATGAATATCGTGGTTGCTGGACTCCCAGAAAAAGACAATGAAAATATATCAGAGGTAATTGAGTTTGGCATGACCAAGCAGAAAAAGCTTATCTTTGTGCCTAAGAAATGGTTTGATGCTGATTGCGTTGCTGCTAAAATGGTATTTAAGAGAGCTACAGACAGGACAGCAGCAAGAAAACAATATAAAAGAAATTGTTAGAGCTAAAAAGAGACAGCGGATACAGGAACAATAGGAAAATGCTGAACGAAAGAGATCTTAATCCAAGAAAGTTTTGGTCATTTACTAAAACAAAAAATGATCTTGGGGAAATCTCTGAATCAGATTTAATTGGGTATCTCACTGAATTATACACAGCACCTGCATGCACACAAATGGAAACAGACGTCCAGAATGCTCGAGACTTATTTGATGAGACAGATGTCAAGGAAACTCTTCGTAAAATGGCGAATGGAAAATCTCGAGATGCTTTTGGGCTTACTTGTGAACTCATGAAATGGGGTGGCGAGGACATATGTAAGTATCTCACTACATTGTGCAATTCTGCATTATTGGAAGGTAAACTCCCACTTGAATGGTGCAAAAGTAAAGTGATTCCAATCCATAAGAACGGAGACAAGAATAATGTACGAAATTATCGTACAATTCTTATTAGTAACACTTTTGCAAAGCTTTTTGCAGCACTTCTTGAGCACAAAATAACAGAGTGGGTAGATGAAGGAGATGTGCGGGCTTATGGGCAAGCAGGATTTAGATCTGGGCACTCAACAGTTGATCATTTGGTGACATTAAGAGTAGGGAGCTAAGGGGGCTAGAAATAAGAGATTGACCTAGCAAAAGCATTTGACACAGTGGATAGATCTGATTTGTCTGCGAGATTGGAATGGTTGCAGGTCCCTGCCGACCTACGTCATGCCGTAGCTGTATTGTATAAGGAGGTAAGAACTTTCTTTTCCTTTCCAAAGCTCAAAATTGGTTGCTAGTACCATTGGGGTGAAACAGGGATGCCCCTGTTCGCCAACCCTCTTTGATCTCTTTATTGACGAACTCGAAAGCTGGCTAGCCAGAATGGGAGGGATTGGTGCTAAGATGGGTGCATATCGGATACAATTGCTTTTATTCGCCGATGACATTGTGCTTATTTCTAAGAGTGTCGAGGGGCTACAGCAACATCTTGATGTCTTGGATGAGTTTTGCAAGGAGAAGCAATTAACAGTGAACCTATCTAAATCAAAGGTGATGATTTTTGGTACTCGAGATAAGACCTCCTTCACAATTGGTGGAAAGATATTGGAACAAGTAAGTGAATATAAATATCTAGGTATTGAGATAACTAGCAATTATAGATGGAGTTCAGCAGCATGTAAAAGAGCATCTGGTGGCCTTAGATCTCTCTATGCAATGCTGCATACATGTCGAGTAAATAACTTTTGGGATTGGAAACTCCTAAAATTGCTTTATGGGGTTTTAGTAAGGCCGGTTGTGCTTTATGCCTGCCCAGCATGGGCACCTGGACTATCACAGCAAGGATGGAAACAGATTGAGCTTGTTCAAAAGCGCTTTATTGCAGAGAAACTAGGGATTAAGTCCCAAACCCCTTATTGTATAATGCTGGCTGAAGTTGGTATATTGTCACTTGAAGCTGAAGCTTTATGTCGCACTATCGCCTATGTTAATCGAGTTCGCACTCTGCCAGAATGGCGACTCCCTTTCCAGGAAATGCAACAGTCATCTGAGAAAGGGTGGGTTCGACAGGTAGATACATGGGCAAGTCGTTGGAACCTAGGGGGGGAGTCACTGGCCTATGACTTTGAAATTTACTAAAATAAGAGCCGCCGTGTCAGAAAAATTCTTGCAGCATTTGTGGACCATGGATGGTAATGATAACGAGGTCAAAAAGAGCTTTTACCAGAGCACAATAAATTCCATGGTAGAATATAAAGAACCTCAATACTTGATGGCAAACATTGACAAGAGAAATCGGAGGTTAATCTCCCAACTTAGAACATCTTCACATCAGCTTCATATTGAAACAGGAAGATGGTATGGGACGCCTAGAGAAGAAAGATTTTGCCCAAGCTGTATGGATCCAAAGATTGAATCTGAGGTACATGCGTTTTTAGAATGTCCTGCATATAATCATATTAGATTGAAATATGGATTTTTGGCACTACTTTATCTGAATTGCTACACTCTCCTCCACATACTCTTAGTTCATACCTAAGAGAGGTTTGGAAGAGAGGTTGGAATTGAGTTGTTTAATCATGTTGAAATGTTAGAAAGCAGTATGGACTTTGACTGATTGTACAGTTTTGCCATATGGACCCGAGGGTCCGAAATGGCTTGAATAAATAAATAAATAAATAAATATATTAGTATGTTTATGGTGGAGGCAAAGTTGAAAGCCAGAAAATACCATAACATTTTTGTCAGGAGACAATCATATGATATCTGTATGGTCGTTGCACCCACTCTCCTCGACGGCAACGAGTCGTCAGAGCTGAAGCCAGAGTACTTGGGCTCGACTTATTTGGATAATGTCAGCAGAATTCGACAATTTTATCAGAAGCATTATTCAGATTCGGTGTAGGTTTTTAGATTCGATCACTTGGGGAGTATCTTTCTCACTCGAAAGAGTAATACAAACATCGATGAAGGAGCTTAGATTTGTTGATCCTAAACCTGGTAGTTGGATCAATCTCAAGGCATCTTTCTAGTTAGAACCTCCAGGTTGCTTAAGGCAACCAATTCTTATGTGAAATTTGCAAAAGAATATCAATCATTTTAGAATCCCTGAAGCAAAATGAGACAATTCTACTCAAATTTGAAAAGCTCGAGCTATACTAATTATTCTCATATGACTTAGGAGAAATCAGAGGAAGCTTGTAGTGTCATGTGGGAAAAAATTTGGCTTAATTTGGATCTGGGATGACTGAGAAAATCGGGTTCAATATGGACAGAAAATTTAGCTAGTGCACTTTCCTATGGCAAAAAGGATGTGCATACTCAAATGATGATGTCTTGAGTGTTGTACAACAGTTATAGTGAGTTTTTGAAATGACTATCAAAGAAAACTTTTACGAACGTGTGGAAAAAAATTTGGTTTGATTTACAACTAGGATGATGGAGAAAAACATGTTCAAAGTGGATGAATTGTCTGTTAGTGAACATTAAGAAAAAACATGTAAGCAACTTTTTGGATCTTGACTTTTCTAAAGGTTCTTTGTGTGATTTCAACTTCTACAAGTTTTGAATAGGACTTGATGTCATGCGTATGCTCAAAAATAGTTTTGAGGCAAAAGGGCAAAACTGTCACAGATAAGTCTTCTAAAGAAGCACATTTCAAATCCGGAGGAAGTATTGGAAACACTAACTTTGTTGCAAAGAACCGAAGAACAACTTGAGATTGTTTCGGAAGTACTTCTTGATAGAGCATTTAAAAAGAACAAGAAGATCACAACTCCTCCAATACTTATTATGCACTTGCCCGTGGAAGATGTGACGTGGGCACTTAAGTCAAACCTAAAGAACCGGTTTCCACAATTCATGGATTATGCAAAGGACATGTTATCACCGAAGTAATCAACGACGACACGATAGGTGAGCGTAGTTTTAGTGTAAAGTCTACCTTCTGGCGAGTCAGAAGTAGACAAATTCTAGAGGTCATATAGGATTATGCATGGTAAGAAAGCAGCTCTAGTCTATGGCCATTATGAGAAAAAAGCCATCTCCTACACCCAGGGTGACGAAGACAGTAGGCATTCTTCTGATCATTGTAGGTATTATAGGACGCATATATCCATGGCCATGATAGCGGAAGCATGCTCTTCTTACGTTGGAAGAAAATGTTTGCATCCATTCTTAGTTAATATTATTGTAATTAAGGGGGGCCAACGGATTCTAACCCTAAAAGTACCCTAAAGCGTGGAAGTCCAAAGGGTAGGAATCCTAAAGGTGTGCCTTTCAGATACCAGTGCTAGAGCATGCATTGAGAACAATACCTAATAGAATTTGGCTTACCAGCAATAGCCAAGCTCATATCTCGAGGCGCCATCTTGATCTTCAACCGTTTTAGTAGCATAGATGCATTCCAAGGAGTGGGAGCCAGCCAAGGATCTGGTGAATGGTGATTATGTCATTCAATGCAAGCTTTTTGGTTCTTCTTAGGCCGGATTAGTACCTATTCTTAGCCTTAGCCGACAGGTAGAGCCTATGAAATCTAACTTGTACCATAGACCTAATCATGTTGATTATAGTAGTTTAGTAGATTGTTAATTATATTATTTTGATTCATTCTGTTACATGATGTATGATATTAATGTGCGCACCTCTTGTGCTTGGAGAAGAGAGGTAGAGATCAAAAGTCATGTTTAGAGATGATTCTGGAACATCTGTGACGCTCCCTGAACATATACGACCCTCGGACGTATACATACGGGGACTTTCCCCTCCCATGGCGACCCACGAGCAGGGCCCTCCGTCTGACTCGGGCCATCTATAAGAAGATGCCCAAGTGAAGGACACAGAGGGGTCATTCGGCCCACGCCTTCAATGGGGCTCCTACGTCGCGGAAGCGTGAATACATGTTAGCACACATCATAAATCATATATAAATAACCACCACGAAGGGTGGCACATCCATCCAAGTACTAACGGCAAAGAATATGCATCTAATCCTAAGGAAAACACCCCAAACCCATGGTTCTACCCCGGCTCAGACTCCAGTGAGGATCGACTGACGGCTAGGTCTCAAGAGATCAGCAGACCGAATCTTGACATGGCGTTGGCTGCCATAGAACATCGGCTAGGGTTGTCCACTCCATCCGCCCCTCCTGTGCACACTTTGCAGATGAGTCGAATCATGCTATGGCATCACTATAGCCTTCCCCACACGCAGACTCAAGGTATCACCCTCGAGCCTACTACAGGGTTCATGAAGCCCCGTCCGATGAGGCAGGTCGGGGAAGCGTCCCCTTCCGGGATCACAAAGGGTTCCATGGGTGGACTAGAGAATACGTGCCGCATCGGCCACCCCCGCATCCGTGCATTCGGACTTACTGCCCCCTAAATCTACTCAAAGTACAGGATGCCCCATGCGGGTCACACCTCGTACCCGGGGAGTGTCGGACCCATACCCCGCCCGGATCGCGCCTAGCTCACCGGGCTAGGGCTATTAGGCCTAGTCCACTGTAGGAGTCTCGGGGAGCCTTTTATGTTCGTGCAAGACCCCACCCCACTTCACCACCAGTCCCTTGTTTGGTGCTAAGCCATTCCATAGCATCCACGACTCGGGGGCTCTTGTGCCGCGTGCCGCATCTAATGGGAATAATCTGGGGCTCTATCTAGGAGCATACTACAATACATGGGCTCGGAGGTCTCTACCCCGTAGTAATCCCCCATCTCCCAGTGCTAACTAAGCAAAGAACTACTAAACCATCAACCAAAAACACGTCATGAGAGACTAGAGATAAGAATACTCACCATATCAATCAAGGGTTAGTCTAACGGGTAAACCACGGAGAAAAGAGAGAGAGAACACACCACGTAGAGGCTATGCTATAAATCAACAAAGTAACCCTCTTGACTAACCGTCAAATCGGTCTTGGGCTGCTCCATCTCGACTAAGCTCAAGGCGCACTGGCTCACGCTCCTCCTCCTCCATCCCCAATTGCTCCCAATTCGAATTGGGGCACAAAAGCCCTAATTTGGGTGTCCAAAATGGAAACCCCACCTTGCCCAATCGATTTGGGCCAGGTGGCATGCTCTAGATTGGTTAATATTAGCTAATTTGGTATTTTAGCCCTTTTTAATATTAGGATAAGCCCTAAATTCGAATTAGGGTTTTGGTTAGGTTTCCACCTTTATAATTTAATTATTAACATAGCTAACCTTAGCTTATGAATAATTAATGTGCCATTAATTATTCATAGTGACGTGTCACGTATTTATACTTAAATATGCGTATAAATATGTGGAATGTCACATTCTCCCCACCTTAAAAATGATGCTGTCCTCAGCATCAAGACTACTCTTGTTGCAGGGCAACACATCATACATTGGAAGGAAGTCTCCCCTCCTTAAAGAGATAGTGTGAGATTATAAGTCACACAGACGTTGTCATGTTCAAAGTGATCAAGTTTGAAATGACTTGTAATGTGCAATTTATAACTTTGGGATATAAGAGGTAGAGGCATAGATCAGACATGATCATCGGTTAGGACTGTCAAAAGTGAACAGTCTCACTGTTTCATTCGTGGTGGCGAGTTCACAGTCTATCTATTTTAGAAATCGTTCCTTCTATACATACAAGTAAGTGATTATATATTAAAGATATGTATAGATATAAAGAACTGCTATTTGTTGTTATATTATAATACAGAGTTATTAACCTCGCACTGTTTAATAGAAAGTCATTCTAAGGATATTAACTTCTGTGTGTAGGTGTATTATATTCCCGCTTCACTTTGTAATTCATTTCATTACAGCCATCCCTAATTTAATTTTGTAGCAAATTTTTGTTTTCCTATTTTTGTTACAGTTTTAAGAACTCGTATGTTCCTATCCTCAGTATTTAATAGGTCCTTGACAGTTATACTTATCCTTTAATACAACTATATATTGTACTGTATCAGACAGTCTTACCTATATACTTTAATATTAAGTACAGACAGACGTTGTTCATGACTTATTATTCATAACCTTGTTATAACCTAATCTAAGTCTCGTTATTCCCTCCGAAGTTTGTGTAAGACATACATACTTATCTACTTCTATTATATTTGATTATGTGTTTAAATAGCTCGCTCCTTTTGATTATCTTTAATCTTTTCACACTCACACTCTCTATCTTTGGTTATGTTTATACATTTACCAGACGTCCGGATATTCTTACATTTGAATTACTTATTTATTTTATTGCTATTTTCGTAAATTTATCACGCATACAGAGACTCTTATATGTAAAGGGACAGGTACAACTGACATATACATTCGACGTAATTGGTACCACACCAGTCGCTATCCGGCAGTGCTATGGCTATGCAATCGTGCTGTATCACAGAAGGCCAATTGTGACTATGGTGTCCACGGCGGAAGCATCGAACCGATGCCTGGTCTATCCTGAGCCTGTTATATGGTGATGACTGAGCAGGTCCTAGGCCCTTACTTGAAGTAGAAGTGCTGAATGTTGGGAATAAGGAGTGTTAAGGTATCCCTACTTTGGATGGATACTCGAAAAAAATTGGTATGACGATGTTTGGTATCTGATTGAAACACTGGACTTAATAATTACGAGGATTGATTTATTCTGCGGCATATATATTGCCACTCAACGTAGAAGAAGACTGGATATAGCACCATATATCCAAGGAAGAAGTGGTTTATGATTATCTACCATATACCACGTTAGAGAGGTACTATACTAAGGTGGAAACTGGATTATGAGTACCCAGCTCGTGAGAGGGAAACCACTTTAGAAGTGTGGCCCAACATTTTATAGCTATTGCCACTTGAATAGAGGTATGATTCGCGGAAAGGTAGAGAACAATGTCGTATAAGGATGTTGATCCATAAACTATGGATTATAAAATTACACATATATTGTATATGGTAAAGAGATTGATGTTCCTGAGGCGTGAAATAAAGATGCAAGATTATAGACAACTAAGAAGACCACGTAGCCTCGTGGATATGCTTAATGAGGTTGGTGAAATGCATGACCATTATGGATGATATAAATTAAGGAAATGGACACATGTTATGTCTGCTGGGAGCATCGAGATGCCGTATAACAGATTGGACACTAGGGTGGAACGTACGCCACACAAGGTCAAGAGAAGACGACAATTGGTAGGACCAGGCGCAACCATCGAAAGAAATATACCCACACGACAAGTGGGAGACAAGAGGGGTTTGAAAGTTGTTGTAAACAACGTTTCAAATATAGAAAGTTTGGAAAGAGGCGTTGAATACACCAAAGTGTGGAGAAGGAGGATGTTCTCTGGACTTGGTATCGTGTGTGTATATGTGTACTAGGAACATTTAATAGTAAAACATAAACTTTTAGTTCACATATATGAATACAGAGGCAATGAAGATAAGAATTGCTATACTAGACATTAAGTATGTCCACTAGGAACTTAGGGTGGCATGTGCCCCTGTGGAATTTATGACTAGAGCGTGAGGACCAAGGCAACCTAAGGATAGAGAGTCTAGAAGGTGTGGTGTGAAAACCACAGCACAAGCAGCTAGGGGGCTACGTCAATGAATTACATATGAGTCTAGAGTTAGGGTTGGTGCACACATGTTACTATATCTCATAATAACAACGTAGTGGTTTTGGATGTTTGAAGGATTTAGTAGAATCAAATACTATAGTGGTGATCATATCGAGGATGTCAATTGTGATATTCAGATGTATATTATATTAAAAGATAGTAGAATATTCGTACAAGGCGAGGGAAATATCACTTGACAAGGTTTAAAGAATGAGCGTAATGATATGCTTATATACGAAGATATCCATATTGGCAGCGTCTATGAGGACATATGAGGGACCCCCAGAGACTTTATTCACATAATCCCCTGGGATATGTAGATTCATTTGCGGACTTAAAGACATCTAGGCATTAAAATAATGGTTGGAAATACTTTGCCCGGACCATATCTAGATACTCTAAAATGAGGTGACTAGCCAATAACGGTTGGAGGCCATTGGAATGTACGGAAGAACAACTCCAAAAAAAAAAAGGTGGACTGCCGTCACTCTGACAGGCGTGTGGCACAGATAATTAATCACATCATATAGACGGTGAAGTTTGGCACAAAGTGTTGACATTATTATGGGGGGTTCTAACACAGGCACTTACTACATATTACAGAGTTTGTACCGTGGTCTGGGAAAATGGTCCATAAAAAGAACACGACCATTGAGAAGAAGTAGTGAGGGGTGGTAGGATTAAAGCTACCCATGGTCTAGAGGGGTGCTGCATGGCAGTCCCTAGTTGGTTGGGCTAAAAGAAATCCTTTGTCTGGGAATTGAGATGAGGCAAGGTTTAGACACTAGAGAGAGACAACGTTAATTATAGTTATGTCTATAACATATTACGTATATATCGTCGAATAAGGTCTAAGATAAAGCATATAAATGTAGTATAGATTGAATGATGGCAAGGCCCGAAGAAATTGTGTTATCAAGGCATCTACCAAAGGAAAGGAAAAAAAATAAAAAATAATAATAATTAAAGTTATAGGTCGCGAAACGCCGATAACTGGACATTATTATCGTCGCCTAAAGAATATCCAAGGATATACGCATGCTGCTATTCTAGAGAATTGCCCTGTCGTTGTTAATTAAATTCCGGAATTAGTCCCACCAAGTGAGTTGATGTTGTCATAACAAGTTGGTCGTACTTGCTAGATTACGTCGTGTCATTTGGTCGGTTTATTCCTAGGGGATACTAGCTTTATATATGGTTAACAGTTATCCGGTTGACTATGGCAGAGAGAGGTCGACTCCCATGGCTATGGCAAGACTGCTTATTCTGGCGGCTATGGCGAAAGAGCTTGCTCCGGCGGCTATGGCGGAAGAGCTTGCTCCGGCGGCTATGGCGAAAGAGCTTGCTCCGGCGGCTATGGCGGAAGAGCTTGCTCCGGTGGCTATGGCGAAAGAGCTTGTTTCGGCGGAGTTGTTGCCTCCACAACGTGTGTTTACCAAAGGCACGCCTCTAATTTAGATATGGAATAGATGCACTATAAATATTAGAAAAAGCATTATATCACTTCAAGAAAGAAGTTGGCTTATTGGTAAAGGTGTTGGCTTGGGTGCAGAAGGTCAGGGGTTCAATCCCATGATGTACCTTTTTCTTAAACGAACTGCTAACTGAATAAAATAGAATATTAGATATGTATAATAAAGTAGTAGAACATATATAGATAGTTGGCAAGATGGAAAGAGCGTTGGGTTGGAAGTGGAAGGTCATGGGTTTAAAACGTGGGCGGAAAAGAAAAAAACTTAAAAAAAAAAAAAAAAACGGACGCGTATTTTTATACGGCGGACCGTATGGGCGCTACCTTATCTGACCTTAACTTTTCGAAATAAACACCTCAGGGACAGCAGCCCCTTTCGATTTTTCGGGCTTGTTGTCTTTTGACATCGAGGAGACGCGCCCCTTAGGGTATTTGGGAGGTGCCCGATCCATTGGAGCCGTTTTCGCCTTCATCCGAATTGCCTACAAAAAGTTATAGCCCTTCCAAACTTGGGTCCTCCAGTCACAACTTTTTCCCTCCAAAATCGCCCTAAACTTCCTAAAACTCACAATTTATTACATCCACCTAACACAAAACTAAATCACCAAAAAGTTAAGCAGTCCAACTAGCCTAAACTCCCACTCAACTACCGAACTAACGGGTTAAAGATTTGGTCAGTGCTATGATTCCGATCAACCAAAATCATGGCTCTGATACCACTGTGATGCTCCCTGAACATATACGACCCTCAGACGTATACATACGGGGACTTTCCCCTCCCATGGCGACCCACGAGCAGGGCCCTCCGTCTGACTCGGGCCATCTATAAGAAGATGCCCAAGTGAAGGACACAGAGGGGTCATTTGGCCCACGCCTTCAATGGGGCTCCTACGTCGCGGAAGCGTGAATACATGTTAGCACACATCATAAATCATATATAAATAACCACCACGAAGGGTGGCACATCCATCCAAGTACTAACGGCAAAGAATATGCATCTAATCCTAAGGAAAACACCCCAAACCCATGGTTCTACCCCGGCTCAGACTCCGAGGAGGATCGACCGGCTAGGTCTCAAGAGATCAGCCAGACCCGAATCTTGACATGGCGTTGGGCGGCATAGAACATCGGCTAAGGTTGTCCAATCCATCCGCCCCTCCACATTGCACACTTTGCGGATGAGTCGAATCATGCTATGGCATCACTATAGCCTTCCGGACCACGCTTGAGACTCAAGGTATCACCCTCACGAGCCTACTACGGGGGTTCATGAAGCCCCGTCCCGATGAGGCGGTGGGGAAGCGTCCCCTTCCGGGATCACGGTGGTTCCATGGGTGGACTAGAGAATACGTGTCGCATCAGCGACCCACGCATCCGTACCCGACTTACTCGCCCTAAATCTACTCAAAGTACAGGATGCCCCATGCGGGTCACACCTCTGTACCGGGGAGTGTCGGACCCATACCCGGCTGGATCGCGCCTAGCTCACCGGGCCTGCTATTAGGCCTAGTCCACCTTGTAGGAGTCTCGGGGAGCCTTTTATGTTCGTGCAAGACCCCACCCCCACTTCACCACTGTGTCCCTTGTTTGGTGCTAAGCCATTCCATAGCATCCACGACTCGGTGGGCTCTTGTGCACAGGCCGCATCTAATGGGAATAATACAGGGCTCTATCTAGGAGCATACTACAATACATGGGCTCGGAGGTCTCTACCCCCGTAATCCCCCATCTCCGGAGTGCTAACTAAGCAAAGAACTACTAAACCATCAACCAAAGCACGTACAGAGACTAGAGATAAGAATACTCACCATATCAATCAAGGGTTAGTCTAACAGGTAAACCACAGAGAAAACAAAGAGAGAACACACCACGTAGAGCTATGCTATAAATCAACAAAGTAACCTCTTGACTAACCAAAATCGGTCTTGGGCTGCTCCATCTCGACTAACTGAAGGCGCTGGCTGCTGCTCCTCCTCCTCCATCCCCAATTGCTCCCAATTCAATTGGGGCACAAAAGCCCTAATTTGGGTGTCCAAAATGGAAACCCCACCTTGCCCAATCGATTTGGGCCAGGTGGCATGCTCTAGATTGGTTAATATTAGCTAATTTGGTATCTTAGCCCTTTTTAATATTAGGATAAGCCCTAAATTCGAATTAGGGTTTTGGTTAGGTTTCCACCTTTATAATGTAATTATTAACATAGCTAACCTTAGCTTATGAATAATTAATGTGCCATTAATTATTCATAGTGACGTGTCACGTATTTATACTTAAATATGCGTATAAATATGTGGAACGTCACAACATCCCTCATTAATTCTCAAATAAAAGCGGTCTGTGCATAGGAGCCCGCCTGGCTGTCGGTGGCAGGGCAAACTGGCTGATAATGAAGATTGTGTGACTGTAGTTGATCCCTTGATCTATAGAGTCTACTGGGTGCACGTAGTGTGCTTTGTCAATGCATGTGCGCAAGTTATGGGCTTGTCACCTCCTGGCTGATGCATTGCCTCAACAGGGTTAAGTCGTTCTTGCCTCCTCGGGCCAGGGGAGATGCCCTGGAGTAGTCATCTTGACTATATCCCTGGCAAACTTCTTAATATGTTATAGTGCCCCTTCCAACGATTTAATGTGTCATATTAATACACTGTTATTAATACAATATTCAATGTGTACGAAATATGTACGGATTAGTACCTATTCTTAGCCTTAGACGACAGGCAAAGCCTATGACATCTAACTTGTATCACAGACTAACAAATGAGTCCTGTAGTTTAGTAGATTGTTAATTATATTATTTTGATTCATTCTGTTACATGATGTATGATATTAATGTGCGCACCTCTTGTGCTTGGAGAAGAGAGGTAGAGACCAAAAGTCATGTTTAGAGATGATTCTGGAACAACCCTCATTAATTCTCAAATAAAAGCGGTCTGTGCATAGGAGCCCGCCTGGCTGTCGGTGGCAGGGCAAACTGGCTGATAATGAAGATTGTGTGACTATAATTGATCCCTTGGTCTCTATAGAGTCTACTGGGTGCACGTAGTGTGCTTTGTCAATGCATGTGCGCAAGTTATGGGCTTGTCACCTCATGGCTGGTGCATTGCCTCAGCGGGGTTAAGTTGTTCTTGCCTCCTCGGGCCAGGGGAGATGCCCTGGAGTAGTCATCTTGACTATATCCCTGGCAAACTTCTTAATATGTTATAGTGCCCCTTCCAACGATTTAATGTGTCATATTAATACACTGTTATTAATACAATATTCAATGTGTACCAAATATGTACGGATGTTGTATGGAATATCAACAGGCGTGCTGGCTGCTATATGTCCTTCACTCCCTTTGACCAACCAACAAACAAGCACATGTGTATGAAAACGTAGCAAGTTAGTGAAACTATTATGGGTAGGATTAAGAAACCTCGCCCTTTCAAATTTTCAGGAAAGACTCTTATAATAATGGAGTCACTAATCTATACTAGGGTCATAAATCGTAATAGAATCTATACCCACATGCTGACTAGACTTATCGTGCAAAAAATACATTATAACAATGAAGTCGAATAAAATAACTCATGTTTGAATTGCCTTATCTATTGACCTTAATCTTGTGTCTCGAATCCAACTCCTCCATCCAAAATTCAAGCTATAGAAAGTGCAGTCACTTATTGTTTCCCTGCATACATAAGAAAGGTGAACCAAAAGCCACTGGGCTTATCTAGGCATGAGGGCCTCCAACCTGGCACGAGAGCCTCCATCTAGGCAAAAATCCTCCAACCTGGCACGAGAGCCTCCATCTAGGCAAAAAGCCTCCAACCAGGCACGAGAACCTCTATTAAGCACGAGGGCCTCCACTAGGGCATAAAGGCCTCCAATCTGCAATAGGCCCTTCTATGAGATGTTATTTTATACAAGTAAGGTATATTATTGGAAAAAGGGTTCTGGGAAGGGGGGGCAAAAGATCAAAGTGAATCAATTAGGCAACTAGGTCATCCATCCAAGTACAAGGATCTCCATATAGGGCCCCATCTAGACACTAGGGTCTCCATCTAGGCATGAGGGTCAATAAAAAAACCATCTGGGACCTCCATCATAAACAAGATCTTTAGTAACATGAAACGAATTTAAATGCAAAATAATCAAAGGCAGGAAGGCAAGAGGATAGTGACACACAAGGGCTTCACAAATCAAGTAGTCAATAGCTCAAAAGGGCAAGATGGCAGATGGATAGGTGGCTTAACATTTCAAGGAACGAAAAGGGGAGATGCTCATTTAAGAGCTGATGAGGAAATAGAATTGAACAAGAAGTCTGAAGATGGAAACCATGAGAATAGGACAAATAACTAACCAACAACTATCTTAGTAGTTCTCGAAATTTATTTACCTTTTATCTCTGAACCGAAGGTAAAGGCATTTAGCGCATTGACAAATCTAAATGTTTGGAAGCCAATTTGTCATTGGTGTATTTGCACACTTCACATCTTCGAGATCAACTTTAATATTATGTACATTTTTTTTTTCTTACAATGGCCTGGTGATGGGCCAGTATATGTATTCATGTATGTTTCTACATGCTTGGCATGCATACGATGCGGAGCTCATATGAGCAAGGGTTTGGAATAGAGATTTTTCAAGGGCATTTGTAGGGGCGAGGAGGATTCTTTGGAGGAAGCTTTTGAGGAGTAAGTTTTTGCATAGCAGAGAGGGTGGAGGAGGAGCACTAAGGAGACAAGAGCTTGGAGATCACATCTGCATCAATTGTCTTCTTTGGGGTGGGGTTTTAAGACTTACATTTGGGGCTCTTGTGCTTGCTAGAGATATGGATTATAGTGGATGTATGAGAGCTGATGGTTGCTTGAAGTTTTACATATTAATCAGTGGTCCATGATCTGGGCATATAAGTAGATTAGAATTTATTGAGCGTATAGCTTGGGCAGGAATAAGGCATTATCTCTTGCGCTGTCGGAGGAATGGCATCAAAGTTGGATTTAAGAATTGCTTCAAACTTGCTTGAAAGCCATAGTCTAGGCTGAAATTAGGATGTAAGAGGTCGTTTTGGCATAAAAGAGGATTTGAGTGGATAAACCCAGAAGGCTAGATATGAACTTCCAGCACACCGAGATGGATCTCCTAATCCTCTAGAACTGCCTGGAACTCTTTGGAACATAGAGCCAGAACCAAATAAAAAACTTTCGGGCTTCAGTAAGCCCAAATCAATGACCAACTAGGATAAATTGAGTTGGTAGACACTGAACTCCAATGCTAGATGTGTCTACATTTTGTCTTTTATATTGTTTTCTTTGGATTTGTCAAATTGCTTTAGTCACATTATATGGTTGCCTGTGAGTTGGAGATTAAACGAGATTTTTATAGGAGTAAAATCAATGCAATGGTAATTTAGAGTGAGCAGTCATATCTTAATGAAGTACATATCAGTTCGCCTCGAAGAAGTGTGTGATGAACCGGAAATGTTTCTAAACAAGAAAGGGGACTCATGGAAAACTTTGGATTGAACCAACCGGGTGGAGCAGGATCAAGAGCACCATTTCGAATGGCGCAAAAGGAGGGTTGGCTGTAGCATTGGCAGGTCATATAGCTTCTCCTTCCAAGAGCCTTGGAAAACCGACTCGTCAAGGAAGAAGAGGTAACATATTGCACAGTTACGTCTCAGCTTGCTTAGATTGGAGATCGCGGTAGGTCGAGAAAATGGCATATCACATGCTCTGTGGTTTTGCCCATATTGCATGACAGGACATGTAGAAGATGAGAAGCATGCTTTGTTATTATGTCCTGCTTTTGACCATATTTGCGATCATCATGGTATTTCCAAAAGACCATTTCACGATCTTTTGATAATGCCTTCCTCTATGGAAAGTGCATACCCTTCTGTCTATTGCAATTTCGAACATAATTACTTTAACTTTGTCACATAGCTGATGATCTTGAAGCACAATGCTTCGCTTAGAAACACATTTGTTTATGATGTTGTTTGTTTCACCCATGGACCTGAGGGTCTTAGGGCATGATTTTAATAAATAAATAAATATTTGTGCATCTATTTTGTATACTATCAGGAATATGGACACAAAAAGGGATGCAAGTTCTCTGAATTCAAGAAATGCTTCAAAAGTGATGAAGTAAGAACATGGTTGGAATATGTCATGAGCTTAGGTGCTAATTCATGACAAGGATTGGTAAGCTACTTGATCCCCAAGATTTAATCTTTGAGTTGCAAACCTTACACATTAAACATGGTGAGAGTGACAGATTTAATCTATATCTTAGATCAAATGGTTCTTTGTTTAGTCTTATGATTGTCAAGGGGTATCTTTATGCAATGGTTGCATGGTTTTTCTAGGGTGTTGCCAATGCAATAAACGTGGACGTGTCTTATTTGTTATCGTAATCCAATGTGGCAGTCTTATATGACAGCCATAGTTTACACCTGCCAAGTAACTTTCCAATGGATGTTAAAGAATCAATTGGTTTAGGTTTTAGTGTTTAGAGATGGAGCAGGTGGATGAACAAAAGGTCAAGGACCTCTGCGAGGCTGCAAGGGCAGGGGATTTAGGAAGAATCAAAGCTCTGCTGGCTGATGGGGCAGAAATATGGAGAGGAGACGACAATGGAATCACCCCTCTCATGTTCGCTGCAGCACAGGGTTATACAGATTCTGTACGTTATTTGCTCGAAGAGGGTGCACCATGGAATGCATTAGACCGTCTTGGCAAGTGCGCTGGTGATTACGCGATGGAATGTGGTCACCAGGAGACTTACGAACTCTTACTTGATGCAGGTATGTATATATCCTTTTTCATGTTTTTGAGAATAAATCAGGCTGATTTTCTCTTTAGTACCCTGAGGAATTTTTGTCTTGACACTTTGGCAAAATGTAGCCTGTTTCTGAGCTTGAAATTGGAGACTTCCTCATGCATAACTTGTAACGTATGTTTGTATTGAATCAGGTGTTAAAGCTGAGCTTGTATTAGGAGCAGCATTAAGACAAAATAGCAGTAAAGATGCATGTGATAACTATCTGCTAGAACGCGTAAAATTCAGTGAGGACCGGTTGATTGATGAGAAGAACAAAGGCATTATGATGTCTTGGGAGCGCCCGCTAATGGAGGCACATGCAAAAGCAGTTTGTTCAAGGGGAGGAAGCATATTGAATATTGGGTTTGGTATGGGGATCGTTGACACAGCCATCCAAAGTTATGTTCCAACATGTCATACGATAATTGAGGCGCATCCAGATGTTTATTCACGGATGATTCAAACTGGATGGGGAAAAAAGGAAAATGTGCAGATCATATTTGGGCGATGGCAGGATGTGATCAGTCAGCTTGACCAATATGATGGTGAGTGCTTGTTTTATGAACTCAAGTATGTTGTCAAGAGTATGGTTGATTATGCATTTGTGTACATCAGAATATTAAAGTTAATAACGTTTAGGAAAAGACTATATATGTTGTGTACTATCATCAAATAAGCTCAAGAGAAACATTTTGGTAAGCTACCTGCAGGCAGGTAAGATATGTCAAGAGTTCACGTTTTAGCTTTCTCTAGCTGCCAGGTAGTTTGCAGTCTCATCACTTGGAATCTTGACTGAACTCTAACCAGCCATCATATTGGCGGATGAACATATTCCTGGACTTAATGCGCAAAAATGATGGGAAATTGGGCTTGAGACCAATGGAGATTTCAGAAGAAATCATGTAAGCTACACATTATAATGCTCCTGAAATAGCATATTTGGGATAGGGAATGAAATTACCATCCATCACAGCCAGTGGTGTCGAGTTCTCTCTAAACCATATAAGCACACGGCTCTATCCCCCCTCCCTTGCTTGCGGAAATGTGATGTGTTTGTGATAACTAGTTGCTCCATCTTTTTCCTCCATTGCATCTAACATATTTGATAATGGGGAGTCAGATGAGGCTTGTCATCATGATAATCCAGTTGCAGTGTTCATTTTCTGCAACAGTGGGAATAACCAGTTTATCTATTCTCTTGATGTGTTTAGTCCAATAACAGTGAAAAACTGTGAAGTGAAAAAAATTGGATTATGGGAGTATTTATGTTTCACGGGATCAATCATATGCAAATGTTTGCTGATCTTTGATTGATAAGTTTTCTGCTTTTTGGCAGGTATATTTTTTGACACATACAGTGAGCATTACGAGGATCTAAGGGAGTTCCATTCTTATTTACCAAAATTGCTTAAGTCAGGAGGAATATATTCATTCTTTAATGGTCTTTGTGGAACAAATCCTTTCTTTCATGTTGTGTATTGTCAAGTTGTCGCTTTGGAGCTTGCTCACTTAGGTTTGTCGACGCAATTTATTTCTTTGCCAGTAAAGGATTGCTTTGACGCAAATACGTGGGAAGGAATTTCCCACAAGTATTGGCAATTAGACACGTATTTCTTGCCAGTCTGTCAGATTCCTGAAGAGGAAGACCAGTAGAGAATGCTCAATCATGCATTTCGGTGCTGTTAATTTTGTATGCAGGATTTTGTCTATGTGCATAGAAATTAATGAGAAAGGATTTAGGCTTAGATTATTTACTACTATGTTGTCTTGTGGCACTAATTTCATTGAAAAGCTGTCAGCTCAATTTGTTCAAAAGAAAGCTCAATTTGATCAAAAGAAATTGACACTTAAAACTTCTGCTTTCCCTTTCTTTAATTTTGACTCAAAGAATAGTGAAAGAGAACCATGCATTAGCCATAAAATGTTAGATCAGTCGAGATGGATCAGTAGAAGATTATTGGTTGGTATTTTTTAGTTGGTTTTATAACTGAGCTTATTGGCCTTTCTTTTACATGGGATAAAATGCCTTTATGTTTTAATAAATTTCACCATACGCCCTTGGGGTTTGATTATTTTTTCCAAAAGCCCTTGATCAAAAAGCCCTATTTTATATATTTGAAAATTTTCGAAATACCCTTAAGATTTATGTTAATTCCTGAAAGTTTCATTGTGTTTTCGATACATCTATCAAAGTCGTTTTGGGTCAGGTAGGTTGGGCTACCTGTGAGAGAGAAAGATAATTTACCTCAATATTTAAACATAGTTTTGTGGATATTTGTTGCATGGCTATTGTTGCAGTTCTCGTTTCATTCTTAGAAAAAGCAATTTTCTTTATTGAATGCAGTATTTGGCATAGGTCATAAATGTAAGCATTCAATTTTGCTTTTAAAGGTTTGAGCAGGCTTATATTGTGTCGCAAACACAATATCTGAATATTTTCTTTTAAAAGTTTTATCTGAATATCCAGGCATAGACCTTGGATATTGACATGCAACTCTCTTACTCATCGTGATGTGCATTTTATTTGCAGGCAGGTTTATGTAAAGGAGCTGTTTTTTACGGCAGTACTTCTTTGCATACTTGCAGATTTCAAAATTGCTGCGATTTTAACTCTGAGAGTTATCTGATATGGTATGACAATTTCTTACACTAAATATATGTTTTATATAGTAATTTTGTATTTACGATTATACCATTCTCATGGTAGTAGGGTATATGTGACTATGCATCAATGATTGATATTTTTCTTTCTCTCATGCATTTGTATCTTGATCTCGCAGTCTAAAGACATGAATAGAAGGCCAGAAAGTAGTGTTGCTGTTTTTACCATGATATGGTGACAAGCAACTATCTTAGATGGTGGGGATATTGTCTGATGCTATTGCTGCCAAGCTCGTAGCAGGCTGAATACTCGACTATTGCAATTGCATGTAAGTTTTGGATCTCTCTTATAAAATGCAATAACAGGTCAGAAATATTATATAGAATGCATTCATCCAGGCAGTTTAGAAGAAATTCGAGGAACCAATCCGAAGCATGGCACAAACGCATGGACAGCCAGCAAATGGGCAGATCTCTTTTTTCTAGTGCACCTTCCCTTTTCCCCTTTCCTCGCACTTTCCCTCTTTCTTTTTTTCCTTTCTCTTTTCCCTGCTTCCCCCTCCCTTTTTCTTTTTCCTTCTCCTTTCTCTTCTTCCCTCCCTTCTCCCCTCCCTTTTTCTCTTCCCTCCCTTTTTCTCGTCCCTTTTCTCCTTCATCCACCTTTTTCCTCGTCCCCTTTCTTAATGTCCCTTATCGCTCCGTCCTCCTCCCCCTTTCTTTTCCTTTCCCTTTCTTCGTGCTCTTTTTCCTTTCCAATTCTCTTTTTCTTTTTTTCCCTTTTACCCGTGCCCTTTTTCCTTTCATTTTGCCCTTTTCTCCTCCCTTCTCTTTTTTCCTTTCCTCTTAAGAGATCAAAGCATAGTCAATCACGGTGGCGGAAAGTCGTACGACAAATCTCGACCTTTGGATGCAATTTGATGATCTCAACTGTCCAAATTAGGGTTTCATTCATGATATACGCTAAAACTTTATAATATAATATATGATAGTTATCAAAGCATAAAATTACTTTCTACACTAATTTTCACTTGAATCTATTTATAATTACATATTCCGAGAATATATATTTTTAATTTTCAGTGATTTAACAAATTTAAAATTTAGCAATCAGGATACTATATATATAAAACCTGATAGCTTGATAAGTGATTGACTTAATACTATTATGAGGATTCCACAATTTACAAACTCTTAGCCATCTTAAAAATAGTTTAAGAAGAGTTTTAGGTTAAGTTAATTAAACGATAAACTTTTATTTTCGTTTATTATTGTTACCACAATTTACAAACTCTTAGCCATCTTAAAAAAATTTTAAGAAGAGTTTTAGGTTAAGTTAATTAAATGATAAACTTTTGTTTTCGTTTATTATTGTTTAAATTTGGAATTAAATTATTTTTTAACAATTTTATAAGTTACTTCATCAATAATAAAAGTTTCAACCTAAAAGCTTTGCTGACATGGCATACGCACCAAATAATGCGCAAACTTTTCGATCTCCTCTTTGATCTGCTGCGCAACTCCTTTATAGTTGGAGTAATCACGAGTGCAGATGGTCCTGCCGCATGTTTTTCAGTCATAGGGGGAGTTTTGAAATGTAAGTAAGCATGGGCAATCCAAATGCAGCTATCCTTTCCGAACCTGCCAATTCACCAGAACTTCTATGTATCATATTCTTCAAAAATGTGTATGCCATTATCTATGGCAGTGATTCAGAACTTTATATATAGTACATTCTTCAAAAACGTGAATTATGAAAGACAAGTGTATTTAGTCAAGTTTATTTAGTTTGATTTAGTTTATTTAATTTAGTTTATTGAGGTTAAGGATATGCCACCTGCGTGTATAGGGTAGGAGAAAAACCCCCTATATATGTTATTTTGTAATTAAACACCCCGTATTGTATAATATTTGAATATTGCTACATATATAACCCCTCCATGACGTATTCAACAAAATCTAGACTTATTCATATTAAATAGATAGCACTTCAAGGATGCGATTATAAGATTATAGTATCGTTTAATCTTTCTTGATTTTAATAATTTTTATAAGTTTTAATTATATAAGTTTATCTTTAAATTAAAAATATGATAGTTATCAAAGCATAAAATTACTTTCTACACTAATTTTCACTTGAATCTATTTATAATTACACATTTCGAGAATATATAATTTCAATTTTCAGTGATTTGACAAATTTAAAATTTAATAATCAGGATACTATGTATATAAAACCTGATAGCTTGATAAGCGATTGACTTAATACTATTATGAGGATTCCACAATTTACAAACTCTTAGCCATCTTAAAAATATTTTAAGAAGAGCTTTAGGTTAAGTTAATTAAACGATAAACTTTTGTTTTCGTTTATTATTGTTACCACAATTTACAAACTCTTAGCCATCTTAAAAAAAATTTAAGAAGAGTTTTAGGTTAAGTTAATTAAATGATAAACTTTTATTTTCGTTTATTATTGTTAAAATTTGGAATTAAATTATTTTTTAATAATTTTATAAGTTACTTCATCAATAATAAAAGTTCCAACCGAAAAGCTTTGTTGACATGGCACACACATCAAATAATGCGCAAACTTTTCGATCTCCTCTTTGATCTGCTGCGCAACTCCTTTAGTTGGAGTAATCACGAGTGCAGATGGTCCTGCCGCATGTTTTTCAGTCATAGGGAGAGTTTTAAAATGTAAGTAAGCATGGGCAATCCAAATGCAGTTATCCTTTCCGAACCTGCCAATTCACCAGAACTTCTATGTATCATATTCTTCAAAAATGTGTATGCCATTATCTCTGGCAGTGATTCAGAACTTCATATATAGTACATTCTTCAAAAACGTGAACTATGAAAGGCAAGTGTATTTAGGCAAGTTTATTTAGTTTGATTTAGTTTATTTAATTTAATTTATTTAGGTTAAGGATATGCCACCTGCGTGTATAGGGTAGGAGAAAACCCCCCTGTATATGTTATTTTGTAATTAAACACCCTTATTGTATGATATTTAGATATTGCTACATATATAACCCCTCCATGATGTATTCAACAAAATCTAGACTTATTCATATTAAATAGATAGCACTTCAAAGATGCGATTATAAGATTATAGTATCGTTTAATCTTTCTTGATTTTAATAATTTTTATAAGTTTTAATTATATAAGTTTATCTTTAAATTAAAAATATGATAGTTATCAAAGCATAAAATTACTTTCTACACTTATTTTCACTTGAATCTATTTATAATTACACATTTCGAGAATATATAATTTCAATTTTCAGTGATTTAATAAATTTAAAATTTAGTAATCAGGATACTATGTTTATAAAGATAGCTTGATGAGTGATTGACTTAATACTACTATGAAGATTTCACAATTTATAAACTCTTAGCCATCTTAAAAATATTTTAAGAAGAGTTTTAGGTTAAAGTTAATTAAAATGATAAACTTTTGTTTTCGTTTATTATTGTGAAAATTAAGGGTTAAATTATTTCTTAACAATTTTATAAGTTACTTCATCAATAATAAATTTTCCAACCTAAAAGTTTCATCATAGATAGTTCCTCCTATGAAAAAAATTAGTTCTAATTTGATTGACGTGAAAATTAGTATAGAAATTAATTCTATACTTTAATACCCATCATAATTTTGATTTAAAAATAAACTGATGAAATTATTAAAATAGACAAGAGTTAAAAATACATATAATTTTATCATGGCATCCTTGAAGACTATCTATTTTTTTTACGTTAACAGCTTAAACATTAACAATCCTAGTACGTTTATTACTTATTCAGTTAACAGTCTCGGCATATCAGAAGTACGCAATCTGTATATCACTAAGGCCTCTGCTGCCATAACTGCAGTTGTCGAGACCTGCAGAGGAGCGGCAATGGGTATAACCACCAATTGCAATTGGTAGAGCAATTTGAGCTTGAAAAACGCTTGATACATCTTTTTGCTGCATCAGAATATGGAATCGAGATTATGTCGAAATTCTTTCAATCAAATTGTTTGTTGGAAAATTCTAGCCTGCTTTGCCATTTCTTATGCCAACCGTTTCATGGGCGATGTTGTAGAGGATCAAGTGACCATCAACCCTTCCAATACCATTTGTAGTAAGTCTTCCAGGCTTATCACTGAGGTCTCTGCTGCCATTTTGTGTTACACCCATCTTTGTTGTGGGCTATTGCTCAATTGGATTGTAAAGGAAGTATGATTTTGGCCCATTTTCTTGGTTTCTTGCCATAGCTCCAGTGTCATAGCTTGAGGAGCTCGTCCATTTATTGTTGCCAAAATTTGGCATCGGCCATAGTGATTCTGTAGATCCGTGACATCTAGATTTTATGGGCTTCTCACATATCATCTCTTCCGTAAGTTCTTTTAATGCTTAAATTCTTCTGACGCTTTTGTGTTGTGCAATAAAGTCTATTTGCCCGTTTATAGATTTGATTTGATATACAAATTTGTATTACAAATGCATTATCAAGTGGGTGCTCTGTGCATTGATTGTTTAATAGTTTTACAACTTGGATTGGTTGGAAAATAGTCATTAGGGAACATCTCCAGATAAGAAGTCAAGGAAGAACCATTCTAAGCAATCCATCCTTCTAAGTCGTGCACTTCTTTTGTGCAATATTTAACTTGCTAAATATGCAGGACAAGAATGGAGACATCTGTTAAAAAGCTGGAAAATTATCATTATGCCTTTTGGCTACGCTTGCAGGTTGGTTCTTAGTGTAGAAAAGTTGTAGTCCTATGTATTTTCATTGTTTCAGTATGTGAAGCAGTCATTTAGGACAATGACATATCAAGAAGCATGGCAAATGGTGAGTATCTGGAGGTATTGACTGCTTTACCTTGCCATTCAGGTTATCTTAAATCTCTATTGCTTCACCAGTCATACTTCGGAGCAAATGTGCTGCACCCTTGGACAATACTACCTATCATGAAATAATGAAATACAACATCCCACTATATGTAATGTTTTCAATATTGCTGACCCTAGAACTAAGATTTGCCTGCCTGATGTTGAATCTGAGGAAGCATTGGAGTATCAATGCCCAAATTATTTTGTGAAAGGGTTTGCAAACCATCGACAATGTGGCACTTGTGAATGTTGAACGGTAAGTTTCTATCCTTCAAATACAAGAGAAAATACATAGTTTTGATTTCCAGAGCTGGAATGGTTGGTGTAGTTGTTGAGGCTAGTGCATCTTTGGGACATTTAAAGAAGTTGGAATAAATGTGTTATGATTTCAAAGGTGAGTCAACAAACATTGTCTTTTTACTGAATTTTTAGTTTTCATATTGCTTTTTGGTTGCTTCTGCAGGTGAATAGTGAACATTCAATTTGCTTTGCAGTTCCAAAAAGGAGGTAAGGGCAGCGGGAAAGGCTCTAGAAAGGAAGCTCAAGAGGACTTTAAAAGTTGGTCGGCTTTCGAGGGTATTTGTAAGCCTTGAGTAATCTTTATCACGGAGTTGGTTTATCACTTGTTAAGAAACTTTGTACATATTGAGGTGATTAACAATTATAGCATCTTGGCAATAGTTGGACAGCGAATGACCAGTGCACCTAATGTAAGTGCACCTGGCAAAGGTAACCCTTGGCGCTTGATTTAGATGCATTTGTTAGATGTGTGTATAAGTAATCTAATCTTCTGTAGATGCGTCTTGCAGGCAAAATGTCAATGTCAAAGGAGCTATAACTCAAGGCTGCTCTGAGTATAACATTACCGTGGTTATTAATATAGAGAGCTATGTGAAAGCATATGTACAGCTTTGTGCAGCACTCATCGTATGTTTGTATCAGTCAACCTGGTTTATCTTATTAAATGTTATGTATAAAATACCATTTGTGGCCATTCTATGACTATAATGACATTCAGATACCTTTGATGTGTTCTAATATTGTATATAAGTCGTTTGGGATGTCTTTTATTTGGGTTTGGCATTCACAAGTGTTAGTTGTGCATCTCGATAATGAGGTCTTATGCATGAAGTCGGCCAAGTGGATGAAACTTATAAAGAGCTTTGGAATTGCCTTATAATTAAGCCATAAAGTGCACTGCAGCAGGAAGCTTGGCTTAGAAAGTTGTACTAGTGGTAAGTGAAAGGCTCCTGATGTTGAAGCTTCCTGCATTGACTATTGACAAGAACTGTCCCTAGCCTGATTATTACCAGGATAATCTAGGTGGTTTTGCTTGCATGCCCAGGAAATCACGCATGGTTGTAATGGAGTAACGCAAAATTTTTTATTTGCAAAAATGTTTTTTGCCAGACATAGTAGCAATATTTTCTAATTGCCATTATCTTTTTAGTGTATTATATTTAATAAGTCTTTGAAATAAATCTTTTTTCTGTCCCATAGGCCAAGACGATGATGAAGAAAGAAATTCTGACATTTTACTGTTTGCACAAAGGCTAATGATGATAATTTAAAAAAACCATAGCTTGCAATCCAAATCTATTGAAGCAGTGCAAAGGAAGCAAAGGAGGATACATCCAAGTTGGGAATGCACATTTGCAAAGCATAGAAGATGTAGGAGTATTAGACATCTTTGATTTAGATGGAAAAGCAATAAATCTACAAAATGTATTGTGTGTTTTGGTGAGAAATCTAATATCACTTTGTCAATTGGTAAACATGGGTTTCAAAGTAGTCTTTGAAAAATTCGAATTTAAAGTATATGAAAGGAATAAAGTAATTTTTTTTGGAAAAACGTATTGGTAAATTTCTTTGGTATAAATACTCAATGTTTGGATTGGTCGTAAACATGGCAACTATTCCAGATATCTCGACTTGGCATGAGAGACTTGGACACACTCATGTTAAGAATATTGAACATGTGATAAATCACTGTCTGACACAAACTTCTGACAGAAAGTTATGTAATCATGTTTGTAAAGGATGCATGCTTGGAAAACAATGTAGACTGCCATTTGCAAGGTCAGAGAAAGAGCAAAGGCAATTTTGGAGCTTGTACATACAGATCTTTGTGGGCCTTTGAATGTAATAGAATTTTCAAAAAAAAAAAAATGTTTTATAATTTTCATTGATGATTATATCAGGAAAACAAGAGTTTATTGCCTAAAGACAAAAGACTTGGCATTTGAAGCATTCAAGGCATTTGTGGCTGAGATGGAGTGCTCAGCGAGACAAAGAATCAAATGTGTATGTTCTGATAGAGAAGCTGAGTACACTTCATCAAATTTTAAAAAATATTGTATTGATAAGGAATTTAAAGACAATTTACTTGTAGATACACACCACAATAGAATGGAATAACAGAAAGAAAAAATAAGAGCATATTGAATATTGTTAAAGAGCTATATTAAAACATGCTGGCCTACCTAATTACCTTTGGGAGGAAGTAGTAAAGACTGCCGTAATGATTCAAATGTTTTGAGGGGAAAAAGTCCAGAAGAAATGTGGTTATGGAAAATCCTAGATCTTGGAAAATTACTTACATACATATCCCAGAAGGGACTAGACTCAAACTTGATGACATATCCATTATCATCGATCTGATTGATTATGATGAACAATCAAAGGAGCACGGAGTATATGACCCTGCAAACAGAAAGATCATAGTCAATAGAGATGTCAAATTTGTGGAAAGGATGAGTGGCTCAAGTCACAAGGAAGAAGATACAAAGAAAATTAACTTTGATGAAAAACTTAATAAGGCAACATACTTTGAGGATGATGACCAGACAGTTAAAGGGTATGAAAGAATAAGAGAATAGTGATAATGGCCATGATACAAAAAATGAAGTGCTAAAAATAGAGATAATACATCTATAATGCCAACAGTACTAGAGGCTAGAAAGACAAAGACAAAGACTCAAAAAGTGCGGGAAGAAGCACAAGTTGACACAGAAAAATATGGAAGATAAAATGATGGCAGAAGTAGCATGTTGCATGCTTTAAAAGAAAAGTTTGGTGAAGCCTTAATGGTGCTTGAAATTGGAGTACGAGAGACTTTTGAAGAAGCAGTCACTAGCCTGAATGCCAATAAATGGAGGGAATCAATGAATGATGAGATGAACTCATTTAAAAGAACATCTACCTATGAGATACTTCATATACCAAAAGATAAAAGTATCGTGGGGAACAAATGTGTGTACAAGCTGAAATTGAATGCAAATGGCAGCCCCAAGCATAAAGCAAGATTGGTTGCTCAAGGATACTCACAAAAAAAAGGGAATAGACTATGATGAAACTTATTCCCCTATATTAAAGATGACAAGCATCAGAATTTTGATAGCCATGACAAATGCACTAAACTTAGAGCTTCACCATATGGATGTTAGCACAGCATTCCTAAATGCAAATTCAGAGGTGAAATATATATAAAGTAGGATCCTGGAGATGAGGTAGACATCAACAAGGTCTGGAAGTTGGACAAAGCAATCTATGGATTAAAACAATCCCCTAGACAATGGTACAAATGCATAGGCAGTCATTTAAAGGAACAAGGCTTCACAAAATTAAACTATGATGGGAACTAGTTATGGTGCCTGGCGTTGCCGGGCTTTAGTAACAATTTGAAGCGATGGTTGTTTTGGCTGGAGTAAACAATGTGGTTTGGAGGGGCAAGGGTTATATAAGCCAAGCCTTTAAGATCCATTGACAAAGATAATGAATCATTGTGTAGAAATCTCAAACAGCTATTGTTTTTATTTATTTCATACTTCTACCAAAATGATTCAATGGTCAGACATTGGCAGGCTTTAGCAACCTATAGAAATTTGCTTTGCAATATGAAGGCAACAATAGTTATAGTTGAAATTGTGTTCAAATCTAAGTATTGTTTGCCTGGAAGTTGTAGATGTAGTTATGTTGAGTTGCCCTAGCATAGCAATATTAATTGTGTTGTTTTTTAATTTATGCATTTGTAGATGGCACAAATCTATTTATGTGGGAAACCAATGGTTGGAGAACATAAGTTAATGGGATTGAGAGGGAAGAGCATCAATCACATTATATATTTGATTAGGCCACGAACGCATAACGATTGGGGAATTTTATGAATGAACCCCACATTCTCAAGAAGACTGAAATGCAAACTTTACTCAACCACGCATATTTGATTGGTTAAATTAAATTGTACTTGGTAATATGGTCTTATACATGAGAGGTAGTGAGTTTAGTATGGAAGGAAGGAAGGAAGAGAATTTTAACGTCCACGGAGCCCAATCGGGCTATGGGACCAGAACAAACAAAGGGGGCGGAAGCCCCAACAGAACCGTGGGCCGAAGCCCAAGTAAAAACCAATCAAAACATGGGGACGAAGCCCCATTACAACAAAACATGGGGACAAAGCCCCGTTATCACTCAAAACCCAGGGCTAGACCAAGACTGCCCAGGCATCAGTTGGCCATTGATCCCTAATGATAGCTCGACCGCCTCTGTACACTGCCCATTTCTGCTGCAGGCGGGCCTCTCGGACCCGGCATAATTCCTCTTTTCCGCTCGCAGAGCCGCACCGGAGTCAAATCTTCCCGCAGACCGAAGGTGGTCCCCTTCAAATGATTGCCATGCCGCAAGACGCGGCAAATTGAAAGAGCATTTTGAAAGCAAACCAAGAGATGGCGGGGCGGTCGGGCCGTCACCGCCCCACCCGCCGATCGAAAGGATGCCGCCGGCATGAATGTGCATCTCCTGAGCAAAAAAAGAGGCCGCCTGCTCTGTGGGGGGCGAATCACCCGTCTCCGCAAGACCCACAATGCGCAGAGAAAGGCCCGGTGAGTAACTTGGGGCCGCACCAAAGATCCGAAGCGAAACCCTGGCAGCTGTACCGATTGTGGGCTGCAAATCCTCCGAGGAGGCCGTGCGCACATGGAGATCGTGGTCACGGGCCATAGGCGTAATTCACTACCGCGTGCATGGGAGGGCCCTCAGGCCGCCGCTGCCGGTGACCCACCACTGGACCGGCCGGCCGCGCCCCCCACGACCGTGCAAAGCATTCTAGTAGCCGACCCAAAGCCGCCAAAGGGTAATCGGGCGTATGTCTCGGTGAGAGTGGCAGTGGCACGGACCGTATGGATCCCATCAAGTACCCCCGGGGGCAAACACTGGAGCTGAGCATCAAGGATGTCCAAAGTAGCAGTTAAAGAGGCAGCTAAAGAGGCATCGGGGACTGGTGGTACCAGGAGAGGGCGCTGGGGCCCAAATGATGGGGCTGTCTGAAGGTAGGGCGCAATCGTGGGGTCATAGGGCGGGGGACAGATCGGGCTCAGCAAACAATGAGATTCTTCTCCTTACGGGTCTCCCGGGCCATACGTTTGATCTTACGGGCCATGCTGAGAACAAGGCAATGGTAAAGGAGCCAGGAACCAGGGCAAAGCAGAGACAAGCCGAGGGAAGACAAATTGGTGGAAGCCAAACGAGAAGCAAAGGGTGGTGAAGAAACCCTGTCGGGGCTAAGGTATCCACGCAGGGAACGCTGAAGCTAGATCATACCCGAGAAAGTGTAAAGGAAGCAAGGCCGAAGCGTGTCCGAGGTAAAACAGAACCAACAGAAGCAAAGGCAAAACCCAAGGCAAAATCAAAACAAACCGGACTCAAGACCACGTGTTGCTAAGGCCTGCAAACCGATTGAAGGCGACCTGCCAAGCCCGCCTGGCTAAGCTGTGTCTGAATCCATGGAGCAGAGGGAGGTCGGTGTTTGATGCTGCCGAAAAGCCAGTGTGTGATGCTGCCGTGAAGCTATGCCATGGCCGAACCCGCTACTCCATGGCCAAGCAGATCAGAAGGGGAGCCTGGACGCCAAATCGTGGCATGCTGGAACCGTAGCAATTTGGATCGGATCTGGGGTTGCTATTGCTAGATGCACCTGATGGACTCACATGAGGGAGCCCTCCGCAGGTCCAAACCTGGCCAAGGCGCTCAGGCGGTGGAGAGCATACACGTTTGGTATTTGATGCATATCAATGAACATATTTAATACTCCAAAAGCAATTGATTTCAAAATTAAAGGTACAATATATATTTTAACTAACATGTTATGTAAGATGACGCACAAATAGCAGAGGCACTTTTTGGGTTGCCCCTAGGGGGGCAATCCCTTGTTTATGTGGGTTTTTGGCATATTCATGGTATATGCTAGCATATACCTAGAATATGCCAAAAACTCGCAAAAACCAACAGAAGTCAAAATGTTAGGTCATCCTCGCTTGCCGGTAATTTCTTGTGCATACCGGCTAACCGGAAGTTTGGATGCATGGAGGCCATCGGCATGAGAGAAATGAGTCGAAAAAGCGGGAACCGACGTGAGGATGGAGAGTTCCTGACTGCACGATTTTTCCCATACTCCATGGAGTGTGCAATTCATACTTGGATTTTTAGTTAACAAGATTGGAGAATCATCTCCATGGATTGTCGGCAGCATAGAGGAGTATCTTGCAAGTGGTTAGTCAAGGTACAATAAATGCATTGATAAACAAGTTTTTGTAGGTCTTTGTTGCCTAGCTTCATATGCATGATGTAGAGGAGAATTTTATTCAAACAGTAAACGATGGAAGAAATTTTGACGGACATTGAAGCTCATAGCAATCATCATAGACCAGACTGTTGGAAATATCACGAACATATGACTGATTAAAATAGTGCAGATGGCATTACCATTTGAAAAATAGTGAAGCATGTAGATGGCAAGCCTGAGGCATGGAAGGGGTATGGTCTACCAATGAGAGTTGTTAGGCCACATTATTGTCTTCTACATACATGTCATTCATTTTAGGGTTTCAACTGGCCACATCCTTACCACATAACGGGACAACTCTACCTGAGACACTGTTAATCACAATGGGCTAAAGCAAGTTGTAGGCATGCATCTAGCTTTCTCTTGGCAAAGAGAGACATGATGGAAGTTGCGAGGATGGAAATCAAAGTTATACTTGCTCTTATTCTAATAATGCAAATTATTTGCTTAAATTTACATAATCTCCTAGCTGTGTATGGCTTATAACTTCAATATTTGATAGCCATGAAGATGTCTGTAAGATGTAAAAGCAGTATTTAATGGCAAGATTCAGCACAATTTGGGCATGCATGGCTATGGATGTAGCAGCCCCATCTAGCTTTGTTTCCAACAACTCAAGATACCTTCTTGTGTCATGGAGCATCTTCCTTTGTTCTTCACAAAGACAAAGATGTTGGATTTGAAGATAAAAATTTGGTTGTTTCAATGGCCTTTCTTATTGGGCAGAAACTGGTAAACATTCTGAGATTTAACTTGTTGAGACTGTACTCTTTAAGAGGTATATTTATATGCAGGTTAGTGCATGGAGGGATGTTTGTATCTAGACAAGCTGGGAAGAGTATAGAAAAGGTAGTCAAATCTCCATATCTGTTAACAAATAGGAGATTTTGTCAAGTGCATTAGTATGATCAAATAGTGTTTTCTTTTTCATGTTTTTATTTTTACTTTTTCTTATTCAAATTGTTTTAGGATGGGTTCTTTCCTTATTGGAGCTAATAAAGATTCTAATAATTGTTACAGAATTGGTGACAAGGGCCATTTTAGCACCCAATAAAAAGAAGCCTGCAGAGAGTAGTATTTAGGAAAAATGGTGATCCAGTGCTCCCTACATATCCAACAAAGAGGATGAAGAAAAAAAGGATGAAAACCTGGTAAGTGAAGCAAGTTGGCTACATCTTCAAAAGCTGAGCAGAGCAATAGCAGACAATATTTTTTCTACTACCTTTTGCAATCAATTCAAACATTAGCCTGTCCTTTATTCTATGGTGCTATCGAGGCAAATTCTGCTGTTATTATTTTTGCTGTTATTTCTTATTCAAATGCAGGATGAGATTCGTGATCTATTGCCCAGTTTTGTCCTTTACATACAATGAATGCCAAGCATGCTACAAGGATCAAGGTATTCTAGGACTTTTTTTTGTAGATATTTTGCTTCAAAATACAGCATAGTGACTCCATCTAGTTCTGTGCTTGTCGTATGACAATAAATTTAACATGATATGAGAGTGGATGCATATTGAATGCACTATCTCTAGGGGATGAAGGATGATATTCTAGTATATTGTCTTGCCTTGTCTTTTTTGGTTAAAGCATGCTATTAGGCACATGGACAGATATAATTGCCTCTCTTCATATTTTTCTTTGTGATGCCACAGAACTATACTAGATGTACATGACAGAACAATTTTAGTTACAACTATATTCCTAAGAACTCTAGTAGCTAAATTATTTAGGATAAGTATATTTTGCCAAAAATGGAGTTCAGGGGAGATTATCTGTAGAATAAGGCAAAATGATCGTATCAAATGAGAGGAGGTCCGGATGGCCTTGGAGGAGATCGATCTGAAGGAATAGTATACATTGTAGTATACAGTGTTTTTTGACAGTGCTAGTTCTTGACTCAACATCAGTCAAGCCAAAATATACGGGTTCTATGGCTAGAGACCGTGCGAGATCAATCTAAACTAGCTAAATATGAACCATTGTAGATATGCAGGGACGATAAATTATCTTTGTACATTATTTCATGGAAGTTAAGATCTGAAAATGCAAATGAAGATGTTAAACGCCCCTACCTTTCGTAGCAAGTTCAACGATCTTACAGAATCTCAAGGGAAATGAAGAGCAGATGGTTTGACGTCGGGCATTCCTAACTCGGACAATTTAACTTACAAATTTGTTAAGCGCACTGTTTATGGAAATCGAACTTGAGCTAGGAAAATTAGCATCTATGTCATGATATACCGTGTGGCACAACTTCTAACTAATTCCTAGCATTAGTTTTGATACCAATAAATGATGCCCAAATGTTTAACGCAATGGAGGTTCTTAGTCACCCTATATTTAGTAGCATCACAATAAATAAGGTACCAAGGGAGGGTACTTGAGAAAAGCCTTTGATACACATCTCATGCTATAAAATTCATACTCTACTAGATAATGTTGATTTTCTAATTACCAACTTACGCGTGCAATGTATCCAATAATAGCCAATTTCAATTACAACAGTGTAGCAAAATGGTACGCCCATCTACATTGTGGCCAATTTTCAATTACAACACTAGCAAAATGGTTTGCCCAATGGAACTGTGCCTAGCTACTTATCCCATATGGGCATTTGCCAGTATTCTTTAACTCCTCAAAGATTTGGGGTTTTCAAGAAATACCCTAGACATAATTGCATACGTCAGGCTTGGGGAGGGCTCCTTGAGCATAGCCCATAAAGGCCTAAAAGAATGTAGGCCTTATATGCCAAGTCACCTTCTGGAAAGGTCTTGGGAGGAAAGGTAAGAGCTCAACATCTAAGGAGGAGTTAGTGATGCAAATGGGTACCATCACCTTCACAAAATATCAATATTTTAAAATAGCAATTTTGATTTACTGTAAAAACATGACTTTCAAGTATGATTTAAGCCACTTCACCCTCCGGCCATGAAGGGCAACCCTCCGTGCGCAGCACCTTGTTTAGTTTGTTTGTTGAAGGTGCTATGTGGAAGAGGCCATCATTAAGTTACAATGCAACGTGGATGAATCATTGATATTAGGGAGCATTCAAACAATTAAGTTACAATCTTGTTTCATAATTGTGTGTTACGCAATACAAAATGTTGGACCATCCACCTTGAAAGCTACAACATATACTTTTAACTACGTGTTATGTAGTAGATGATGCACAAATAGCAGTGGCATTTATTTAATTTGTCTGTTGCTACTATGTGAAAGAGGCCATCATTAAGTCACAATGCAATGGGAATGAATCATTGATACTATGGAGCATTCAAATAACTAAGTCACAATCTTGTTTCATAATTGTCTGCTATGAATACACAATCTTGGACCATCCACCTCAAAAGCTTTCTTAACTTGAGAGAATGCAGCTTTAAAATCTGAATTTGTAATAGTGTCCTCTCACATGGCACATACAACATATGAAGGACATACAATAAGTAGAATATGGAGGACATAATAAGACAGACCCATGAAACTTTTAAAACCCTGGAACTGCATTTGTAACTTGCAGTGTTCTCTCATGGCACATACAACATGGAGGACATATAAATAGGACAAACACATTGAAGCTTTTAAAAGCTGGGTTTGACTATTGTAGGGGAGGATTTGGGAGCTCCATGTCTCATGTGAATTATTCCAAGGAAGTTTCCTATGAGTAGTTTCTTCTTGGACTTTGTTGCATGCCATTTCTTGGAGGTTGTCTTTGCATCAATTAATCATAGACAGATTCATCTGTCTTGCCGGTGCATTCATATTTCGCGCATCCACCAAGTGAATCGCCAAGAATATATACTGGTCTAGATGGTTTTGGACTTTATTTCATCATTTTACTTTGTCCTCAATTAACTCTGACCATCCTGTATCATGATTTAAGAATGAGATTCTCCTCAATGAGCTTGCAAACACTTCAAAATCCTTCGAGATGATTATGCCTATGAGTTCGGAGAGGTCAAAGTTGCTATAGTAAGCTTGTGCGTTTGAGGTTACTATTCCTGCACAAACCATGCTAGTATAATTCTATTTCATTAAGAAATGGCAAAGCAATTCTAAAATTTAGGTTTTGGTTGACGAATATGCACTCATTGATATATACCTGTTGCTGAGATTCATGTTGTAGTTGAAGAATATGCACTCATTGATGCATACTTATTGCTCGTCTCAAATGTAAAATCTGCCAATAAGAAGCTCCATTCAGTCATTCACCAAGTCAAAAGCATAGTTATGGCATAGAAAAAGATTCTGCTCCTGCTGCAAAAATGGTACTACTGCCATTGAACAAAGCTCTATAATCAAAGTCACATGAGAAAGTTGGGGAGTCGAAAGACAGAAGCTGAAGAAGATATCCAAGCCGTGTATCCTAACAAAAAAGATGAGTGCACAATAAATCATCATCATGACTTTAACCCATGAAAGGACAACTGGAAACTTCATAAGAGAGAAAATACTGAGGTTTTCCCTTCATTTGCAGAATGGCAACCATTTTTAATTGGTCGTAAAGGATTGATTAAGTGCTGAAGGTATGCTAGATTATGAAATTAAATCCAATAGCACACAACATCATACATTGTGTCAGCAATATGCACATAAATCCACACAGCTCTTTACAGTAGTAAAGAGGGATAACGAAAAAGGAGTCTTGAATAAAAAGAGGACCCACCCATAATGGTCCTTTCAGGTTTGTCTAGAGAGCATACAGAATCAGCTCTGGCACCAACACATAAGGGACTTAACACTAATCTAACTATAAGTTACCAGTAACTGCTGCTGGCTTGGGCAAAAGGAAATGTAAAGCAAGCCCTACACCAACGGAAAAAATTAGCGGCCCTTCTATTTGCCTTGAGCTTGACCTTATTTATTCTCTGTATTTTGGCCATGATTAACTAAAACAACATTTTTGGCCTAAGTAATAGTTGGCATGAACTCTAGGCACTGCAATATTTTCAGTTCAGACATATGCCGTGGAATTTAGTGAAGTTACACTATATTGTGGACATTGGAGTTTGCATTTTCGTGAATGGGAGATGGAGATGCAGACTACTCTGTCTGAGCACTAATTAAGCATACAATTTATATACATTATTTACAAATAAGCACCTGATATGGCCTCTTGTTGGTTGATCCATGCACGGAAGGATAATCTACAAATAAAGCCACTATTATTATAATCAGGAACTTATCCAGATGATGCCATCAGACATCAATACCTTCAGTGACAGGATTAGATGAAGAGATGTCAATCTACAAAGAACATTACCCCTAAAATTATTAGCATTGGGAGACTAAAATATCTAAAATCATTTTTATGTTGACCAATTTTTCGTGATGATTAATACAGATCCATGGCCTTAGGCACTCCTAAGTTAAGGCCGCCACCACAATTTGACCACCAAAATGACTAATCCATGCATAACAATGTGTGGCACACCATGAAACACCTATGTAAAGGAAAGCACTATAGGCATGCTTTTGTGGCAATAACACGAAATAGATTAGAATTTATCAACTATGATCATCCTTGTCTTTCCTACCTCTTTCTGAAGTATCCTACTCTGATGTTCTCATGTTTAGCAAGATCTTCCATTATAGGACCAGTATAAACTGTGCTGTTCCAATGATCTTTGAATGTATAACCATCTCTAAAAGACAAAGTGTATATTGCTTAGAAGAGCCCTTCTGGAATCTAATCCAACACATGTTGTTTGTCTAATTATTTCTCATGATAGCTAAAGCTAGTACAAATACTCTACTCTAGACTAATAGTTATTAAAAAAATGATGTAGCATGCAACTTATTAAAGATTACCTTCAACAGACCCATGCCTAGGATCTCCTGCAGTTCAACTGCAGCCTAAACTTCGAAGATTTGCTGGATCTCCAAGATGAGAAATAGTCCATGGAGATCGAATGATCCTGCATAGGGTATTCTTCAGAGGCATTTCAGTGCAATACGCAGGGATCAAAGCAATTAAAATAATATGTAATTTGAGACAGATCATGTTCTAAATAAAGGGTATTACCTTCAAATACTATCAGTTCTCCCTAAATCTGGAATCCTTAAAGAATCGCATGTGCCATCAAACTTCAAAGCTCTACGGTAGATATAACCAAATATGATGTAAAGGAAAACTGCAGTGATTATGCACTCATGTTTGCATTCATCTCTAGAAAGTTCTAAATATGAGGGAAGAATACACTTGGTTTAAGACTAAAAAGGCAAAAACGAAATTACCAGAGACAAAGGAATTACCTGAGAGGTAGCTTTGTAAGGTAGCCAGTTGGGCTAAAATTGTGCTAGCCGATCTACACATTTCAGAAATCATCCGTTGCCTTTCTCTTCTAAATTCCTTCTGGCTCATCATCATCATAATATTGATGCCTGCGAAGATAACTAAGTCGGAGTTAAAAGGACCGGAAACGCCATTTGCGTGCATGCTTCCTCCTCGCCATATGTAATTGGAGAGGAGAGCCTTTGGCCTGCAATGTGGCATATGCATGCTAAAAACCGAAAGGGGGCGAATGCAAAAATTGAAACCCAATCGCACTCAATTTTTTTTTTCCCAATTTTTGGAATGTCGGATTTTTTTCCTGGCGATCAAAGGCCCCAAAACCTTAGGGAAATCATCTAAGAAAAATTCCAAAAAACTTTTTCTCCAGACCGGATAATCCCAAATTAACAAAGTTGATATATACATATGGAAAGCTATTGCAAAGAAGTCTTGAAAGATAAGTCTAAAAGGTCATATTTGGGGGAATTGAAGCAATTTCAACACCATATAGTATTCCGCTTGAAATCTTATAGTATTTTGCGAATCTTGTTATACAGTATAGCAAATTTTGTACTTGCATACCCCACAAACGAGGAACTTTACGTACGGTGTAGATTAAGGAATAAGGGATGAATATGCCTATTCAACAGCTCTCGTTGCCCGGAGTCACCCCCGTGTGAATATGCACCCAAACCAAAGGGGGTTTAAGGGGGATTTTAATTATATGTGTTGGACCCAATGGTGTCAATGGTAGTTATGTGTTGGTTATTAATGTCAATGGTTGTTATATATTGGTTGTTATGTGTTGGTTGTTATGTGTTGGGGGATTTAATTTTTATATGTTGGATGTTAATGGTTTGTGTTGCAAAAAAAAAATTTTGGCCCCTTCGGGGCTTTAGGGACGTCACACCCCCCCCCCCCTGGTGTGACAAAAATTTTAGAATTCAAACCAGAAAAAAACTAGAATTCATTTGAGGCTTTCATCACTTGTAGCTTTTGAATTTCATCACAATAAACAAATAGAACATAAGTAGAAGTTACCATAAAGATAGAGCAGATTGATCCCATTATTCTGAAAGTCATAAAGTTTGCAACACCCATACACAAACATTTTTCAACTGGAATTTAACAGCAGCCTTTGGCCTCCATGGATTCTTGTACCAAAGTGGGAAACTTTTCTGCTTGTTAGCACAAGGATCTAGAAGCCTCAAAATCTAAAAATGCATGGTAATTTTTTGCAAGCTTCATTCGGAATGAGCCATAAAACAATATCCAATAATGCAATCCTGTATTAATCAGCTGGTAGGATGTGAAAGCCTACCAAACCCGGCCGGAAAATTGCTGTTTTAACATAGATAACTTAACCAAACATATCCATATCATACACTATCAAAGAGATCTCGGAGAGAGCTTTCCAACGCAATAAAAATCATCTCAAACAGAGCTCTGGATCAAAAGATATGATAAGAAATGTGTTGCCAGCAGGGAAACTGCACAACATGCGCCCTTCAAGCCCTTCATGTGCCCATTATGCATCACACACACAAAAAGAGGGCTTTTGTTGTGAGCCATTGGTTGTTGATCATTATGCACCACACGCACAAAAAAGGGCTTTTGTTGTGAGCCATTGGTTGTTGACCATTATGCACCACATGCACAAAAAAATGGCTTTTGTTGTCAGCCATTGGTTGTTGACCATTGGAAAAAAAAAAAGGCTAAAATCAATGGCTCAGAAATGGTGCACTCTAGATGTACGCATTAGTACATCCATTTGAATACATCACGAAATCATAGGAAAACCTTAGTGAAAAGCGTACAAAAACACAAAGAAAACCCCCTGTTATTATGCTACATATTCTAGGAAAAGAGATGACATGTGACAAAAAAATAAGAGGATTACACTTTCCCAAGGCAAATACATCAATTCAGTCCTTACCAAGTTCAATATGGAAGATTGTAATCCAGTCACAGCACCAATAGTACCTGGTACTAAAATTTTCAAGAAAATGTGTCAAAAGACAAAACAAGAACAAGAAGAGATAATGGAGATTCCATATAGGCCATTGATAGGAAGTCTCTTATATACTGCTAACAATATAAGACCTACATTGCATTTATTGTATGTGTTAAGCAGGTACAATTATAGCCCTGGAAAGGGTCATTGGCAAGCTGCAAAAAAGGTTCTAAAATATTAGGGAACCATGAATGTAGTTATAGTATATGACTCAGAAGATTTAAAATAAATGTCATATTGTGATGCAGACTGGTGTGCAGATTTAGAGGAGTGAAAATCAACCTCTGGTTATGTACTTATGCTTAAAGGAGGACCTATCGGTTGAAGAAACAAGAAACAATTTGCTCTATCACCTGCAGAATCAGAGTACGCTGCTATAACACTAGCAGCAAAGGAAATTGTCTGGGCAAGAAGATTACTAGATGAGCTTGGAGTTAGTCAATCAGAAGGTACACAACTTTTTTGTGACTATTTGAGATGTATTTCTATGACTAAAAACCTAGTCTTGCACTAGAGGACTAAACACATTGGAATGGAAATTCATTTCATTAGAGATATCACAAATATATATTTATCCTCTAAGCCGCCATGGTTTAAATACATCCGTGAAATCTTTGTTAAATTCAAAATCACTGCCCCACAATTTTTTTACAACAATAAGTGCATGAATGTTGTCATCAAAGACTATAGTCTTTGAGCGGAGGACGTCACTATTCATGCTAAAGGGTGAAGAATGAATTCATCCTTTTAAGGGTGAAGAATGAATCATAGTATATAGAGCAATCTGATCTTTTTTATCTTTTTAGCAGTGTATTTTCACTCCTCTTTTAGTTTAGCACTATCTTTTCCATGGCTAGAATAAAACTCGGATGGGTGGCCTATGGTTTGCAAACATGTTGACTTATGGGGGTTGCTAGCAATTGTATCAGCGATGATTCCCAACGTGGCAGACCTTCTATATGGAATATGCTTAGTTTGTCTACTAGTTGTAGGAGATTTTGTCCCTTAACTACTGGTAGCTAGCTAGTCTAAAGGTTAGTCTAGTCCTAAAAATTAATGCACAGAAGCAGTCTAATATGGTGAGTGAAATTAAAGTTATGCCCCTGATAATACTGCTAGCATCCTGCCTTCTAGGGTGGGATTGGATCCTAGCCTACAAATTGAACATCTATCATAAAGTCTTGTCTGGCAAAGTGGGAGAAGTTAGAAGGGATTTAGGAACATGCGTGAAGTTAAGCATGCTTTGGCTGAAATAGAACTAGGATGGGTGACCTCCCTTTGACACATATTAGAATTTAAGTATTACAGAGAAGCGGTTCGAGTGTGGTGATTCTAGGATGACGATTCTAAAAATATAGATAGATAGATAGGTAGGTAGGGGGTGGATAGGTCAGTCGGTAGGTAGGTAGGTAGGTAGGTAGGTAGGTAGGTAGGTAGGTAGATAGATAGTAGATAGACAGATAGAGAGATAGATAGATAGATAGCTAGGTAGCTAGGTAGGTAGGTAGATAGGTTTTTCAATATTTAAGGAGACCAAATTGGCCATGGAACCCTAGTGATGCCCCTAGTGATGCTGGTAGAACCCTACTTCATAAGGTGGAATTGAATTCTATTCTACAAATTGAGCATGTACCACAAAAGCTTTGCCCAACAAAAGTGCGGGAAGTTGATAGGACCTAGGATCATGCGTTAAGTCAAGCACGCTTTGATTGGAATAGAACCATTTGCCAAATGTATTGACTTCTAGGGGTGCTAGTAGTTTCTTCGGTGATGATCCTCAATGTGGCAGGATTTCTGTCTGGAATGTGCTCAGCTTGTCTACTACTTGTCGGAAATTGCAACCCTTAGCTAGTGGTAGGATAAGAAGGATGGCTAGTGTAAAGATTAGTTTAATCTTAACAAATAAATATGCAGATAACATGGTGATGTGATATAAAAGTATTGCTCTTAGTTCTACTTCACCATAAGCTATGACAATGAGCATGAGAGATATTCTGACGACAAACCCATTATAGGATGCTCAATCCTCATTTTAGAAGCAGTTTAAACTGCAAAAATGGAATAGTATCTGATTCTAGATTCGGATTCTTGGATGAATGCCTGGACTATGGCAAAAGAACCTTGGGCAATGTGATTAGAAGAAAAGGGCCGAGAGGAGCAGATATTGCAAGCACCAGACTAGAAAGTCCTGAAGGAGATAGTACTATTGAAGGAAGTAGGTGTTCTTTTGGAGATAGACCACCTTGATTTAAGTTTGTAGACTCATTTTGCACTATATGACATGCCATAACACAAGAACCCTGGTAGTGCATTGCATTTGCTTCATATGTTCCAGTCCAATCCAGATCAAATCAATAAAAGATAAAGAATAATAATGATATTAAGCACGAAGGAACTTCAGACATTACTTATTCCTGGATAAGAATGGAAATCACATTATTATTTTCTATTGGTTGGCCAAGGGTTCACGAGGCATTTGACCTGCTCGTTATGAGGTTTGTCTCTTATGTCTTAAGCTCTTATTTAATATCAGCATGTCTGTTTTAAAGCTTTTTAAGCGTAGTGTTTTATTTTTTTTATTGAAGGACATCAATTTATTCACCATCACAACATGAGTACATCACATTCTATGTATCACATGGAAGCCAATCCACTACCTAGCCGCAATACCTTATGCTAGGAGCTGCTTGCAAATTATCTAGTATATATGGCAGACTTAAGGTCTCTACCACATGATTGGTTGGTCATGCTTGAGCCCATGACCTCAGGACAATGAATTTCAAGTGTAATGTTTTGAGCTGAGACCATTATGCTGAATGAAATCCTGCAAGATATTTACTTACCCCTAATGTTTTAGCCTTTTAGCCATTGCCCATTGGATCTTGCATATCCTAGGTGTTGCATTTTCTTTGGAGTTGTGGGATGCAAATGCTATGGCAATGCAAGCAAACCTAAGAGCTATATATTTCTTTGTTCTGCGCAAAGGAAGAGCAGAGCAAGTCTGATACTAGTTATATTTTGTTTATTTGAGCTTTGCAAAGATATTCTTGCCTTAGTTTTCAGCTCCTGATGATGTTACTATGGACTCAGAAAGTTCAAATTTATAATATCTCTACCTCTTCACATTTTTGTCCCTCTGGACTTTTCCATATTGTTGCTGCTTTAAAAAAATTACAGCTTGAGCATACAATTAATGGTGTTGAATTTTGGCCTACCCTTGGGTAAGAAGGGCTTTATGTCCTAAGTGATTTGCCTTTTTTTAGCTAGCTTCAACTGGTGCACCAAGACAAATGGTGAGAGATTGAATTTCATCCGTCTTTCATAAATTCCAAATGTACAAATGTATTGAGAAACACAACAAATTGATATATATGATCATCTACGCAAGAATTTTGTGCAGGATTTGGTGCCAAGAGATAGATTAGAGGTTTGTTTCAAAGCTCAGCTAGATTTGAAAGAGGTTTGTTTAAAAGCTTAGCTATCTATTGCAAAATGCTAAATTTTAATTCTCGCTAGCAGCACCTACGGCAATATGCAATATATTCAAAACCAAACTTTCTTCGTAGAACAAATCTTAGGTGATACGTGACTTTGTATATTAGGGAACTAGTGGCTGGTAAGGCATGGAGCAGGCTTGGCTCAATATTCATCAACATAAAGCTCCCTCTTTACCTTTTATATCGGAAAATAAAAAAGCTCTATAAGGAATTAAAATGAACTACATCCAATAGATAAGGAGGCATCTCTGCATTTAGGAAGCGTCAATAGAAACACCAAGGTAGCTTCCTTTTCTAAGAATAGAAAGCCAGAATTGGTTGCATAAGTTTAGGATTCATGGAAAACTAATAAAATACTAATCTTTTGTTATGTATGTTGTTATATCTTTACAACCTCACATCAAACTTAATTAAACATGTTAAACGTAAACGACTATAACTAGGACTTTGTACTGTTCTTCTGCAAACTCAAGAGCATAGAATTGTTTCCTCGCAAGTGAAACATAAATATCATCATGGTCATGCCCAGTTTTGCAATGCATCTACAAAATGTTTTTTTACTCAAAGGCATAGTGAACATATTGGCCATCATCTTGTTTGTTCTGAGATACTTCAAGTCAATTTTCCCTTCGGTGATTTTCTCCCTAGTGAAAAGGTATTGCACTTCTATGTGCTTGGCTTTTGAAAAATTAGTAGGACTCCTTGCAAGTGAATTGGCTGCCTGTATATCATTGACTTTGATTCGTAGCTAAAAGCAGCAATTGACTTTTGTTTTCTGTTGGACCATGACACTGCTTCCCCTTGCAGCATGAAATAGAATCCACTTTCGGATTTACGATGTGTGCAATCTCCTCCATGATCTGCATCAACATAACCTCCAAGTATAAGGGAATTACCTGCATCAGTGTTGTCAGGTAAGTACCACGCTCAATAAGGTCCTACCTTCACTTCTTTACTGCCCCCACAACATAGCATCTACAACCAGATGGGCTCTTACGCATAGGCTGAATCTATGGGGATTCTAGCTAGAATCATCCTTACATTGTTTAGACCTCTACCCACCTTCCCCAAGCACAAAAGGCGCAAAATTGGACTACTATACAAGATCAATAAAACACCTAAGATCCATCTAACTAAAGAAGGCGGTTTCTAGTTATCGATAAATCTACCTAGCTCTCATACATGCTTCCTAGTTTGATATATTGTCATCAGGCATCCATCCTTCGGGACTGCTAGATCCTGATACCGCTACTTAGATAAATGAAAATTTCAAATCGATTTAGGGTTGGACATGATACTAGCTAGGCTAGTCCAACTAGTTATGGCAGATTTTAGTTGGCCAATCGATTTAAATCATGTGGCCCTCCAATTAGGAATTAATCAATTAATTAATTATGTTTAATTAGTTAGTTAATTAACATATTTAATTTGCAATCCTAATTACTTATATCCTTACTAACTTCGTTAGCAGTTAATCAGTATGTATGTTAATCAATTACAGTTGGCAAGTCATACAATATATGTATTATAACAACATATAATGTGTTGAAATGTCACAGGTTGCATAATAGCGAACATAGTTATGGCATTTGGTTCGGTTGCAGCTTATAGTGTTGACAAGATTAATCTTGCCTTAATAAGTAGGGAAGTCTGGAATTTACATGTTTATTATAATGGGAAGGAATTCCATAGATAAGAACAAGTTTATCGTCCTCGTAGTAACACAAAACTCTATAATGCTAAACTCTCGTTCACTCTTCATGAGTTACATGAGATAAAGCACCTAGTAAATGCTTTATCCTAAATTAAACCATGAATTAAATATGTGGATGTGGCTTGACGTGGGACCTAAACTAAGCTCATATGCATTGGAAGTGTCGTATGCACATAGCAATTCTGGCATCTTCTGGTAGTGTTTGACTATTTAGAGCAACTTCTAGCATGTGTTGGAATTGCAACTTTTCTTAAAAGAACCTCCAATAGGCATTGGGGGTTCAATCTGTATATCTTAACAAGCTTCTACTGAAGTATTGACCCAAAGATGCCACATCTATCCATCTTCAAGCCTACGCTAGCACATTTTAGAAAGAAATGGGAACAAAAGTTGACACTTGTTTGTACTCTGCAAATTCCAAAGTTTGTTTCAAAGTTTATTGCGGATGCCTTGCAAAAACCTTGTAACTTTAAGACTCCTAACAGAGATTGTGTAGTAGGTATGAGGTCAGCATTGGTTTGAAACTTGAGCCTCCTTCATCAAATTCTATGTGGGTGGAGCCGAATGAGAATGACTAGCCGAATTTTGATTCAAGAAACTCCAAAGTTTGGGACATATCATTCTTCTTGGTTATTTTTTCCCACACTGCTGCAATGCAAGTTGCTCAGCTTACATCCATATGAGCTGTTATATATCTCTGCCAATGAATACAGTTTGTTATTCTGTCTCAACTTTTAGAAGGAACTTGTTCAATTGTGTTTTATTACTACATACTACATGTGATTCACTTCATCTTTAATTGTGTTAGACTTGTTAACTATAGCAACCATAACACGTATCTTTGGTCCAATATTCAATGTACCTCCTGTATACTACAGTAGATTATGAATAAGGCAACGAAACTGTTTATTTATCACTTAATGCGAACATATTAGTTGATGAAGACAAATAAAATCAGTTATTTTACTGCATTTTAAAGGCACGTAGAAGCAGGATATTTATTACACATTATGCAGCTATACAATGGCTTTATTAAAGACCAAAAAATATGATGCAGCTCATATGCCAAATACCATAAACTTGGTATCCCATGTAACCCATAACTCCTTGGCGCGTGGGCAACATTACTGCTCTTCTCCACTGCTGTTGGAATCTATTTCAGTGCTTTCATCAAGTACATGACCTTGGGTTGGCTCTGGACTTTCTGGTTGTGACCCATGTTTTGCTGCTGCTTGAAGGACCCTAGCTTTTACAGCTGATGAAGATGGAGATGTTGCTAATTCTAGTTTGCTAGGTTGCAGCTGACCTGCTATCCAGAGCATCCCTTCACTTGCCATTTTAAACGGCTTTAAAGCAGCTCTGTCAAGCAAATAAAAGAGATAAATGAAGCTCATCATGAAGTTAAAGAGTTCGGAAATCAGAAACAGAATGGACACTTCTGCATAAAAGCATAAATACACCAGACGGCATTAAATACAAAGGAACTTATTACATATACATGCAAGGAAGAGAGCAAACATTCAGAAATTTAACAAGAGCTATGATAAGTCTAGCATGGAAAACTCGTATAATTAAGGGCCATATTAATATAATTAAAATTGTGAAGACTAAAGCATTACCTAATATCCGACTTGAGGTCTTCTGCACTTTCATATGTATTTAATCTTCTGTATATTACCTACAACAATTTCATACATCTCACTTCAGTGACAGAGAAAGTAGCTTAATGCAAGCACGTGAATCAAAATTTACTATACCTGAAAAAGCCCAATTACTCCTATCAGCTGAAGAGTTTTCTCCCATTCTACAAGAGTTGTCAGAATATCACTAATTTTTCAAAGACCAATTCAATGCAGGTATTCTTACCCACTAAGGCATAGCTTCCAGCAATGACACCCTGCCAAATAGAAAATGTATTAGAGTCCTACTGACTGTTGATAATCAACTGCTGACAACGCTGCATCTCTCATGCGTACTAATCAAGGCTGCCTATTCTATTGCAATCCATAGCAATATATATATTTGAGGTTTTGTTAAGGCATTTTCTGCATCTTCCTCTAATGGTTGTCTTGTGTTTAAACAAATTGTAGAATATTGGCATTAGTTTAACAGACGCATTATTGGCGAAGAGAAACAAGCAAGCATTTGACCCTGACTCTCAATATTGACTACTCAAGAGTAGTCGAGCTAAAACCTCGTAAAGTGATCTTTGCATGTAGTAAATGCCAGGACGAGAAAAGCAAATAAGTCTCATCTAACCTTCTCCAAGACATTGCCACTGCTTGTGGTGTATCACCTCCCAGTATGATCAATTCATGTGTGCAAAGAAGAGGAACTGGTTGGCTTTTTTCTCAAAGAAGGGAAATAGAAGAGGTGCATACTTAGACTGGACTAAGAGCATTAATAAATGCTGCATCTTTGCCTGTTCATTAGACCAATAATATGCATGGACATTGTTCTTAAAGGGGATCCTAGTCCCCAATGTTGGTATTGTTGCGACAAAACATCTAAGACCTCCTTATGTTCTTCCGCATGGTCCCAAACCCCAATCCTGTTGGGGGTACTTCTTATTGTTAAGCAATTATCTTCATGATCCTTTTCGCATGTCTGCTTCTTGCTGAAGATTTTGTTGTGATGGTATCACTGCTCTAGTAGTGACGAACTAAACTTTGAAAAGTGTGGGGTAAATTTTTTTTTCCTGATTCACTCCAAATATCACAGGTTTGGTCATATTGCCAAACCGCAGGAGCCCTGTATCTGACAATTGTTACAATGCTTTAAAGAATCTAAGATGAGACATGCAATCATTCTTTTAGAGTGCATAATAAACAAAAGTACTCCAATCTAAAGTACTTACAAGAGTTATAGCAATTATGCCAGTGGGTTTCACATCTGTTATTATTGCTTCAGCTTCCTGCAAATGAGATCACTATTATGTATCAGACAACATTAGGCAAAAAACCACATTTTCCACCTAATGTTCAGAAAATGCTTCATCATATAACTACCATGTGTTTACCAAATTATCAATTATATGAAGAAACAGATTTACCTCCTGCAATATTTGTAGGGGTGCTTCAGTGCCATCAGGCTTGCTACGAAGGCCAAATGCACTCCAACTTTGAAATCCTCCATCAATGCGGTAAGTTGACTATGCAAAAAAAAAAGAAAAGAAAAAACATTGTGATGATATACTTGAACAGAATTATCAGTATACCAAGTATTAACAGATTTTAGCATGCACATAAATAGAGAATTGTAGAGCGTGTTAATATCACTAAGTGCCTACAGAATGATCACCATATTTACCTTTATTCCTATTTTTCTGAGAGCTCTAGCTATCCTCTTGGATTGTGTACCATCTGAATCCATGATAATCACCTTCGTATTTTGCTGTGCGGAATCAAATCAACAAAGATGAGCCAAGGATGTAGAATGAAGTTTCAGTCCATAGAACAGAATGACACCAACATCAATAGTTTTCAGGTTACGGATTACTGATGCAGCAAGTTGGACTTCAACTTCAGCTGTGTTCTTCAACAGGTTACGGACTGATTTCTCTACCTAAATTAGAAGGAAGAGTAAGTTAGAGAACAGTTGTTGGTGATCACTAATCTGGTGATTTCCACATTTATATCAAGCAGGCGGAAACTTTCTATGAGAAATTCTAGATTTTGCACCTTCGGAACATCGATTGCTGCGAATTTGAAACGGGCACTTCGTCGAAGATCAGGGATTCCTTGCTGGTCTCTTAGGTCCTAAGAGAGGCAAAATGAAAGCAATGGGTAAGTTGTATTCAACATAACCAGACAATCAACATACAACATTTTCCTGAAAGGACATTGTTATATTCTTGATAATTGAACCCATCATCATAACCCATCTGCCTTATAATGGACAATTGGATTGTGTAAGAAAATATCCAAAACAAGCAGTGACTAAAAGAATTTTGTTACAGGAATTGGATTAGAATTAGATAAATATCCAGATAATTTTAGAAATAAAGCTCATGCATCTAGAAAGTGTTGTCATCATCATATTTGGAAGGCATATCGAGTTGTTATCCTTCTGAACTGGCCATTTACACATCTGGAACGCTTGGTCATCAAACATGTTTGCAAAGAAACAATAAAGAATCTCCAATCATAAACATTCAAGCTCTTTGATGCCAGTTCAAGAAGTGATATTGAAACATATATAAGCATAATACAGATAAAACCTAGAATTGAGCATAAACCATTATCCTCATTCTGCTCCTGCACCCTTGTCTAACTTTTGCCACGGAGATACACATATCCTTTTGTATGTACAAAAGATCTGTTTCTTATTTCCTTTCAAAGCATGTAAATGAGACAGTGAGACAACAAACTTGCCTGTGGCCGTATATCAATAAGCATAACCCTTCCCATTTTCTGGAGCATATCAGCTGTCTGTTGTGGTGAAAGGTCACCTGAATAACCACCGTATTTCAAGTTCCAGAATGAGATACTGCACACAAACTGCAGTAATTATCACCATTTTCATTATATAACAATCGAGTATAATGCGCTAAAGTATGCAATAGACCGTTCACTTCAGACAGGATTCTTTTGAAAGCGGAATCAGATTTCCTGATGATGTTCTTTAAATGGCTAAATGGTCCATATTCATTTCATTTGTTTCAATAAAATGGAAAAAATGGCATGCATACCCTATATAGATTGTCCCTCCAAGTACAATAACTGCTGGGATAATAGGGTCTTCAGGATCCAGACCAAAGTTTCTCTCAAGATCTATGACAACATCTTGCACCTGTGAAGAAAAGGAAGGATTTAAGTCAAGTATGCTAGGACCACAATAGAACGAACTTAGATCCCTCTACCAAATGATGCTAACGAGTTGTTTATGTTTGTTTGGCACAGGGAAATAATGCTCCATAAGTATCTGTCTCTATCTAATGACCTTTCCCAAGGGTAAATATCAAATATTTCATCTCCATTGGAAGGTCTCCTATTATGTTTCTATTGATTTTGGCAACGGAATAAACCTCTATGAGGTGGCAGCACATCAACTATACATCCTTTGGCCTTGTGGTTGAATGCAAGTGGGAACTCCTTGGAAAACAAATCCAGCATTTAACATGAAATTGCTTTCAGTAATCTGTTTCAAGTTTAAAAGTGACAAAGATGCCATCAGCTCACCGCATAAAGAGCTGCTTTCAGTGGTTCTAAGGTTGCTCTGGCAGCTTCCTCTGTAGTCGACAAGAAAGCTTGAGCTTCAGAAGGGAGAATGGCTTTGGTTGTCCCATAAGCTTCTGTGATCACATGCCCAGAAGCGTCTAACACAAATGTTGCAGCGCCTTCAATAATAACTATGGCACCTTTAAGGGTTTTACTTAGAGGTGTGCCAATGTCAAACGGGCCTGTATTATTTGCACCACTTACTTTTGCACCCAGCTCATCAATGGCACCATTGTATGCACCTTTTATTGCCTTTAAAATTGAGTTGTTAATGTTGCTATAGGTGTTTCTCACTGCATCACCAGCACCACCAAAAGAACTAATTATACCATCTTGGATGTCTGTTACAAAGACTGTAATTTCCTTCTTTGTTTCTGTCAGGACTTTGCTGATATCTTTTAAGGTGTCAGACTGGTCTGGAAATGTGTCTGATGGGGAGTCCAATAACACATCAGTTACATTCTGATTTTGGAGAGGTACATTGTCTATTTTCAGATTTTCATCTGAAGAAGATTGCATTAGAAATTGCTCAACTGATGGCACGTCAGTCATTGGCATAGTAGCATCATAAGCTCCTTCATCAAGAGGTGGGATTTCTTCACCTGAATATGTGGTGCTGAGTGCTGAATCAAGAACACTCTCATCTACGTGATCCATGCCTGACATAGGCAATACTTCGGATGTATTGTTACTATTTGCTTCTGCCAAACATGTTATAGATGGATCTTTGGCAAGGCATGATGCAAGCCATTCGCCCACGTCAAGTGCAGGCTTCTTCGCAGAATGTACAATGCCAGATGCATAGGTATCCTCTCTTATGACGTTTGGAACCATTCCATGTGACGGTGAGTCAGATAGAAAGTCGCCTGCAGCTACTTGTGCACTAATTTTTACTCTCCTACATGTCTGGAAGAAGCTTTGGTGCATATAGAGCTGTCAAAAGACAAAACAGAAATCATTCCCTAGTGTATAAGCAAAGTTTTGAATTCACATGCAAGATATAAGGTTGGTTACAAAGTAACATCTGCAATGCTAAGTACTTTCCACAGCGTTAAACATTGTAGTTTGAGCCTTTTTTTAAGTAAACCAATTTTTAGAAAAAGCATAAACAGGAGAAGAAACACTACCTGGCCACTTAGCTTCTGGCATGGGCCTTGGCAAGCAGTACAGGTACGAGCGAAGGCAATGCCTGTGTACCAAGATGTCCCAGCCATTGTTAACTGCTCTGAACTCGTTAACCTTTGCTTTGAATTATTACAGCTCCTTTCTGCGCCAAATTGACATCCATAGAAGTCTTGGTTTTGCAATCAACAATTTTTGTAGGTTGAATTGCTCAAATTATCTCAGCGATCGAATTGCTCGCGTTCCGGCTAAGAATGCCGATGGCTTCAAATTCTCAAAGGTTTGGAAAGGACCAGGGCCATCCCAATACCTCTGGAAATGCAACCAATAGATCCTTCTCATCCCGGATTTCTGGGCCCGGTCCATAGTTTTTGTGGTAGTTCGATTTAGTTTTATTTGCATCATATCCACAAATTTTTTTAAAGACGTATATGTTTTTTGATCAAATTATATCCGCCCATTTTTTCCATTAAAGCCTTGGGAGGTTTCCAACTTAGGGAGGTTTCCATAAAGTTTTATAAAAAAAGATCTTCTTGATCTACGATAGCAGCAAGTCATAAATAGCCCAAAATTAATGTGGACAGTCAGATTTATTCTCTTTTTTCATAGAACTTTTCTATTTTCATTCCACGTTGCCTTTTTCAGCCCACAGCAGCGCCATAATTGAGCCCACAGCAGCGCCATAATTGATTCAAGCAGAGGAGCGCCTCAAGAAACAGTGGCGATTTGTGCCAGATTACCGCTTTGGGGAGGTTTCATAGTGATCCAGCTCTTTTTTCAGGCAATCCAACTCTTTTTCTGGCGATTTGAGCCAGACTAGTGCTGTGGAAGGTTTCTCAGCGATCCATCGAGACCAGACTCTTTTCAGCGATTTTTTTTTTTTTTTTTTTTTTTTTTTTTTTTTTTGTTGAGGGTAAGAGTATATATGATATTAATAATATAAGAAATTTTACAATGACCTCCCCATGGTGGTCTAGATAGGAAAAATTGTCACAAAAGAAGAGGAGGAGAGAGCTCCATAGCTTCTACTCATGTACTTTATATGGCTAAAGTCCGATCTTCTCTAAAGGTCACGGGTTCAACGCCTCGTTGTGAAAGTGGCCATGCAATGTAAAGTTGGTGGGGGAAGGACCCACTTCAGCAATGTAAAGTGGTGGGGGCAGGACCCATCTGGGTGTGTTGTAAAGTGTCACACGTCCGATAGGACGCTGCCTTGTGGCGTGACGTTAAAATCTCTTCTTCTTCTTCTTCTTCTTCTAACCCTGAGTTACGATAGGGAACTCACCTTCTTCTTCTCAGGATAAGATATTATACAGATCAGATAGTCATTTCCATGATAGAAGAACATAAAAGCCCTCTCTTCTTCAGTAGGTAATCTGGCTTTTGACCATTTATCCTTCTTCAGAAATCCAATGACATCTGAAGAAGGTATAAAATCCACAGATGCTTCCAATCTTATCCAATTCTCTATTGTAGTTTCGTCCAAACTTACGATGATGAGCTAAGGCCATGAGGGCCACCTCTTGATTGAAGAAATTTCTTAACCTAGTTGTACATACTATCAAACCACCAAGAGCAACTCCGCATCGGTGCTTCCATACGCACCAAAGTGCTATATTGATTAATGAGACTTGAATAATATCTCTACCTGTATTTGCAAGAATGGTTGGCCATGATAATTGATGAACTTCCAGCCCAATGATTGGACTAACCCATCCCCAGAAGTCACCTATATATGGACAAAAGAATAGGTGATCCATTGTCTCAGAGGCACCACAGCCCAGTGGACCATGGAAAAAATTAGCGGCTATTATTAGCCAAATGGCAATTTTTCATGGGGTCTAGGCAATTTTTGCGACGAATTTTATGAAGAGAGATTTATTTTAAAAAAATAAAAAATAGCCATAGTTAAAACAAGTACTCCATTATTTTTTTAGGATTAGTCAAACTACTTTCCCCCTTTTTCTTAACGAAAAAGGGATTAGCCTTGCTTTGTATTATAATATTTATATATTAGATCACTAATAGCCAAACAAAATGAATTCTTATTAAAGATTTTTACAGATTGCTACCTATCATCATCGGTGATAGTAGTTTTTCAAATTATGAATTTCTTAAAAAAAGGAGTTGTGAGAGATAGGTAATATCCATCTAGATGCCCGAGTTGGTTGCATAACTTCCTTCAAGGGTTACAAATAAGTGCAATTTAATCACCATATCTAGAAGGATGCCGTTGCACTGAATGTTGTTCAGACTATGGATGTTATAAGTTATGATGTGAGCTTCTATTAAAAGTTTTTTAATATCATTGTATGTTTCTTGATTGTTATTATTATCTGTAATTGTAGCATAATATGTCTAAAACTATAGAAAAAATAGTCAAGTGAAAGCTTAATGGAATACTTAATTCAAAAGTTTCGCCAAGTCCAAATACATATGAACGTAATGATAATAATAACTTTAGCCAAATATATATCATAAAATACTATAATATTTTGAAAAATAGCCAAACCATTTTTTATGGAAAAATATATACTGTGCTTAATTTTTTCCCTGCAGTGGACAATGGTCATGCTGCACTATTCCCCTATTCAACAGCCATGTCATACTACTTATCCCTTCCTGAAGGGAAGCCCAACGAAAGAATTGTATCTTCCTAGAGCATAAAGAAACCCAAGAGTTAGCCAGCAGTACCTTGGTCTCTTCCTGGTTTAGCCCTAGCTTATTCGCCGCTTTTAATGGTGATGGTGACATCAATAGACCATAAATTGTTCTAACTTTATAGCCTCTATCGTTCCCACATTGCCACTTTTCTGCATCTCCTACGGTCCCTGAGAGCATTCTAACATTTGCTATAATCATTCTAAAACTTCTCCTATCTCCTTCCCCTACACCTTGCACCTTGGCTTTAAACCTTGTCCAGGAAATCCAACGGTCATTTTCCCATAAATGTTCAACTCTTGTTATCCCTGCTCCACGCCATCTCATAAAGACTCATGGGTGGACCAATGCCAGTGGAAGTAGATCTCTATCCCATATCTGTGTATTCCAAAATAAACTCAAACCACCAGCCTCCCGTGGCCTTTCTGTTAAACTAAAAAGATTTTGTACTTCCTGCCAGGCTTCCAATATCTTCCTCATTATAGGGGAAGTGCCCGATCCCATTTTAAACTTGTAGAAATAATATGCATTCTCATCTCTAGGAGTAGATGGTCTACCTTTTATCTTACCTTGCTTAAGCCAATAACGTATAAGCTCTAAGACAGGAGATGTTTCTTGTTGAATGGCCCTCCATACAAATTTTGCTGCTAAAGCTCTTCCTTGGGTCATTGGGTCTTTACAACCTAACCCACCTTCGCTCCTATCGCGGCACATTTCTGACCATGCAACTTGAGTCATTTTGCCCCAAATAAACCTATGTATGATGGCTAGAATCTGATCATATATATACTTTTGAGCCACTATTGCCGAAGAATAGTAAATGTGAGTGGCATTAAGGATGGCATTTGCAACTGTCACCCGCCCCATGGTAGAGAGAGATTTACAGGACCAGAGATTAACCTTTTTTCGGATCCTTTTCACTATCGGTGCCCATAGGCCCTTCAAATTCTCTGCTAAATTTAATGGCATTCCCAAAAGTTGAACAGTCTCTAAGGAAGCTACTACTCGATAGTTCCAAGCCTTAACCCTTGTATCTACTTCACAGTCAAATGGCCAGATAACTGCATATTTAGCGTGGTTTAATCCAATCCCTGATATTGAGTAGAAGGAATTCAAAATATCTCGACATACTAAGAAACTTCCATCATCGTACCTCAAGAAGATACACGTGTCGTCGGCATACTGCATTATCGACAACATCTGATTTGAGGGTGGAAGAAGCAACCCATTAAACATTCCCCTAGCCATCATTTCCTTCATCATAGAAGTTAAGAGGTTTGCCATAATTAGGAATAGATATGGAGCAAGGGGGCATCCTTGTCTAATACCCTTCCTTAGTTCGAAGAGTCCAGATGGCTGACCATTTACCAGAACAGACGCTGATGCCATCTTATTCAGACCCAAAACTAAATTGATAAAGTCTACTTCAAACCCCATACGAGCCATTACCTCTCTTAGCCCACTCCATCTAAGTGTATCATAAGCTCTACGAAAATCAAGCTTGAGCATGACACATTTCTGATGAGAAGTCTTACCCCAATGGAGCCCCTCTCTAGCTGCCAAATAATTGTCCAGGATGTTTCTTCCAGGTAAGAACGCTGACTGTTCACATCCAATTACTCGAGCCAAGATTGGCTTAATACGACTGGCTATAACCTTCATGATTACTTTATACAAAACATTTGTGAGTGCTATCGGTCTCCATTCATTAAGGACCTAAGGTCTACTTACCTTTGGTACCAATGATATAAATCCAGCTGCCAAGGCTGGGTGAAGATATTTTACAGCCCAAGCCCCTTTGACTGCTTTAAGAAAGAAAGGTCCCAAGATATCCCAAAACTCCATATAGAACTCTGGTGGGAAGCCATCCGGACCTGGAGATTTTCCAGAGGCTAGGGAACATAGGGCCTTATAAATTTCTGCATCTCCTGGTACCTGAAGGAGTGTTCTATTGTGACGGAACTCTACTTAGAGAGGGTAACCATAAGGAGCATTGAGTAGAGTAGTCATTCGGAAGAGGGTCTTCCCTAAAGAGCTCCCCATAGCTATTTCTAAAAAATGATTTGATTTCAACCTCCTCTTTAAGGAGTTGTTGCTGATCACCTATAACTGAGGTGATGCTATTATCTGCCAACCTAGCCCCTGCCATTCTAAAGAAACATTTGGAGCTTTCATGGTCTACTTCCGCGTACCATTTAGTTTTGGATCTCACTGCTGTCAATCTGGCCAAGACCAGGGTGGTTCTCATATCCTCTTCACGTCACCCCATGCCTCATGCACTCACATATCGGGGACAGCCTGTGGACGTCACGCCCACCTACAAGTACCTAGGGGTCGAGTTCCCCTCCTCGCTCTGCTGGGAGGCGTCTATCCGCTATGGGTGACAAAGAAGCCGGAAAGCGCTTTATGCCATGCGAGAACAACAGTCACCAGGCAGAGCTCTATGATTGGGGCCATCACACATCTGTTCGGGCACCGGTCGAGCCCGTCCTTCAGACGGGTCGAGGTTTGGGGCCCTACTGCTCTTTGGCGACACGGAATGACTTGGAGCAGGTGCGATAAGGCATTTTTAGCACGGGCACTTGGGGTGAAACCTTGATCCCCTATCGGTTCTCGCTGCGAAATCGGATTCTTGCCGCTTCGGCTGGCGGCCCTTGATAGACACATCGCTCTATTTTCGAGAAAAGTGGTTACTATGGGTGATGCTCGGCTCCCACCGCTTACACCGTGGCCATGGGTCCGCAGCGGCTTAGGGCCTGTTGGAGGGTAAGAGAGATCGGTGGTTCGCCCGGATGGAACGTCGCGGGAGCACATGCGTGCGTCTGAGTGGACCACGGCCCGTCGTGGCGGACTGCGGGGAGTACCTAGATGCTTATTTCCTTGGCAAGCTCGGGGACCCCCTCTAGAAGCAGGTCAAAATGGCCCATTACAAGGAGCACATCAACCCCGTGTTAGCCGGGGGCCCACACTCTACACAGATTCCCGGTGCCCCTGAAAAGCGCGGACTCATTGCCTCCATTCGCGACAAAAGCCCACCATCTTCGCGAGCGCGAGGCGGGCGGTGGATTGGGGAGCCCCGCCGGGGCGGAGCTCTGTCGGTCTTTGTCAAGCGGGTGCCATTGAGGATGAGTCTCACACTTTCGAGTTGCCCGGCGTTCAATCGGTCCGGGCCGCGGATCGCCCCTTAGTAATTTGACGGACTTGCCCTTGCATTTCTTGATGAACACACCGCCGTCGATCGTGCCACCGGGTCGTACATTCAAGAGGTACTGGACCTGCGAGGTCACCTTTGCCCCCGCCTGGCTGCCCGCTGATTAGGCACTACGGGTGTGGTGCATGACTATATATATTTGGGTGTTTCTGCATTTTATATATTAGGACAGTTTGTCAGCAGGCTGATTGCTGCCACGGTTTTTCCCTCGAAAACCCTTCGGGGCGGAGGTTTTTTAATCCGGGCAGTAATCCGCTTGCTGCGTTTTTGTATTGGGTCCCATAGACCGATTGGTCTCCGTGGACGATAAAAGTACCTTCCTTCCTTCCTTCCTTGAGCTTCCTCCTCCTCCACTACTTTGACTCTAATAGTCAGTTCATTCTCAAGAGTCTGATAGGAACTATTGAATGGATCTGACATTAAATCCTGCTTAACCTTCCGGATTTGATCATAGAGGTCAACCTTAGATCTGCGGAACTCTTTGGCCCGTTCTCTACCCCATTTTTTTATCCATTCCTTCATTACCACAACTTTTTGGACCCATGCTTTCATACTAGGGAGCTCATCCTCCCCTGATTGTGCCAGAACAAAATTTCTAAAGGGGTTGCAAAATGTGTCCTTACCAAGGAGTCCCGTATTGAATTTGAAGGGGATGTTACCTCTGCCTCTAACAGTAGGAAGACTTTCAAACTCTAACTTTTGTGACACATGGTCTGATTGAGAGAAAGACAAGTCTCCTTCTACAAAGCACCTATCCATAAAGGGAGCAGACTTATTGGCCAGATAGAATCTATCCAGAAGACAATAGACTCGATCCGCCCCACTCTGATTGTTTGACCATGAATATGGTGTGTTTGATGGTGGGAGCAGGACAAATCCACAATTATTAAGGAGAGAATCCCATGCCACCCGTTCCTCCCCTAAAAGATTCATGTGTAATCCAATTTTTTGATCCCAAACATCTGTCATATTGAGGTCACCCCCTAAAACCCAATTGTCAACTGGTTGACGGAGCAACCATTCTTGAATTTCTCTCCAAAGCATCACTCTCTCTGCCGGTTTATTCGTTGCATATATATTTATCAACCCCCATTGAATTTCATTTGTTTCGAATTGTATTGTTTGCCATCTTCCCTCTGTTCCCACATATTGAAGGGTACTAGTTAGTCCTTTCCAGATTTTTTTTTTTTTTTTTTTTTTTTTTTTCTTTTGGGAGATTTTTGAAGCGGTTTTGGGGCACAACTGTAAGCAGGCTCGGCCTGTTCATCTGCATTGATGGAACTCACAACGAAATGAATCGTGGATGAAGAAATAACTTATAAGGATGATTCACTTGAAGAAATAGCTGTCTACGAGGATAAACTTATGAGCCTTTATATGTGAGCTTTAAACCTCCCCTAGTTTCTTTGGAAAGTTGGGGAGGTTTCCATAAAATATTTATAAAAAAAATAGTAATTAATTTTCGCAACCATCGAGGGATGGCGCCTCCTCATTAAGATGCACGAGGATCGAGATGCACGGGAGGGCAAATCTTGCTCTTAGGGAGGGGCTTCTTGCTTATTTTTATGGAAACCTCCCCACATTTCCGTGGAAACCTCCTCTGTTTTCTTAATTGGAAACCTCCCCGGTCATTCCCAGAAAGTTGAGGAGGCTTCCATGGAAAGGTGGAAACCTCCCCTGTTTTTTGTTATGGAAACCTCCCCTGTTTTCGTAAAGTTGGGGAGGTTTCCATGGAAAGCTGGAGAGGTTTAAAATGGGGGAGGTTTCCAGGGAAAGTTGAGGAGGTTTCCATTGAAGTCCAACCCAAATCGGGCATGGATCAATGGGGTAGTCCTCGTGACTAAGTGGGAATCCCTAACTATCACTGCATGAATAGAAATACTCTAGAAGTCTTGGATACAAGAACATAAGCACAAGCAGGGACACAAAATCCTATGTGAGTACAGTGCTAGACAATGACAACATAATCCAAGGAAATACCAAACGTGAACATCAGAAGCAGAGACACATAGTCAAAATACCAAAACATCATAACATAGCTCTGGGACAATGGGAAGCTTAGCCAACCTATATGCAGGACCTATTAGCAGAAACATGCCTAGACAACTTACATTCCGAGCCCTGTAGCGGGATTAGTGGGGTGAACCTCGTATGCGTATACCCTTCCCAGCCCACGTCTGGCACTACAGGACCTCTTACCATGATGTCACAGAGTTGACGTGCATCCACATCAGGAAGCTATGCCTGTGAGGAAGCCATCCCCAGTGTCACAAAGCATAAATGACATAAGAATGCTGGAGCAACCTAAGCCACCGAACCTAGAAGCCCGACCCCAAAGGATCCAGGAACATATACAAGGACAACATTGAAACAATGCAAAGACCAAGACATGTGAAGTTCATTAGATTATTTACTAGTACAGGTGGCTAAATCATACTCTAGCACATGCTGAGGTTGTCTGTACATGTTGAAGTAGCTAATCTAATTCTCTTTACAATGATATCAACTGCAATTTCTTGTTAGCTTCCATAAAATCCGTTAGCCATAATTTACCATATTTTTTATAGGTAATTCCATTGCCAAGGTTACTCATACATCCAATACCATGTCGAAGTAGTAAGATTAGTAATGAAGACCTTGATAGCAATCCAATTATTGATACAACATGCTTGAACCCCGAGTATCAATGTAGGACCAGCTTCACATCCAATGTGGCTAGGTTACAACATTTATAATATTCATTTAAGAATACTTAGCTATGGTTTTAAGACATTTTATATCAAAAATAGCTAGAAGATTTATTCATGAATTTGAAAACTAAAAAATCTTGCACTTCCGGCTTAAAAATCCCCAAGTTCTCATGATTGCAACTGCTTGTAATCATTGCCACATGAACTCTAGCCAGAGCTTCATCTCCATGTCAAAATATATATTAACTCATTAGCGAATTCGACCTTTTTTATGGGATTGGAGAGTGCCTTTGAAACCGCTACTCGTATCCCCCAAACATCAGAAGGGCCTCCTTGATCCACTGCAATGTCCTTACTAGAATTACAGTTTCTCTTCTAAGATCTCTTGCTATGGTATGTTCATTCAAGCTTCACATGCAAAACATGGCTCCTACACTTGAACATCTCCACTTTTTATATGACAAATTGGTAATTGTTAGATATAATAAACAATAAATGACAAGAACAAAACTAGACAAAAAGAGAAAAGAACATAAACGAACAAAAGATGAAGACTTGCCTTTAATGCATCAATTCTCCATTTATGGAGCCAATCACACTAAACAGTGCTTCCAGATCTAAAATCAACTCTTTCCAAGTGATTTTGACCTAATCCACTTGGTTTTTCTCATCCTTTTGTCGTTCTATAGATTTGATAGTGCCTTTAGATTCTATCAAATAGTCTTTTCTAGTTCAAATCGGCCATCTTCTGGGATGCGCATTGCGCAAGAAGCTATTTGGCCCTTGCCAGGTCTTCTACATGCTAAATCGACTCTCTCCAAGTAATTCTTGGCTAGATTCCTATGCCCATGTTATCGGAATTCTGTCGAGTTTGTCTCTTACTTGTTCTCAAAAACCTGTTTACTCCCAAAACGAGCTTCCACGAGCAATTTCTATCCCTTATCTAACACTTTTATCCACAAATCAAGATACCCAAATTGCTCTTGTTGTTTTTGAAAAAAACTATCGTGTGTCTGAGACTTTGCTACAGCCAAGCCAACCATTACATATAATATATCGCCATCATAAATCATCCCGTTGCAACTCATAATTTTCCAGTTAAATCCAACTATGTTTAATTCCAGCCTCCTTTAAGCCCTATCATGATACTTCCCTTATTAATAGCATCTCCTGCTTGCTCAGATGGAAAAACTTTCAATCGACAATTCTTAACAAAGCATGTGCAAATCAGTTCTTGGCAGCCTATGCAAACCTTAATTGATCCATAGAATTCAAAACCTCACATGCATCTCTTCAAGCTCTTGCCTCCACATCACCATAAAGCTCCAAGAGTCTCTCTTGCAAAAATAATCACATTTCCAAAAAGCCCTCTTTCAAAAATTCCCTTTTTGTAAATCCTTTGTTTACATGGATATATGCCATATATATATTTCCATTTATCAAGTAAATGCATTATGTGCAAATATTATACAATTGTTGGCCTCTTACTGCCTAGGACTGTCACAGTCTTCCCTTTTAAATTTAACCCATGTCTTCATGGGTCGATCCTAGGAACTATCATGCGTACTGATAAAATGCACTAACAATCGGAAGCAAGATACATAACCACTACTAACAATAAGACAAAAGCAAAGGCATCATAAATCTTACCGGGAACTTGCATTATAGAAGCTTCTTGAGCACCATCACGTGGAGCTTCTGCAGCGTACGTAAACATTTGGTGTTGTGGAAAACCCATTATTGCAGCAGTTCTACCTTCATCACTTTGTACCTTCGTCCAGTAGTTTTATCGTCTATATTCCATCTTTCTTCAGTGCTTACGCTCCCTTTGATTCCATCGAGGTTCTCCACGGCCGCTACCTCTACCAATGTTTGGATCTCAATTAAATCATTCTCCTCCCATGCCACGTCTATCTACCAGATGTGAATCCATTGACATTGAGGAGTTACGTCCCTCCATATTGCCAAATACTAGGCAACTGTTCCTTAAGTGTCCCATTTCTATACAACAGAAACAACGCCCCTCTTCAAAGCACCGCTGCCTTTCCTCATCAGCGAGCCGTGATGGTAACTTACTACCTCCACTTTGAGTATTACTTACCCAATTCCTCATATTATTACTATGGACCTTCACAGATTGGATAATAGATGGCTCCTTTCTAAATGATCATCTTCGGCTATATGAGTTCTCACCTGGTCAAGATGAAGGTGCTTGTCTCTTTCTTTGATTATCTAATGCATCTTTCTCCATCGAATCAATTTCTCGACTCTTGGCAATCCAACTTCCTCGAAGTCTTTATAGGCAACTTATGACATCCTAGTCTTGATATCTACATGAAGGCCTTTCATAAATCTGGAACACAACTTGATTTTATCCATAGCAGGACAATGAGACTGCAACCTTCTAAAATTCTCATTGTATTCTGACAATGTGTCGATCTGTGCACAATCAAAGAACTCGTTCATCTTCTCAACCTTATACCCTAAAGGTGTGAAATGACCCTCAAAGCCTGTATGGGGGTCTTCTTCAGGTCAATCAAGCATGTTTACCACCAACCTCTTGCAAAACTTCCCAACATTGCCTAAGCATGAAGCTGCATGATCAAATCAAAATAGAACTCCACTACACGTTTTCAGGCATCAGCATCATCTCCTATTGTGTTCTCCCCCTTCTCTTTTGGTGTCCTTTAACACCTTCTCAATTCCTTTCTCAGCCTCACTCTTTTGGTATAATGCACTTTATTGCAGAGCTTGCTGGATAGCTTGCAAGATGTTAGTTACGTCTTGAGCTCCATCTCCCCCTGCACCACTAGCCCCACCAGTATCCATAATCTCCTACTACTCTGCACATAGACAATAGGAGCATTAACAAACCACTTCAAGAGCATGAATCATTCTCAGACCCCCTCTAAGATCCAACGTTGCTCTGATACCAACTGTGACGAGCCTGCTGAGTTGACCCCTTCTGGCAACTTGGGATCTTGTCTAAACTTAAAGCTAGATCTAAATTAGTCTAAAAACTTTATAAAAGTTAATGTATTGACGAAGAATTTAATCTTTCATTTTGCAATTGAGAATCATCCATTCTTAGCCATCAAAGACAACAAAAATCCAAAAGATTTAGTATCCATAATACTCTCAATATGTACTACAACTATGAGAAAAGTTTATAGCATAATGTTGTAAAATGTTCTGAGTTTGAGAATACATCATTACGATTGGGGATTTATATTGACTAACACAGTAATAGTCCTTCAGTACAACAGACAATAGAGCTTGAACACGATGGTTAAACCTAGTCACATGATATAACAACCATAGATGTTGAAGATTATTATGCAGAAGCCGAAAGAAAAATATATTCAATATATGGTGCGCTAGTTGCATAGGTGAAGCTTACTAGGTTAAATGATATGTAACCTAAGTGCATGGTTTGGTAAAGGTTGCTTAACCATTGAAGATAATCATATTGAATATTTTTCAATGGTTCATATTTAAAGATGGAAAGTCGAGCTCTGTATGCAATAAAGCCATTGAAATTATCTCGGCTCCATAGAGATCGAAGACGATACCACAATATTTGGATTCTAGAAGAAATGGCAGTTCCAAAAAGTGCCAGAACTATCTGTATATAACCTAAGATGTATAGATCAAATTGCAGCAAATAAGTATGGAGGATTGCTGATCGAGCTAAGGTAATATCTTGGGTCAACTTTGCGACAGCAATAGAGTCAATCCCATATGAACAGTAGTTGGAAATTTATATATTCAATGGTCATTGATTTCTTGCTTAACATGTGTTGGATGCATTAAGACTAAATCGATTGATTTCAGCTAGAAGAAGTTGTTTGTGTAGAACAATATACTTGATTTTTGTGAAATGATTTAAGATATGGTAAGCTGATAATTTTAACAGTATCTATATGAAGTATATGTGAGAGTGGTGAAAAATAAAAAAGGTCAGATATTATATTTAAATTCTCGTCTTATTGACATTAATTTCCCACATTGGTATCAGAGCTTGCAAAACGTCTAGCAGATTTGGTGCAGGGCCGTTGAGTGCCTGTTGGGGTGATCACTCATCACCACACTTGTCACCACTCACCACATTCACCACTATTGAGGTGGTATAGAAGATAGTATACCGTATATGGAGTGATGTATGCACATGCACGCGTGCAGGATATTTGCACGTATGCATTATGGAGCCATTATCACCACTGTATTATCTGAGCAGAGGGAGAAGAACAGAGAGAGAGAGACGGTGTATTGAGGGAGGTTATTTTCTTGATCTAGCTATGGAGATGATGATTCTTTGTGTTGTGCATTGCCTTGTTTTGATAGATTGAGCTTGTATTGTTGGGTTTTTCATCCTTCTTGCAAGGTTAGAGTTCAGGCTCTAACAATTGGCGACCACGGTGCTCGACAGACCATTGATCGGCAAGAATTTCCATTGAAAAAGGAGTTGTTACCATTGATATTGGTGTTCGTCGGTAAAGAACAACACCATTGAGAAAGGAGCAATTTCTTGTGTGAAGGGAATTTTGCCGTAATTGATTTGTGGGGTAGAATTTGACAAGGGGAGCATAGTTTTATGCCCAAAAGAAGTAAGAAGGATATCCCACCAAGCTCTATCGTAACAAGAAGGGGACCGGTGAGTCAATCTTTGAGCTCAAAATAGCATCAAGATTCAATTTCGTTTTCAGATTTGGGAGCAGATCTGGGGTCTAATTCTCAGATCCAGGAGGTTTTGATTCCATTTACCGATCTAGAAGGTAATCCAATTTCGTTTTTCAAATTGAAGGGAGATTCAATTTCGTTTTTCTAATTTCAAGAAACCCAAGAAGAGGCAGAGATGGCTGTATTACCACCTATGGTATGGGGTTTTCAGACAATGGGGATTCCAAAGTTTGATGATCTGGTAGATCGGGATCCTTTGAAGCATATTGTGAAGTTTGAGAGGTATTGCCAGCAATGTAAGTTACCGGCTGGTGATTATTTGCTTTGGTTTCAGTTCTTTACAAGATTCAGTGGAGGAATGGGCACAAACTCAGCCAGATACCATGACATATCAGGAATTAAAGGAAGCTTTCATTGCTAATTATCAAGAAGTTCATGGTAAGGATAAGACTATGGAAAGGTGGACCAATTTTACACAAAAGGAAGATGAATCAATTAGAGAGTATAATCAGAGGTACATTGCGGTTCTCAAAGCCGTGGTTCATTGGAAGATTGCAAGGAGTGATGAAATGGATATCCAATGGTATGTGAAGGGGCTGAAACGAGCTATTGCTCATAAGGTGAAGGGTAAACAGCCTACAACATTATTAGAGACACAAAAGTATGCTTTCAAGGCTGAAGATAAGCTAGGATACATTCATGAAGTTGCTGCTCCAGAGCATAAAACAGAAGATATTGCAGCCAAGATTTCTAAGCTTACAATTGGTGAGAAGCCAAGGGAGGTGCAGTTTATTACTTATGAGTATTGTGGGTCTATTGGACATTCTGATGCTATATGTAGATTGCTGAAATTCTGCTCACGATGCCAAATCACGGGCCATAATGATCAAGAATGTAGGGAGAAGAGATTCTTTGAGAGGGCCAATCCGGTATTTGCTGTTATGCAACAAGCACCATCTATTCCTATTCAACCAATGCAGGCAGCACCTATCATACCACAAGTTCCAATGATGCCACAAGCTCCAATTGCCCAACAAGTTCCAATGGGTTCCACACCAATGGTGCAGCCAAAACAGGGATGGTATCCAAGTAAGGCTCATTTATATTGCAAGTTATGTGATAAATTCAAGCATGATGAGACTACTTGTTGGAAAATCCATGGGAAACCAGAATGGGCAACCAACAAGTATCCACCAAAGCAGCAAGTGTTTGAATCAGTACCTCCTCCTAATAATGATGTTCGCATTCAAGATGCAAAGTACATTGATAATCCTCAAGTTAAGGCTCTTATTGAGGAGCTTAAGAAGCAAGAGAAGGCAAAATCAGTAGTAAATTGTGGATTTGTTGAAGTGGAGCATGACCCATTTCAGCAAGAAGCAGAGATTGGAGAAGTAAATGCAGTTACAAGATCACAAAAGGTGGTTCAAGAACCAAGAGTAGTGCCAATTGTGGAGAAGACTAAGACCTCTTTTTCAAAGGCTTTGAAGGAACAAGCTTTGAAGGTGTCAGCACCTAAGAAGGTGCAATTCAATGTGCTGCCCACAGAACAGTTTCAGTCTATAGAAGAAAATCAGCCCATAATGATGCCTCCTATGGTGGATGAGGAAATTCAGAATGAAGATGATGTGATCAGCCAAGTTTTGGCCACTAAAGTTACACTTACTCTTGAGCAATTGATGCATTATTCTCCAAATTTGTTGCAAGAGTTAGGGGGGAAAACAAAATCAGAAATTTCAGTCCAACAAATCATATCAAATGATACCGACAAGAGGAGAATGGAGCCACCAGCCCGGCAATCCAAGGATCCTGGGCCATTTCTTTGTGATGTGAGTATTAATGGATATCTAATCAAAGAGGCCAACATAGATACCCCAAGAAGTGGAGTGAATGTAATACCTTACCACATAATGCTTCAAGTTGGATTGAAAATGATGGAACCGACAACTATGATGCTCAAAGCATTCAATCAAATGAAGGTGCAGCCTATGGGAGTCATAATAAATGTTTTATGCAAGGTTTATGAGGTGGAAGCAATCTTGGATTTCATGGTTTTGAAATTTCCAGAGAGTGTGCATGCTGAAACTTATACTTTGTTGCTCAGTCGTACATGGTTAGATGCCGTACAAGCTGAGACTTCATGGAGGAAGCGTGAAATGAACATCTTTCAAGGGGAACACAAGGTTACTATAGATCATCCTCTGAAATCAGCAAAAGGTACCTTTCTTTGCAATCCTTCTTTGAGCAGCCCGCAGTTAGAAATCAGCAAAGAGAATGCTATGGTGTCAGGGCAGCAAGGTCTTAGTTGTTTTCATGTCTTGGAAGTGGGTGACATGGAAGATAAGACTTTGTACAAGTGGTTAAAAGGTACCCAAAATTCAAAAATATGTCATTTACAGCAGCAAGTTGCAGATAAGTATATCCAAAGACTTGAAAGTATTGGTGAAGATGAGTTACAAGAGACTCTTGTAAACATGCAGGAGGAGTCCATTCAAATACCCATTGGGGAGATTTTATTTCAGCAAGAAATTGATCAAGATCAAGTAGAGATGCTGATTTTGACATCAAGCATGGATGGGGTAAACAGAAATCAGCCCATTATACAAGTACAAGCAGCTTGGTGGCATGCGCACATTTTGGAGGATGAGGTAAATCAGATCAGTCCATATCACCACAGTCATCACAGTCATCACATGCACTAAATTCATCACAATCATCACATCCACCACATCCATTACAGTCACCACAGTCATCACACGCACCACATTCATCACTGTCACCACATTCAACACAATCACCACATTCACCATATTCGTCACCACACTCACCACCTTCAAGTCACCACATTCAGTCAAGAACATCAATATTTCTCAAGGAAATCAAGAAGAATTGGTTACTATTGGAGGCGATCTTACTCAAGAGGAGGAACGCGATTTGATATCTTTATTAAGAGAATTCAGGGATATTTTGGCAAGAAATTACAAAGAATTGAAAGGCATTCCACCAGAGGTTGTGGTGCATACCATTGATTTGAAACAAGGATCAAAACCAGTCCAACAAGCTCAAAGGCGAATGAGTCCAGCAATAGAGGAGCAAGTAAAGGCTGAAGTCATGAAGTTTTTAGAGGCGAGATTTATTGTACCAGTGCCAAATTCAGATTGGATCAGTTCTATTGTACCAGTGAGAAAGCCAAATAACTCAATCCGAGTATGCATTGATTACAGGGATCTCAACAAAGCTACCAAAAGAGATCATTTTCCTACACCATTCATAGACACCTTGCTGGATATTGTTGCAGGAAATCAGGCCTATTCTTTCTTGGATGGTTACTCAGGATATAATCAGATCCAAATCTATCCACCACATCAAGCAATGACGGCTTTTCGAACACCTTTTGGCATCTATGCTTATAAAGTATTACCTTTTGGCCTCACAAATGCTCCAGCTACATTTCAGCGAGCTATGACATATGCTTTTCATGACATTTTAGACTTTTTGAGAGTCTTTATAGATGACTTAACAATGTTTTCGAATCCAAGAAGGGATCACTTGGATCATCTCAGAAAAGTTCTTGAAAGATGCCGATTGTATGGCATAAGTTTGAATCCTGTTAAGTGTATTTTCTTCACTAGAGGAGGAAAACGATTGGGCAATTATGTTTCAGAAAAGGGATTACAAGTGGATCATGGTAAGATTGCAGCCTTGGAGAAGGTCAAACCACCTACAAATGTATCCCAAGTGAGAAGCTTATATGGCCAACTCAGTTTTAGTAGGAGGTATTTGCACAATTTTGCTAAAATAACCCAGCCACTTGTGGATTGTATGAAGCAAGGGCAGAATTTTAGATGGAAGGAGGACGCTCAAGAAGCATGGATGGAATGGTGCCTTGGACAATTAAAAGAGAAAACTTTGCTGATTCCTCCAAGAATGAGTGAGCCATTTCATTTACTCTTTACAGTTTGGGAGCAAGCTTTGGCTGTCACACTATGTCAGAAAAATCAGCAAAAGTATTATGATGTGAATTACTATGCTAGCAGGTTGTTAACTCCACAAGAGCAGAAATGGACTCATGTGGAGCATCTTGGGTTGGCATTGAAGTGAGCCTTGAATAAATTTAGACATTATCTTCTTCCTTCACAATGGAATTCAGCAAATGTACAGTATGTCTACATTCATATGGATGTGAACCCATTGCCATGCATCTACAATAAGACTGTCCAAGATCCTAAGTTTACAAGATGGGCTCTTATCATACAAGAATTTGAGTTGAAGTATATTAAGATGGCTCAAGGAGCTCATAATCCAAGTGCCTATTTGAGTAGTGGTGCTGAAATAGAAGAGGAAACAGACCAGCAAGTAGCATTTCAGGATAATGGAGTGTTATAGGGGTTCATTGAGACCGTGGATCTTTGGTATGCCAACATATACAGGTATTTGCAAGATCAGACTTATCCTTCATCATTTTCAAAGCAACAAAAGCATGCTCTTAGAGTACAAGCAGCTGGTTATGTGGTGCATGAACTATTCTTTATAAGAGGACTATGGAAGGTCTCTTATTAAGATGTGTTGCTGGTCAGCAAATTCATGATTTGTTGCAGCAAGCACATGATTGTCAGGGGCATTTTGCAGCCAGAACCACAGCTAGGAAGATCCTTCATTGGGGATATTATTGACCAACTCTTTACAAGGATACTAGAGACTTTGTTAGCAGATGTGAGAAGTGTTAAAGGCATAAACAATTGACAGGCCACAATAATATGCCATTCCATCCTATTTTGAGTGTTGGTCCGTTTCATATGTGGGGATTGGATTACATTGGGCCTGTTAATCCTCCATCTTCCAAAGGTCATAAGTATATCTTAGCAGCCACATGTATGTTTACGAAGTGGGTAGAAGCAATTCCAGCAAAGCATGCTACAGAAAATACCACAGTAAGCTTTCTTTATCACAATTTGATTTCTCGGTTTGGTGTTCCAGCCATTCTTTTGTCTGATCGGGGAACTCATTTCATGGGGAAAGTAGTAGCTCAGTTAACAGAAAAGATTGGTGTTCAACATGTGCAAGCTTCTGCTTATTATCCACAGGGAAATGGGCAAGCTGAGTCTACTAATAAAATTTTGAAAGCTATCTTGGCCAAAACAGTGAAGGATAATCAAAGAAATTGGCATGAAGCCTTGACAGGTGCCTTATGGAGTTTCAGGTGTACTTACAAGTTGGCCACAGGATTTACACCATTTGAATTGGTTTATGGAGTGCAAGCTGTGATGCCTATTCATTTGGACATTCCTTTGTGTTCATTTGTGGAGCTACCTTATTATGAGAATTTAGGAGAAGTTCCATCTCCCAATCAAGTGCATAATAGGATGGATGATTTGCTGCAATTGCAAGAGATGAGACAAGAAGCAGCAGACTTCAATATGAGGCATAAACAGAAAGTAAAGCTGATCAAAGACAAGTTACAGGTTATAAATCCATTTGAGGAAGGCCAATTGGTGTTGTGCAGGACCACTAAGAAGCATCTATCCAAATTTCAAAGCCCATGGGAAGGCCCATTTCTGATTGATAAAGAGGTACCAGGTGGGGCTTTCTACTTGATGACTCCAGAAGGGGAATTGTTGCCTAATCCCAGAAATGGCAAGGATCTCAGGCCTTATTTTGAAAGAGAAGTGCTGTTCTAATGGATTCAGATTTGGTATAGCTCCAATTACAAAGAATTTGTGGAGAACTTTTGGGTTACAGCAGGTCGTTTTTCTGTAAAAACAGATGGTGACAGTTCCATAATACATGATCTATCCTACATCAATGGATGTATTTCGGCGATACGAATCCAATGAGCTATGGTGCAGGTCAAACGGAGGTCTGGAACTCAAGATATCAGCTTTCAAAGTTTGCCACAGTTACAGAGGCTCTGTTTCGTCACTGTCATTTTGGACCAGTTTGTTTGTATCAGTCATTTGGATTTGAGGAGGGTGTAAATGGGTCATTTGGGGACATGTCCCAAGGACCGTATGAGTTTGTTTTGTTGTGGGTTCTCTGCCACGGAGTGGCACATTTTCCCACTGTGGTCGCCACTGTTGGGGTGATCACTCATCACCACACTTGTCACCACTCACCACATTCACCACTATTGAGGTGGTATAGAAGATAGTATACCGTATATGGAGTGATGTATGCACATGCACGCGTGCAAGATATTTTCACGTATGCATTATGGAGCCATTATCACCACTGTATTATCTGACCAGAGGGAGAAGAACAGAGAGAGAGAGACGGTGTATTGAGGAAGGTTATTTTCTTGATCTAGCTATGGAGATGATGATTCTTTTGTTGTGCATTGCCTTGTTCTGATAGATTGAGCTGATAGGTTGAGCTTGTATTGTTGGGTTTTTCATCCTTCTTGCAAGGTTAGAGTTCAGGCTCTAACAGTGCCATTGAAGTTTTCAAAAGGAGATTCAAGCTTTCAAGTGTGGAAGGAAAAGGTGAAGCATGTGCTTCAAGTGGAGGATCTTTGGGATCTCATTGAGCTTACTGATGGTGTAAGCAGAAGAATTGTGACTAGGACTTCTAATGTTGTGGGAGAGGTAGTTCATCAACAAATGGAGAGCAGACAATTGGTGGTCAAACTAGGAAAGTAAATCTAGCTTCTGGAGGTGAAGTGAACAGTGAAAATAATGCAAAATTGAGATATGCACGAGGTATAATCATGAGTGAAATGAGCTTCAGTATCGTTCTAAAATTGGGAAGGCTGCATCCTAGAAAAATGTGAAATTATATGTTGATGACATATGAGCAGAAAACTTCCTCTCAGATTGATGTTCTTGAGAACGAGTTGAGAAGTTTAAGACTGGTGGATAAAATAATGTAAATGAATTTCTTCAAACATTTGATAACATTATTCCAGATTTAGAGGGGGTTGGAGTGATGTACACTCAACAATAACAGGTACTTGTAATTTCCAGAGGGGTAACTAATCTTGAAAATATTGCTATGCTCATAAGGATAATTGCAAAGACTAGACTTGATGCTAGGAGAATGCTGAAAACTGAGGTTGAGTAAAGTAGAATTGATGAAGAAGAGGAAACAAGTCAAATCCTATTCACTAAGAGCAAGCATAAAGGGTAAGGTCGCCAAGGAGGCAAGGTTGACCCTTGCTTTAACTGTAGAATACATTAAGGTGAACTGCCCTAATTTGTCTAAAGATATAAACTGCTATAACTGTGGTGGAAGGGGGCATTATGCCTCTACTTGCTCGACACCTAAAGATGGTTCTAAGGATAGAGGCAAAGGAGGAAGATCAAGCAACAATTTTAGAGGCAGAGGTAGGGGAAGGGGAAGAGGCAGTACCTATAAGGCAAATGTGGCAGGAGAAGCAAGTCTGGAGGAAGGTACAACTGAAGATGGTGATGAGGTAAGGAATTCTAGAATTTTTTCTATTGATGCAAAGGTCAATACTGATAATTTGATCATTCTAGATAGTGGAGCAGAAAAAACCATAACTTGTAATTCAAATCTTTTGAAGGAGTACCAAGGAAGCAAAGGAGGGCACATCTAAGTTGTCAATAGAGATTTACAGAGAATTTCTATCCTTTATCTGACAAGAACCCAAATTGCTCTTGTTATTCTTGAAAAAAACTATCGTGTGTATGAGACTTTGCTACAGCCAAGCCAACCATTACACGTGATATATCGACATTATAAATCACCAGGTTGTAGCCCATTATTTTCCAGTTAAATCCACCTTAGTTTAATTTTGACGTTCTTCAGGCCCTATCATGATACATCCCTTATCAATAGCATCTCCCGTCTGCTCAGATGGAAAACTCCCAATCAACAATTTTGAACAAAAGCATGTGCAAATCGATTATTGGCAGCTTATGCAAATCTTAACTGATCCATAGAATTCAAAACCCTATCTGAAAAAAGAAGATTGATGCAGTCTCTTCAAGCTTTTGCCTCCACATCACCACAAAGCTCCAAAAACCTCTCTTGCAAAAACTCCCTTTTTGTAAACCCTTTGTTTATGGATATATGTCATGCACATATTCCCATTATCAAGTAAATGCATTATATGCAAATATTATACAATTGTTGGCCTCTTACTGCCTATGACCATTATAATTTTGCATGGCATAGCTTCTTCATCATTTATCATTTGGTAGAAAAATTAGTGCTTACCACCACCTCCACTATGCTGATGTCTCGGGAACGTCCTATAATAGGCACATTTCGAGATTCGAATATTCAAGCGGACTCCCATGGGCCAGTTGCAATCTCTCCCACTAAGACTATACTCATCCTTGATGTCTCGGAAACATCCCACAATAGACACATTTTGAGATTCGAATATTTGAACGGTCTACCATGGCCCCTTACAATTTCTCCCACTAAGACTATGCTCATCCTCGAGCATTCAAAACTATGATGTTCCCCCTTGTTTGGTTTAGTGGCTAGTCCATTGAGTTAGCAATTAAGGGATCTTGTGTTCAAGTCTCTGGGGGTCCGTCATATGTCCTCATGGATGCTGCCAATGTGGCATGACGTAAAAATACTATCTATCTATCTATCTATCTATCTACTAAGACTATGCCGCTGTGATTACCAAGGTTACACAACAAGAAAATGGCCATTTAACGACATGAGGTAGCGACGCTGGGTCATGCGACGTCACTTTTGACGTGACCAGGTCACGCCAATGTCATTAGTAATGTCATAAGTGTGGCCTCACATCACGACATTTGCCACCACGTTGCTATGACGAAGCCACATTTGTCACGTCAGCTGGCCTTTCGACGATGTCATGTCGCAATACTGGGTGCGCCACGTGTTATTACTTTGAGCTCACGTGGCGCAATGACCACACCGTGACATGGCTACTGATCGTTTTGACATCACATGCGACGTCATATCGACAGTGACATAAAACCAACTCTATATAACTAGCCCCGCCAGTTTCATTGTTGTTTTTTTGCTCCTCTTTATCGCCTAATGCCTTTGTTGCTTTTCTTCTACCATTTCCTATACTTCGTATTGCAACCTATATGGATTGCCATGCTCGTAGACTAACTCCTGACCGGCATCTGGAGATGGCCAAGGGGCGGATTAACGCTGACTTGCCACCAGAGAAATCGTCGCATGTGAATGAATGACTTGTATTTAGTAGTCTAGATGTATGTGAATTAGTAGAATGGAAAAAAAAAAAAAAGCAAGGATTTTGGTCAAGAACACAGTCGACTCCACCTTGAGTGGAAGGACCAGGTGCGCTGGGTCCAAACTCACTTTTATACCTTTCTGAGTACAAAGTAGATTACAAAACTGAGGTGTCGCTTAGTCAACATCATATGTAAACTTCACCTTGAGTAGAGAGGACTCCATATGTACCGGGTCTAAGCGCATTTCTAAACTCTTTGTTGCAATAGAAACTTAAGGGTCGTACTTGGAAAAGGAGATGGTTGACTCCACCTTGAGTGGAGAGAACCAGGTGAACGGGCCCAATTCTGTCCATTTTATTTTATTAGATGTATATATCACTAATGTTCAAACCAACATGAAGTATATGATACTTAACATTTTGTAATTAGCAGAGGGACAACATAGTTTGCGATTGTAAAAGATGTGCGGGGATGAAGCGGTGAATTATAATGTTTGTTGATGACCATCTGATAAGATTTGATAGATCTGAACAACCCAGCAAATCTGATGCTCGTCATTTTCCCTTTTTTTTTTCTGGTACAACATCTCTCTCATCTCAAGCGTATATTCCTACATTTTATGATATTTAACTATGTAGGTAGATGATGCTGATGTCTTCTCCAAACTAGATGTGGATTTTGGTTTAATGTTGTTCATAGAGGCATATGAAACTGAAGCAGTCAATGTGGATGGTAGTCGTTCAACGTTAAGTGTTCCTCTCCATCTCCGTGAAAGAACATGAAGGGCTATTACGTTTACAAATGATCTTTACAAGTTTTTTGTTTTTGGGAAAAAGTTTTACTAAAAAATAGGGTTTTTTTTTTAAGAACCAACTTTTTGTAGCTTTTTTTAATGCAAGGTCATGGCGTGGAGTTTTGATCTGACAATAATCTTTTGCCCCATTTACATTTGTATTTTGCCCAGGGTGCTTCAACCGAGTCTAACGTTTTTGGAGTTTAGGAAGTGGTAGATTGTAGTTCTCGGAGGGCATTCTATAGAGCAGAAAGACTAAAGGGATGAAACACATCTAGCTTGTTGTAGTAAGAACAAATCATACTATACCATTCAAAACCTGCAAAGGTATTGGGTGTTCTATGCAGGATCTCAGCTCCATCTTCTTCCATACTCATTTCGATAAATCTGCATGCCCATCTAAGCCCGTTTCTAGAAGATCTAGCCACCTCACACTGCCTGACTCGTGAAAAAGGCATATCGCTCTTTTATGGCATGCATTTCCCCTTCGCCTCAAGGATTGTGAATGCAGATACTTGTGCCAGTGCTTTGAGATACAAGAGTAAATTAAACATATTAGTTACATTGTCCAGCAAGAGTATCACAATCTCCAGGATATCGTCTGACAGCTATGATGATTCAGTTTCCACTTGAGAATTGATGTTACTTACAGCTACAAAACACAGCAACTATGGCAGGCCTTTGTCTTTGGACTATCCTTATGGCAGAAATACTCCGATATGTGAGATAATTGCAAGGAAAATGTTTCCAAGGAAAGAGCATTTCAAATATGCAGATCGACAGCCAAAGTTTAAGGCTGACACCATTTTTTGCTGGCTTTGCACTTGGTTTGTAGCTTTGGATTTTGTTGGGAATGAAGCTCACCCTAGAGGCAGGTAATAAATCTACAAAGTTCCTGTTGCGAAGTCTTATATGTCTGTTCTTGTTGCAAACTATACGCTTGTATGGAGTTGCAACTAGTCGCTTTGAATGCTATGGAGTTTACATACCTGAACGAGATGGAGCATGAGTTTGCAAATTTCTGTTATTGTTGGAAGACATTTACATTTTCTAATATATCAATTGATGCAGCTAGATGTGAAACCGTGGTAAGGTTCATAAACCATAGCTATAATCCTAACATTTGTGCAGTGTGTGTTTCCTTATCTTATGATACTTGCCATGGACTGAAGCCTTTCACAGAGTTCAGCTATGGCTAGTTACAGCATTGGTAATGGGTTATGAGTTTCATATGCAAGTATTCAATGTTGTGGCAACAATTACAAGTTAAATGTATTTATTCTATGTCAAAAGGGATATTATTTCCCTCACAGGAAGTAGGCTATCAAATTGGGTTCTTCGCAGCATGTTTATTGAGGTAAGAGAAGCATGCTAGTACCCAATTGAGTTTGGTGGGGTTCAAATCCCCATGCTTCCTTTGTTTTATATGCTTCATTTTGGATTGCCTCGTGTCATGAGCAGGCAATTTGATGTGCTTATGGCTGTGTGGCTGATTCTCATTCTCATTTCCTTGGCTCGAAAGTTTCTGCAGCGCCATGTCGTGGAATGCACTATTTCAGTTGGAATACTAATAGATTAGGCTATGTGTTGTGTTGCAGCTTAGTTCATGACGTAGCGTTTGTTTAGTCCATTGTTTCAGAGAGCATATTATGGATTGTACTGTAATGGAGCTATCTCTTATTATGGCCATGTTGCAATGGAGCTCTCTACCTAGATGCTACTTTCCTTCGCAAGCTCTGGGATGCAGATGCTCTGACGCACGTTAAGCTGACACACTATCAGCAGCAAGTCAACCCTAGGCTCACGAGAGGCCCACACCAGGCAAAGAGATCCATTAATTTTACAGGCAAAGAGAAACCTATCATCATGAATTTTGAGCTAGAGCCCACCAATATGAAGATGTTGCATATGATCAATGTGAAGAGGATGATCCTATTGATAACCGAGAACAAAGTCTCTCATGACGAGCCTATGCTCGATAAGCTGCACGCTTTTCAAGAATTACTTGATATTGATTTAGATGACATCGAGGATAGTGGTGGAGAGGACATAGCAGAAGGTGTTCAATACCATTCGAGGACTAGTCGTCTCGATGATGACCCTATATTGTCATCGAAGTAGAAACACATTTGTATTTTGCCTCTCAAACCTCTCTGTCGGCATGCCTGCTAATTCTCACACTCCAAACTAAGTTCAAGTGGATGAACCCGAGAACGAGGTCTTTATGATGAGCCAATGCTCGATATGTTGTATGTTGTTCAAGAATTACCCGATATTAATTTAGATGACGTCGAGGATGGTGGTGGAGAGGACACGGCATAAGGTGTGCGATACCATTCGAGGACTAGTTTTTCCGACGATGATCCTGGAGGAGATCATTAAGGGTTTGGAGTTGATTTGGTGTTTCACAGCAAAGTTGTCTCTTGTGGGTCACATTACAGTGACCAAGTCAATCCTTAGTAGTACCCATGTCTATATGGCATCCTTACTGCTAGCCCCACAGACCAAAGTACGTGAGCTCATTGCACTAGTTTGGAACTTTATATGGGCGGGTACTGAGAATGGTGTTGTGATTAAGATGGCTTGGTCGAAGTGCATCCTTCCAAAATGGGCATGTGGTCTGGGCATGACGGACTTCTTGCTGCAGAGCGAAGTCCTTATTTCAAAGTTCATTTGGAGACTCATGAATGGTGAATATGACTCTCATAGTTTATGCCTTCTTAGACAAGCCCTTGGTCACTGTATTCCTCTAGGCAAGAAGGCAGTCAAACCAGTCCAATCTTGGACATTATTTCACCCTCTGTAGCTTTTTCCAAGTGCTTCTCCATTTCTGCATGGATTGTTGACAGCATGGGAGGTAGTCAAACACCTTTTTTGGCCATGCCCTTCCATCCACACCTTATTGGAGACTCCATGGTGGTGGGCACCACTGCCTCCAAACCCCTCAGCACCTCCACTGTTAGCATCAGTTCATTCCCTTACACATAGACGATGGATTCTTGCAGGTGTTGTCTCTATTCAAGCATGGTATGAAGCCGGTCGCCTACTGTCTTGGCCTGAATTTCAGATAAAGTTCATGATCTCTTGTTGCGATGTGTCTGTATGGGAGAAGGTCGCAGAAAATTTGCCTCTTATGGTGTAGGTTGGTGTTATCGAAAGGGTGCCTTGGGACTGTCATGAAAATATTCACAAAGGCAAGCACTTTGTGTTAAATCAGTATATCGCCTTCTTTTAGCACCACAACCCCTCCATTTGCCAGATGGGTGGCACCTACAGGATCCACAGCCCACTTTGCATCGTACATGGCGATGGATTTGGGATAAATTGCTCCACCCTAAAGTCTCTGTACTATAGTGCCAGGTTAATCCACAGGTCCCTGCGTGTTAATGCCTTCCGACATCGTTATGATCCTCACATATCTGCAATATGCCCATTTTGCCTTTCAGACGTTGAGATTCTTGAGCATTGTCTCTTCAAATTGTCTAGAGGTTCAGACGGTGTGGTCCTGGCTACAAGGTTTGTTTAACAGTGCATTGGACTGCCGATGCATCCTCTTGGCATCCTATCCCAATACATGGCCCCCAGCTAAACATAGGGCATTCCAACTTAGTTCTAGTTGGCTCCTGTGATTGATATGGGAGCGTCGCAGACACCACACTTTGAGGGCATGTATTCATCTACACATGGTGTTATTACGATGGCTCAGAAAAAGATACTGACAGCTTACAAGTGTTCCTCCCTTGAGTTAGAAATGGCGAAATGCATCTGGATTCGGTATCTTTAAATTAATTCTTATCGTTTCCAGTTGGCAGATCGCAAAGATCCCGTGTGTGATTGTCAATCAGGGATGCACATTTTGGTCTAAGGAGTAGATAAGGAAAACACATCTATTAGGAACTCCTTTGAAAGAAAGTTACATATCACCCGCTGCAAAAGAAGTTTTGTGCTAAGTCGAATAGAACTCAATTCGGGACATCCTTGAGATGCAAAAGAACATGAAGGAAACCAAGTGCCTAGCTCCATTCAGTCGAGTCATGCCCTAGACGTCATCTCTGAAATTCTTCCAAGATTCCCTTAGATTATGTGCAAATTCTCTTCATATTCTATTAGATTCCTTCAAAATTCCTAACATTTCAAAAGATAGGGGCCTACTTGGAATTTGAGCTTGATTCACTAGCCAGTCATAGTTAATTATCCCTTTCCATCTTTATCTTATTTAGTTTGTAATACACATATTTATCCCACATCCTTGAAATACATATGCAATGCACTCTTATAAAGAAAAATCTATACGTATTTTAAAGTTCATAGATAATTTGGAATGTTCAGTTTTGTTACAGATTATATTGCTTACAGGAAACACGTCACACTATAGCAAATGCCCAAAACCTTGAATCTTTGAACATGACATTTAATGAGAAGCTTGGCAAGACTTGAAGCAAGCAGTGTGAAACATGGTGGACATTAAAAGTACTCCAACAGCTGCAGCAAGGTCTGTGCCAAAGCTTTTGTAACTGGTGCATGTGCATAAATGACTCAGTACATTTTTAGACCAAGAATGATGCTGCAGAATATAATAGTTTATATATATGTATTTGATACAAATAGATTACAGTGTATACAAATTTGTAAATAATGAAGCATACAAATTCCATTGGATAGGTTATGCAAACGTGCATCTGTGAAAAACTCATGTCTGGAGCTCAGGTTATTTTAGTTGCTTTGCATGACTTGCTCGAACGGAAAGGCCCTAGAAATTTCTTGAGAATAATGTGTCGTAGCAGCTAATGATGAATACCCAGTGACTAATAAGATAAGATAAGATAAGATAAGATGAATTTTTACGTCCACGGGAACCCAACGGGTTATGGGACGGCACATGCAAGGGCAACAACCCATCTAAAACTTGGGGACTAGGCCCCATCACCAAACACAATAACCAAATATTAAAAGAATAGATCTTAAAAGAATAGTCATCGTTAACTTCAATCTCATTTTCGGTACATTGCATGTAGATGCACAATTTCCTTGTTTGCCCTGGTGTCAAGATTTGTGTTAAGGAACCTTTCCATAATTAAGTGTTATGCCATTGGAAGCAACCATATAACTCTATGTAACACAAGGATAAGTTCAACAGGCTAGAAGAGCATGTGGTTGGTCCTGTCAACAGTATTATAAAACAGAAGCATTGTGTGGCACACACAGGCCATGAACTATACTGACTAGGACTACAGATAGTACTATCATTTCTATGTACTCTCAAGTCTGTCCAAATATCACCACACAAATGCAAAGCATATCTTTACCTTTTCAAGCAGCCCAAAGGCATAAGCGAAACCGGACTAATGGAAGTAACATCTTTAAACCTAACAACCGTGATATTTTCGGCCTTCTTTTCTCCAATAAGCCTGGCTACTTCTTCCCAGCCATAAGTCCTTTATACATCAAGACCCCACATGAGAACCGCTTCAAAAACCCTCTCATCAGATGTAACCAAAAGATCGAAATGCTGCACAAAATCAATCGTTATTTACAGTAAAATTTACTGTGAAGAAGATGGGGACCAATTGTGGGCTCCAGCTCTTTGAATTCTCTTGCATTGATCGCTATATATTAAGATAATATACTGGGCGAAAACTTTGACCTGTATTGCCAAGACTAAAACAAAACAATCAACATGAAGAAGACAACAAACTTTTAGTGCAACAAACTGTACGAATTTGTGTAACCTTTTCAATAAGATCATCGAAGAAAAGCATAGAGAAAGATAAACTTACCCATGAAAAAACTTCATCTACTAAGAACTGTTGCATGGCACTCCAGAAATGTTTTCAAACTACAAACTATAGCTTTTAACACGGAATAAATCTTTCCACGTACCTATACACTTTCAAGATTTTATAATCACATCTGCATATCCGAAATGATGGGAAGGAGCAAGCTTTTACGAATAAGGGCAAAAAGGCAATTGAAAGAAGGATATATTTGGCAGACACAAGCGCGAAAATGGATTGTTTATTCAATAAAGGTAATACAGAGAACAACAGGAGTAAAGAAATAGTCTAACCACCCGACCATGGAACTAGCACTTCAAAACAATGAAGAAAACTAGGAGCCTCCAAGACTCCGCCGCTAGTCCCTCCCCTGAACTATGATGCAATCCGAGCAAAGCCAATCTTTTAGGAGACAACCAATGATGCCACATTATTCCCCAACATGTTCTTATAAACCATCAAGGATCTATTCTCGTCCTCTCATCTATTATTAGCTCTGGCTCCTGTAATACACCAAACTAAGATTAGCATCATCTATTCTTTAAACTCCTCCAATCATAGATAACCAATAATAGAGTAGCTAATTCTATTTCTATGGTGCACTATGATTGACATGACAATTAGAATAGCTAATTCTAATGCCATGGTTGTATAAACGTCTGGACTTTCTCATAACATTCTAACTTTTAGAATGTATTCGTAACAGCCCCTCGGGGTAAAGAATCAACTGTCCTCAGTTGGCAAAGTAGATGAACCCCCTGGAATAATATAGGCCTGTTACATTCACTGCGCAGATAGACTTCCCTGTAAGCTTCCAGCAGAGGTAAGTAATGCTCGAAATAATCTTCTGATTTCCATTCTGCTTCAGTATGTGGCACGTCCTTATACTTTACCAAATATCTGCGTTTAATGCCACGACCCTTATGCCTCATAATCATCTCAGGTTGGTATACTGTATTATCATCCATTAACACTGGTTCTGATGCTTGCGGCACTAATTGTGGGTTAACTCCTTTAAATGGCTTGAGATATTCCACATTAAAAGAATTATGCATCTTCCAAGTATCGGGCAATTCCAACCTGTAAACATTATCATTTATCTTTTCAATGATCCTAAAAGGTCCATAAAACCTGGTAAGAAGCTTGTGCTTTTTCTGTTAGGAAAGAGCACGTCTTTCCTTAATGTTTCGAATGAATACCCAATCATCCACTTGATATAGAACCTGTCTGCGTTTCCTGTTCGCTTGACGAGTGTACCTTTCATGTGCAACAGTGAGTGCTGCCCTGGTAGATTCTAAAACAACATCCATATCCTTAGCAACTCGATCTGCCTCCATCACACCTTCTGCCACTTTAATAACAGGATTTGGAGGTAAATGTCTCTGTATAACATAAAAAGGTGATAAACCTGTGGCTGAGTGTGTGGCCATATTATAAGCAAATTGAACCACTGGCAGATACCGCTCCCAATCAGAAACCTGCTCATGTACAAAACTGCGTAACATGCTTAGAAGAGTTCTATGAGTAACTTCTGTCTGCCCATCCGTCTGAGCATGGAAAGCTGTGGAGAAATGCATCCTTGTACCTAAATTTGTAAACAATGCTCTCCAAAACTTGCTGCAAAACTTTGAATCTCTGTCAGAAATTATTACCTCTGGCAATCCATGGTTCTTAAATACTTCTTTCAAAAATAATCGTGCAGCATCATGAGCTTTTAATGTCTTTTTGCAAGGAATAAAGATTGCATACTGTGACGTTCCAGCACAGTATACGCTCCCAGGACGTATATTGTACTGCCACGTCACGCGTACACGCCACCCCGACTGACGTGTACGCCAACGTGTAGCCAAGTGGGTAGCCCCTAGGGGGAAACTTGCTAAGAATGTGCATTAGTATTAATGTGCACATTTTCCAATGTACACATTAATGTGGGCACACATTTCCATGTGGCCACTTGATGCCAAGTGGGCCATACCCATAGGTGCAATTAATGTGCACATTTTCCAATGTACACATTCATTAATGTGCACACATTTCCATGTGAGCACATTTGGGTGCACACATTTCCATGTGGGCACATTTGGCCACCTAGCCCTTAAAGGCAAGTGGGCCCTTTCCCAATTATCCCACATGCCTAAAGGGGATAATTGGAAACCCTAGCCAACCCCCTTGTCTATTTAAGTAGGAGAACCCTAACTTGCCCATTTTTCGTTTCTAGGGTTTTAGAGCTCTGTTTTGACTGCCCCAAGGGTCAAAACCGCCTCCCAGACTCTGTCTGAGAGAATTGCATCATTAGTTTTCCTTGATTCGAGCATCTCAGCAGGATGGTCGAGCTCAGGTCAGGAGGAGGAACTCAAGGATCAGGTATTTAGGCAATTTAGTAGTCTAAACCCCATTTCAGCCATCGAATCAGTAGGTTTAGCCTCTTAAATTGCCCATAGCAGCCCTCTAGATCTCTAGATAGTGGTGATTCTAACTAAAGAACCTAACTCTATGATATAGATTAGATCTTGTTCTTTAGTTCTTCCGTGATGTATATGGATGATGTATCTCTATGAACTCTTTGTATTGGGAAGGGGGTAGAGACCTAAAAGCTTGGTAGTAGATGCTCCTAGATTAGCCTCTCTAGCACACTATAGATGCCCCTCAGTGCAAAGAGCCACACCTGGTTGTGGGTGAAGGGCGACCGGCTTATAAGGAGGTTCGTGTTCGACTCTTGAACGATCCCTATGGTGTGTTAGTGCTACCGGGATCATTGTGACTAGGTCTAATGGCTTGCCACCGCTGCGGTGGGCAAGGCATGGGCTCGACACTCGTGAGGTGGTGAATATGACCTTCCATTGAGTTCAAGTCGAATACGGGCAAAGGGCCCTCTAGTCACCTTGAGTCAAAGATGGAGATCTCTCGAGGGAGTGATCCCTACCGCCCCATCGGAACCGGGAGATGCAACCGGGGATATAGCCCCTTGGCTATGCATCCGGCCGGCTCTGATCCAGTCCCAACACTTTTCACCTACTACTCGCAAAGTGTGCACAGGAGGGCGGATGGAGTGGACAACCCTATGCCATGTTCTTATGCCAGCCCAAATCCATTGCCATGAATTTCATGCCGCAATGAACTCGAGACCCAAGCCCGCCGGGCCATCCCTTTGAGTCCGAGCCTTGGGTAGGATTCCCTATGTGATGTGCTGATCTTTGTCTATGCAGATATGTGGGAGGACCCTCCTTCGTGATGGTCATATGATGTTGATGTATGTGCTACCGACATGTATGTTTACGCTTCAGCAGCCTAGGTAGGCCCCGAGGGAGATCGGGGTGCAATGACCCTTCCACTCTTCCCACTTTGAACCCGCCACGGTTGCGGTCATGTGGAGGGCCCCAGTATTAGCATGGAGCTGGTATGGGGGATGAACTCCTGTTTGTATACCGGTGAGGGCACCGAGTATGCGAGTAGGGGACGTCCATAAAGGTATCGAGCAATGTTCTTGGAGACCAAGAGCAAAGCACCCACCATGCTCCCAAAGTACTAACTTGATAGGATCCTCAAACCTCGAGAAATGGGAAATTTTTTCTCATTTTTGTAGTATATGCTAAGCTAGCAAATGCTTAAAGTGAATTAGTAGCAATTAAAGTGAATTAATAGCGCTTAAAGAAGCAGTTAAAGTGAATTAGTAGCAGTTAAAGAAAAAAAATTAGTGAGCCAAATAGGATGGTCTCACACGTCGCGCCAGAGCCGATTTCTAAAATGTAGAAACCTGTCTGGGCGCAACGTGTGAGACATTGATCTGAAAACAGTTCAAAAAGTCAAAAAAATTTAGAAAAGTAACTTAGTAATTCGAATTTCAGCCTAGGTAGAAATGTAGAAACCCGCCAGAGCCGATTTCTAAAATGTAGAAACCCAGGCATAACGTCTCAAAGGTAACGTGTGAGACATTGATCCGAAAACAGTTCAAAAAGTCAAAAAAAAAATTTAGAAAAGTAACTTAGTAATTCGAATTTCAGCCTTTCAGCCTAGGTAGAAATGTAGAAACCTGTCTGGGCGCAACGTGTGAGACATTGATCTGAAAACAGTTCAAAAAGTCAAAAAAATTTAGAAAAGTAACTTAGTAATTCGAATTTCAGCCTAGGAATTAGCTAGATTAGCTTTCTAATCTATTTAAACCTCATCTTAAAAGAATTCCCACAGTAGCGAGAATTGAACCTCCCACCCACAGGGTTGAACCCCCCCCAAACCCCCCCGTGCCAACCACTGAGGGCGGGCATCGTTTGTGTTTGAATTATAATCCTTAATTAGATTTAAGCTGTAATAATGTTAGATAATATTAATGGCCAAGCCTTAGACTTAGAACCAAGACCCTTAAGCTAGATAGAGTCATCATCCTGATAGACACCAAGCCTCCGATCGACATGACGCGCACCAAATGCACCCACTCGACTCCCTCGACAAGGCGAAATAGCCGAGGCCAAGGAGGTCAAGGAAACAAGAAGAGGAGAGGGCGTAACGAGAGCGGGAGGCCAGGGTCAAGAAGCAAGCAGAGCGTAAAGGGTCCAACATTTTGAAGACTCAACAGCCGCACAGTACACACTAAGGGAGTAACTCTAATGAAGAAAGATATGCACTTACCAATCATATCAAAGGAGAACCTTATTAATTTCGTAAATGATAAAATTTGTTTAATACAACGTGTTTTAGAGTAAATTATAACTCATAAAAGTTACTTAATTAAGTTAAGTTATAGAATTCTAGCTTTTGTTTTAGTCAAATTGGAGCTTTTGAGCAAAATTGAGACGATGTCTCACACGTCAGCCGAGGACAGATTTCTAGATTTTAGGAATCGGGCTGGGCGCAACATGTGAGACCATGCCCAAAAATGCCCAAAACAGCTCCAAATCGACCAAGTAAGGGGTCATTCTGCCTAACTCGATGAGTTTAGTGGAATTACAGCCTTAGATCACTTAAATTGAGTAAGCCTAGCCCAATTAGGACCCATGTCTCACACGTCGCGCCAGGACAGATTTCTACATTCTCAAAATCGGTCTGGGCGCAACGTGTGAGACCTCCAAATTTTGAACCTCCATAACTTGAGCTACAGAGCTCCAAATCGCCTGAAATTTGTTGCGTTAGGACTGTTAGACAGCCTAAAATCCATTTATGACCTCAAATTAGGATAGAAATGTCAAACCCCATCTCAAAATGACCAAAATTGCTCAAACCCTTGAATTGCTTTCCCAAACTGTAGTTTGTTTGTAGATAGAAGCATACCCCATTAGTAGCTAGCTCGCAGCACGCTCTCGCTCAAAGCTGATGCCTTACTCCTAGGTAGAAGTGCTCAGGAACACCCCTTTGTTATAGTCATCTAGACCTTAGCATAGCAACCCAAGTCCAACTGTTGGTACACCACCTCTGCTCGAGCCAAAGGCATAAACCTTGACCTAATTTCAGTCCTTCTAATAGAGTTTGACTTATATAGCCGCCACATTGACACTCCCTATTGCCAGGATACCTAGAAAGGAGCTAGAGCCTAGAGCTGCCCAAGTCATTCCATGTGTAGAGATTGGACCCCCCCAAACCAACTTTGCTAGGACCTTAGAGTATACCTCAAACACCATGAGGGCTTTGCAAAACAACCCTCATGTCATGCCATACCACACGCCCTAATGTCCATAGACTTGTAGATTATAGATATGTCTCTAGTAATGCCGCCGCCGAGCCATCTTGCTTGCTTATAGAGCCCGAATATTGTAGGAGAGCCCTTCAAGTAGACTCTTAGACTCTAGGATACACGAAGCTTTTTCGGGGACGGGGCCAGAGCCACGACGAGCTAAGGGCGCAACTTCTTGAAGACATCAAGGTCCCAGCCAATGCACAAACAGATAAGGAGAGGAGACCGAAAAGGCGTACCCAAGAGGGGAAGCACAACGACAAACACCTCAACCGACAAACGAGTAGAACAGACACCACCGCCTATCATCAATCTCCATCAAATGGGAAGAATATTGGTAACCAACGGCACCAAGAATGTTCTAGATGTCAACCTCCCCGCTACCACGCCCACGAGCTCACAAAGCGAAAGAGGATCTCAACGCCTTCACCAACTCGACGCACATGAGTTTCAAATGGAAGAACGCTGAGACAACAAAATACGTGTACAGAAGATGTTAGGCATCGATGTCGCGTTAGCATCACGAAGCTAGGGCCGAGGGGCATAATCTTCCGTCGAGGAGACAACTCATGGCGACACAGGAGCCGATAGAAACCGGAGGGAAGATCACCACGACCTTGCAGCCCAAAGAGCTCAAGCGCCAACGCCAACAAAAGGAGTAAACCAAGCTAGGCAACCACAAAGCACCTAAAGGCTGACCAAGATGAGCCTCCAGCTCCCTTGCACCAGCAGAGAACTTTCATCGGTTCCAAAAGGTAGGAGACCATGAGAGGGAGGAGACGATATCAAGGAACATTTCCGACTGGCCTCAGACGGCACTAGGGGCAAGACCAAGGAGGAGAATATTCTGCTCAAACAGAATTCCGGACCCGAACACCTAGAAACCAAAGGAAGGACGGCTTTACTACGCCGCCAAGGAGTGCACTTCGAATGGTTAGGACCCAAAGGACGGAGGAGACGACCTAGCCAAAGGTACAAATCACGCAAAGGCGACCGAAGGAGCCATGGTAGGGGCAATGGAGATGACCACACTTCCGTGCACGGAGAGCCACCTCTAATAAAGCAAAGCCCAAGCAAATGTGAGTCGCGACTTTCCGAAATTCAACTGCCGGGGGAATGACAATGCCCGCCATCGACCACGATCTCGTGAGCTTCAAGACATTCAAGAATGCCCGACCGCAACAGCCGTGACCCTACTCAAGCTCGATCAATGGCACCGCAAAATCAGCAATCTTGCAACGATACAATCGCATGTAGGGACGTGAGCGGTTACCGCATTCCTCGCTCGCTGACGAATATACACAATAAGGAGGAGCATCTTTTCAAGGGATCACATCGACGAACACTCTTCGCAACTTGAGGTGATCAGCTCGGATCGACATGAAGCTCAACAATAGTAGCAAAGATCTCAAGAAATCCCTGAGTCAACCTCGAACGAAGAAGATGCAAAGAAACCAAGAATCAAATGCGATAGGAGGAAGGGAAAACCTAGAGGAGTATAAATAAGTAGGTAGATCTTCGTAGTTGTTTTGCAAAAGTGGATGAATTAAAATCCCAATGTAAATGCGTATATGTCTATTGTATATCTAGGGTGTCCACATATATAGTGGAGAAACATGAGTTTAGAGTCATGTTTTACGGATTTAGCGCTTAGATCAGGAAGCTCCTTCACTTCGACTACCAAAGGAGGAAGCAAGGAGGCACAACTATAGCCCAAGATCAAAATGGAAGAGCAACTACGAGGGAGAAACGACTAGAGGCCAAGCAAACCTTCAACTCCAAATACTTCGGGAAATGCCCTCAAGCAGAAGACTGCTCGGCCACCCAATGTTAGAATAAGAGACAACACCGATCATGTCAAGATCATCAACGCGCACCGTGACATCGCCGTGGCGCAACACTACCTCTTGTAGCAGTGGCAGCACTTGACGAACTTATGACATGAGTGGCCTCAACAATGGAAGGAGGAACGCCCCAACATCAACAAGCCAACTAAGAAGGCAACATCTCGACAACCATAATTCCAACTTGTGGTAATATAGGGGGATGTGCTATGACACGTGTATTAGATGGAGATGCACTTACGAAAGGCACCGCGACGAGGGAGATATGCCCCCAACAACTAGGTGATGGCTTCACAAAATCCTACCAAGAATTAGAAGAGAAGAAGCCGACCATATCTCCGACATGTGGCACGCCAAACGCCAAGGTAGAAGCATTCGACGCCTTTAACGACAAGGATAGCAAACTCAAGCACCTTCGGCGAAAAGAGAGTTCAAGATAATAGCCAGGCTATTCAACGACAAGAGTATATCTAAGGCAGGTACTTCTTCAACGCAAGGGTCAAGCTGCGCAGAGATAAGGATCCATCATCCCGACAACGGAGCCATCAGGGAGGAGAGTCATGATGCCTTACTTGCCAAAGAGACCCAAATGCATAGAAGGACAAAGGTCGAACTGAAAGATGGAGAAGTGCTAGCAACCGACTTCTTCCACGAAGCTTCCCGCAGGCAACAGAGGATCAAAACCGACGAGCACAATCAAAGTCACCGGAGGGTACCTCAAGACAAGAAGTCGGCATATAGCACCGTGGAACGTGACAACGTCCAAGCCATGTGATCGAGGGGATCAAACGAAGAAGTTTGGAAGCTCGATGGAGAACCAACTAGGTGAGGCGAGCCGATGACTTGCACGCGGCCTTGCATGCAACTTGGTGAACCCAAGGATGAACGATTCAAAGAACAATCAGAAGAGAACAACCCGCAGGAGTATAGCCAAAGGAATCGCAAGACACCTCAAGAGACGCCTTCAAATAGCTTCAAGTATCATGAAGGGGGGAACAATTATTGCCCGAGAACAGGATCAGGAAGCAGACCGAAATGTCGAAGCATCAACGACCAGCACACCTTTCGTTGGAATGTGAATGCAAAGCGTGTTGTGCCAGAGTCGACAAACATCGGAGGGCCCAAGTATATAAACAAGTTACCCCGGAGTACGAGCCGACGTACAAATAGGAGGATATAAATCGTCAACACCATTGCACCGGGAGGAACACCGATGACATTGCCAAGGAGTAGGTGCGCAACTCGAAGGGAGGCACAAGGGAGACCTAATAGCTCTAGTAGTATAATTGTAATTATGTAAGCTATATGTTTTGCATGTATAGTTCCCTTGTTATTCCTTCCCTCCCATAGCGTAACAGATCAAAGGAAGAGATGTTATGCAAGTTGCAGGGGTGAAGCAATCAACATCGTCAACACTCTTCGGGCAACACGATAACGACAAGAGGACTCGACGTATGAGACATCGATGGAGTCGAAGAAACAATATCGGATACTGAGTCGTCCTTTAGCTGCCAAGACAAAGAGTTCAAGATGAAAGATCTCTTTCAACGGCGCCACCTTCAGGCTTTTGAAAAGCGGCATGAAAGATTTCAAGTGATCAACTACACCATCAAGCCACCAGCAATGAGAGGCTTCTAGCGAACAAAGTCAACCTCTACTTCAAAGAGCATCCACCGTCAAGGAGACTGAAGTATCGAGCGACTCGGAAGAACGTTACCTTGCTCCTTCAAGCAGGCAACAAGTGGATGAGCTCTAGCAAGCTCAAGGATCTAAGGCCACGGGGCCTAGTAGGTTAAATGTATGGATGGTAACATCCATATTGGGATTAGAAGGCATTTCCAGATATTCTCGCTGAAAGGATTGCCCCAATATTGAGCTAAGCGTCAAGATTGGGAAGGAAATGCATAGGAGTAACTATAATTATACACGATTGTTAACAGACATCCAATGTATTGAAACCACTTGGTGAGATTGATCTCCTCACTAAGAAGGAATCATTACTAGGATAATTGTTGACCATGTATAAATCTAGTATCTCCTAAAGAATAATCCAACTGAAAGAAAAGAAGTAATCTAACAAGTCCGGCCAACTTGTTACGATGACATCAATTCGATTGGTAGGAATATTCCAAGAGTTTAAATAACTAAGAAAGGGGGAATCTCTAGAATAATAAAATAATAGTACATGCAAGGTACATCTAAAATAAGAATTATAGTAATCAAATAGTCTTTTGAGACAAAAGGAATTGTCGTCATGACAAAACCTTGTGGTTTAGAATCGTTCTAACTAAGTAGATAACCCATAACTATATTGAAATAAATGATAACATAATATGTGCATCCATCTTAGATGGTTATATATGTTAGCTAAGGCTAGTAACTTAATGCGCTAAGTAAGAAGCGTATAACCTCTTAAGGGGAGAGAATAGATATGACGTTGTGTGCAATGTCATTGAAGGGGTGCAGGACCATTTTCTTTTCGAAGAAAGTGGGAGGGCTCAATCTTATGATTGAACGTACTTGCACCGAATTGACTGACCCGTAGAATAGAGTTCACTCCGGCCGAAGCGAATAGAGCGTAAGATAGATAGATAGATAGCTCAGGAGGCCTTCAACGTGCGAGACTGACGTAGTAGCGAACTACACCAACGAAGTGGAGCAAAACTATGGGAGCAATGAACGACCAAGTCACCTCCAAACTACTCCACGCCGGCTCAATGAGTGGATGCGTTTTAGCCTTAGGTAAGGTATGCGCATGTATTATAAGCCTTAATGTGTCTTATTGATAAGTTAAATATAGACCCTAATAACTGCATAGAAATTGTTGTACGTATATGTATCATAGGGAAATAAGTTAAATAACAACGATAATGTGAAGTAGCATGTTAATTAATCCTTCAAGGGATGCAATTCCTTCCAAGGATAGCTATAGGTCCTTATAAATATAAATAGAAAATAGAATTGATATACTTAAGTGCATCTTAGGGATATACTTCCAAGGGTAATGCAGGACCCAAGGAAGAGAATAAGAAGCACATCTAATTCTTGTGTATGATAATTAAAACCTTGTCTATGTAACAATAGGTCTAAATCAGGGTTATTGTTTAAATAATCGCGATCTAAAAGTGGTCAAATATTGCAAAGCTTAGAGTAAATATAATTGTACTATCGGAAGTAATGTATCCGATACTATGATAATGTTAATTCATAAATATTACCTTAGGGTAATTATGTTAATCACATGCATTAAGGGAGCCGAAAAAAAAAAAAAAAATTGGCTCGTGCATGTCGATTTGTGTTTAGATTAGTTTCATGTGTAGTTAAGATTAATCATGCGATGCAACCTATGCTTGGTATGGATTGCATGCGTTGTTACCGATGATGAGACCACTACGGTGATCTCTAGGGCGGGTGTAATGTCAATGTAGGCATGACCGCGTTTCACCGACGAAAGTGGAAGGTAGATTAGAAAGTCTACTGTCCCCACGGAAGTAGACGCGACCTCGAGAAAAGGAGGTCATTAAGGAATGCATTGATAGGAAAGGCACCTTTAGCCCCATATATGCTTTGATAGGAGGAATCTATCCTTCACGCCCCCACGCGAAGGATATCCTCCACGCCGGGCAACTAGAGGTGTAGGCATGAGCTGCATATAGGCATATAGGCTCCTCCACGGCCATAATGGAAGATCCACCCTCTTCCTACGGAGATTAGCCATGCATCCATGTAGATAGGTGGGTGGTCACCATATAACCAAAATTTTTTTGTAATAATTAATAATAGGTAGTGTCGACCAAGCAGCCAATAGAGCGCCCGGAGGGCAAGGAGGTCGAACTCCATTTAAAGGCTTGCAACACAAATTTTGTTATAATGTGTTGCAAGGGATGAAGGGTACCTTAGAAGTGTAAATTTTGTATGAAATTGATAAACTTTGATAAACTTAAATGTTGTATTAAGTAAGGTTAATAATTACCTTATGTGGATTAAGTTATGATGTGATAAGTTAATAGGATAACGAAATAGTAATGTCTTAAACATTACCTTAGAGTAATTCTAATAATTAAGATAGTAAGTATGTAATTATAGATATTGTAAAATTAATGCAGGATTTTAAGGTGTGAGACCGCAACACAAATTTTGTTGGAATGTGTTGCAAGGAATGAAGAGTACCTTAAATAATAATTGTATATGAAAGTGTTAAATTGTGATAAACTAAATGTTGTGATAATAGAAACTAATAAGTACCTTATTTTAGTAGAAGTTACTTAATTGACAACTTATTTGATAATGTAATGGCGTAATAATGATTTAAAAATATTATCTTAAGGTAATCGTAATAAATGTGTAAGTATTATAGTAGTATATCGTATGCATCGGGTTGATTGCGGTTAGGAAGATTCCAAGGTGGGAGAACCACCATGCCGCGACAAAGATCATTTCAAGGTGGGGAGAATGTGATGTTCCAAAGACGCGATATCGCCCCCGTGACGTATATTGTAATCGCCACGCCACGCCATACACGCCACCCCGACCGACGGTGCGCCGTGTAGCCAAGTGGGTAGCCCCTAGGGGAAACTTGCTAAGAATGTGCATTAGTATTAATGTGCACATTTTCCAATGTACACATTAATGTGGGCACACATTTCCATGTGGCCACTTGATGCCAAGTGGGCCATACCCATAGGTGCAATTAATGTGCACATTTTCCAATGTACACATTCATTAATGTGCACACATTTCCATGTGAGCACATTTGGGTGCACACATTTCCATGTGGGCACATTTGGCCACCTAGCCCTTAAAGGCAAGTGGGCCCTTTCCCAATTATCCCACATGCCTAAAGGGGATAATTGGAAACCCTAGCCAACCCCCTTGTCTATTTAAGTAGGAGAACCCTAACTTGCCCATTTTTCGTTTCTAGGGTTTTAGAGCTCTGTTTTGACTGCCCCAAGGGTCAAAACCGCCTCCCAGACTCTGTCTGAGAGAATTGCATCATTAGTTTTCCTTGATTCGAGCATCTCAGCAGGATGGTCGAGCTCAGGTCAGGAGGAGGAACTCAAGGATCAGGTATTTAGGCAATTTAGTAGTCTAAACCCCATTTCAGCCATCGAATCAGTAGGTTTAGCCTCTTAAATTGCCCATAGCAGCCCTCTAGATCTCTAGATAGCAGATTCTAACTAAAGAACCTAACTCTATGATATAGATTAGATCTTGTTCTTTAGTTCTTCTGTGATGTATATGGATGATGTATCTCTATGAACTCTTTGTATTGGGAAGGGGGGTAGAGACCTAAAGCTTGGTAGTAGATGCTCCTAGATTAGCCTCTCTAGCACACTATAGATGCGGCCTGTGCACAAGAGCCACACCTGGTTGTGGGTGAAGGGGCCAGACTGGCTTATAAGGAGGTTCGTGTTCTGACTCTTGAACGATCCCTATGGTGTGTTAGTGCTACCGGGGATCATTGTGACTAGGTCTAATGGCTTGCCACTGCGTGTGGGCAAGGCATGGGCTCGACACTCGTGAGGTGGTGAATATGACCTTCCATTGAGTTCAAGTCGAATACGGGCAGTGGCCCTCTAGTCACCTTGAGTCAGCATGGAGATCTCTGGAGGGAGTGATCCCTACCTGCCCCATCGGAACTGGGGAGATGCAACCCAGGATATAGCCCCCTTGGCTATGCATCCGGCGGGCTACAGTCAGGTCCCAACACTTTTCAGCCTACTCTGCAAAGTGTGCACAGGAGGGGCGGATGGAGTGGACAACCCTATGCCATGTTCTTATGCCAGCCAAATCCATTGCCATGAATTCTGTCTGCAATGAACTCTGGAGACCCAAGCCCGTCAGTCATCCCTTTGAGTCTGAGCCTTGGGTAGGATTCCCTATGTGATGTGCTGATCTTTGTCTATGCAGATATGTGGAGGACCATCCTTCGTGATGGTCATATGATGTTGATGTATGTGCTACTGACATGTATGTTTACGCTTCCGCAGCTAGGTAGGCCCTGAGGGAGACGGGGTGCAATGACCCTTCCACTCTTCCCACTGGAACCCGTCACGGTTGCAGTGTCATGTGGAGGGCCCTGTATTAGCATGGAGCTGGTATGGGGGATGAACTCCTGTTTGTATACGGTGAGGGCACCGTATGCGAGTAGGGGACGTCACACATACTTACTGAGACGGTCCACAATGGTCCAAACCTAATCATTACCTTGTCTGCTCCGTGGAACACTAACAAAGTCCATACTGACATGTCGAAAAGGTTTTTCTGGAATACTTAGTGCCATCAATAATCCTAATACCTTGGCATGAGAATCTTTGATTTTCTGACACACAAAACATCTTTCCACAAATGCAACAACATCATTTCTCATAGTTTTCCAATAGAAATACTTTGAAACCAAATCATGAGTATTAAAAATACCCCTATGACCTGCTATTGGTACCTCATGACATTCTCGTAGAACCGTTTCCCTGAATTGTGGAGCAACACAAAGACAATGTTTGAAAAACAAATATCCTTTGCGTAAATAGAAATTGTCAATAATACGTTGCTGGCTTTCATGCAACTCAATCCAAACACTACCAAATTCATCATCTTGCTCATACATACCCTTCATTGCCTCAAATGTGCTTTCCCGCCAAAGGGAAAAATTATTCACCTGAATAATGTCATCTGGATGACGCATGCGACTAAGAGCATCAGCAACTTTATTCTGTGGACCTTTGAAGGTTACTCCATCGACAGTGACTTCGAGAGTCTTGTAATTTACTATAGGATCAATTTGTCTCCACCATGGAATTCCAACTACGATGTCCACTTTCCTCAAATTTGGAACCACCATAAAATCATGAGTCGTGACATAATCACCAAGTGCAATTTTTTGATGTGGCACTTTTGCTGATCAAGAACCAAACATGTTAGTACAAATGCCTGCCACTGTACGATTAGGAAAACGAACAGTAGGCAATCCCAAACGTTGAACAAGTTCTGAAGAAATGAGATCATGCGAGGCGCCATTGTCCAATTGTACAATCACATGAGTGTGACCAATATGTCCATCAAACAACAATAGGTCATGAGAATCAAGGCCCCTCGATCTCTACAGTCTTAAGGTATTGACCTTTTCCTTATCACCAACTCTCTTGTCATCACGTCCACCATGGTCACTACCACGGCTAGATCTTCCCCGCTTACCAACACGGCAATCACGAGCATAGTGACCTTAACGGCCACACTAATAACATGCATCAGCTTCAGAGGTAGCAGGACGTGGTCGTTTGCCCAATCGATCAAATACAGATCTTCTGGGACCATCAGATCTTCTTGGACCATCCTGATCACGAACCATGTCTACATGGTTTGCACGCATTTGAGGTGAAAACCTTCGCCTTTGTTGCTGCTGGCGCTGCCGTGAATTTGAACCTCGAGCAAGATCATCCTTCTCCAAATGAAACGAGTCTTAATCTCCCTTTTTGTTAATCCCGCCATTTGACTTAACAAGGTGTTAAATCTATTGGCGAAATCATCCACTGATTCATCAGCACGCTGCTTCATGGTTCGCCACTGCTCCTGGACAAAGTCCTTATAATTGTCTGGCATAAATTCAGACCTCATAAGTTTCTTCATTCTAGTCCAAGTATTGATGGGTTTATTTGCTGCATTAGCAGCATCCACCTTCTGCTGCCACCATAATATAGGGTCCCCTTTTAATTGAGCCCGCGCCCAATACAATTTTCGCTGGTCAGAGTACTCATGCTCGGAGAAGAAACTCTCCATCTTAGCGAGCCATCAGAGTAAGGATGCACCATCGCGCTTCCCATAGAAGTAATCCAACTTTACTTTGGATCCTTAGGCTTTTTCTCCTTCATAGTGCCATCATCATTGTCTTGGTCCAACTTTTGCACTAAAAGCTTTTGTAATAACTAATTTTGCTTCACAAGCAAACGAGTCAGGCTATCTCGAGATGTTTTCTTCTTAGCTTTTTTCATCATAGTTTTAGCAAGATTAAAAGGTTTCAAAACTTGCTCTCCTGACTCTCCATCGTCATCCAAATTATCGTTCATAGGAAGAACATCTTCTCCCTCAACAGAATTATCTTCCTCAATCGGAATTCCATCCAAATCTTCTTCCACAATCTTCTCGACAACAGCACGCTTCAGACTTTTTGCCTTCTTCGCCATATCCGCTCACCGTCAAGATGGATTCACGTCAGGTTCACCACTTTTACGAATAAGGGCAAAAAGGCACTTGAAAGAAGGATATATTTGGCAGACACAAGCGCGAAAATGGATTGTTTATTCAATAAAGGTAATACAGAGAACAACAGGAGTAAAGAAATAGTCCAACCACCCGATCACGGAACTAGCACTTCAAAACAATGAAGTAAACCGCTAGGAGCCTCCAAGACTCCGCCGCTAGTCCCTCCCCTGAACTATGATGCAATCCGAGCAAAGCCAATCTTTTAGGAGACAACCAATGATGCCACATTATTCCCCAACATGTTCTTATAAACCATCAAGGATCTATTCTCGTCCTCTCATCTATTATTAGCTCTGGCTCCTATAATACACCAGACTAAGATTAGCATTATCTATTCTTTAAACTCCTCCAATCATAGATAACCAATAATAGAGTAGCTAATTCTATTTCTATGGTGCACTATGATTGACATGACAATTAGAATAGCTAATTCTAATGCCATGGTTGTATAAACGTCTGGACTTTCTCATAACATTCTAACTTTTAGGATGTATTCGTAACGCAAGCATATCTGCATATCTGAAAAAATAGGCTGGAATATCTCCCTGTGTTGCTAGCAGCGGACTTGCATCAATTCCATAACTCATCAATGGCCTGTATTCCAGCTCCATCTCATTCTCCTTTACAAATCCCGGTAACTCAATTTGGTTTTTCTCATATGTTCCCATGAAAATTCCACCCTGCTCACATACTTAATCTTCCAATACAGCCTAGCATACACAATTTTCTTTGTTCTGTCAAGATTTTAGAAAGATTATCACCAAGTATTTTTAAAGATTGAGATGATCTTATATCACTAAGTATTTTTACAGATTGAGATGATCTTACCCTTCATTTGGCGAAAATCAGACCTAGCATGCAAAGCCAAACCCTAGATTGCAGCCTTGGATGCACAAAATATACAGCTTCCAAGTTTTGCTTTAAATCCCTTGGTAATCCATCGTAAATCCATCCTAAAATTCCTAAGTCGTATTTAATTAAAGTGGGACAAATCTTGAATTTTGGGACTCGGACTGAAAATGGGACTCACACACCATAAAGAATTACACATGACACACATAGAATTGGGTTACTTGTTTTCCTCATAAATTTTACAAACCACTAGTTGAGATAGTTTTCAAACTTCTCAATATTATGTGCCCTCATACAATGATATAGCATGGAGGTTGCTCATGGCCTTGTCCATCTCCCTTCTTGGGATCTTGTGTGTGTTGTCCTTTGCAACGTGAGAACTTGGATATGACCATACCACACACTCCACCAATTCCCTCCTTTGAGGGTCAGCATAATTTGCCTCCACTTCTTCTCCCAAAGCCGCGATTGTATTGCTCCTTTAAGTTGTTGCCCTTCTTGTGTCTCCCAATGGGCTCCCAATATTGAATTTGGAATCCAGACGCAACTCCTCTCCATCAGGCATAGTGGTGGTTACATCGAGAGTGCCACCCCTAACCATATTGGACAGTCCTCATCATCATCAGGCCTTACTAGCACAAAGTATCCTTCCTTGATGTCCTCAAAGGGATCCCACTGGGAAGATCAAACCACTTCGGCTTTGAGGCCTTACTTCCCAAAACCACTTGGAACCCTTGTTGGGACCCAAGTGAGCATTCTTAGACGTGCTTGCACCTTGAGAACCCTCCCATCTTGACTCACGCAAGAACCCGCCTCTTAGCTCCCTCCCACATGGTCGTTCGGGTTTCTAAGCATGTCACAACTTTCTCCCAAAGATTTGATTAGGGAGTCCATTTGATTTTTCTTAAGAGTGGAGGTGTGCTTTCCATTTGAACATCATCCCAAAGGTCGTTATGTAATCCTTGATGCCCTTCACCCGGTTGGCTAGAGTCTTTGACCTGCCTTGAAGGGAGGTATTGGTTTTGGCTGCCCTTTAGGAATGAGAACTTCACCAAGCAAAGACCCCTTTGCCACAACTTCGATACCTTGTACAGGCATCCACAACTTGTCACCTGGTCTCCACTTATATTGCATGATTGGTATTCCATCCCTAACCCAAAACTTGAACTGAAGTGGCTTTGTGTGTCCCGTCAACCGGTCCTTACCATCTAGCAAGTATCCTTCTACAAATGATTTCCAATCTGCAACCTCATCCATCAAGAAAGCCATTGGGTTGGGGTCAATGCAGCTCTTAAACACATCCATTAGTTCGGGGAGAGTGGTCACGTTTTCTCTCTTGAGCTTGGTGGAGAAAGTTTCAAAGAATCCATCTATATCATCATCGATGCCCAACCATCATGAATCCCACTTTCACAACTTTGAATACTCCCACTTTGTCCAAGTATGACATAGCCCCAAACATCCATCTATTCTTGTTTTCTTTCCAACAGTTGTCCAACTCGAACACATAGCTCCTCGGGCGTGATTTCTCAAGTAAGGGGAAATCATCCCAAGTCCTCCTTGATTCACGGACACCTTGGATGTGAGCTTTTTTTAGTCTGCCTTTGGTAACAAAGCTGTTGATCATCCATCAAAGCCTCAAAAATGGGTGTTGAAGGGGAATACCTCCTCCCTTCTATCGATCCTTTCTCTAGTGTTCTCGTGCACTTGAAAATAGAGCTCACATGGAAGTTTGGATCATCTCTCCATAGATCAAGCACAAAATGACCATATGTTCCAGTTCCATGACCATGTGTTAATACACCCGCCACTTACTTTCATCCGAAAAGCGCTTTTGACAACGCTTGGGTAAAGGATCTAGCTTTGGCAAGAAAGTCTTGTGTTGGTCCATCTTATCATGAATTATACACAAAAATTTGTCCGGGTCGCATCTCGAAAAATGTTCTCCATTGCCAATACAACTTGTCTACATGATATTTGGTCCCTTTGGTGATCTCGCAAATTGCTCCCTAATTGCCATTCTTTCTTTCTCTATTGCAGTTGATGCAAGTGTATCCTTGAGTTGAATGCAAGTGTTGCACTTTGAGAATGGCATGTGTTGTAGGACACTCACGCCCGAGAAGTGAGTGCTCCATAACTTGCTGAAATGTGATTGAGAAAGAGGCCTACCTCCAAGAGTTTCCAGGATGGAGTTGACCTCCTTAAGGCACTCCTTTTGGATATAGTGTTGTGGCAACACTTTTGCACCACTCGCACACCGTGCTCGCTCACCTTCGACTTGTGGGGCATAGATTGAGACATGTATCTCACAAAGCTCTCAAGACCGCAATGGCCTTGAGAGTATTTGCTCTAGGTTTCAAAGTGAGTGCATTACCATGTTGGAACAAATCGTGCCCTTTTCTAACCTCGCTCCCAAAGATCACAGAAAATGAAGACTTGCTCACCCCAAGAATCCATCTCAATGCTCTCATACATACCTTCATGCCCCTCAATTGATATAGTAGCCGTCCTGTGTTTTCATCATAGCTGGAATTCCTACACAAGGAGTAAATGAAATTAATCCTATCTTTTTGAAGCTGTCCAATGTATTGGGACCTTATCTCAAGACGAGGTCATCCACATTGTAATCTTGCCTTTGTGCAATCTAGGTTGCAACACTCTTGTCCCCTAATTGCCTCCGTGTTTTCTCCGGTTGGTGCCATACTTTCCATCCTTTCTAAATATTTGTCACTTCTAGGCCTCTTGGGCACCCTTGGCTGCCTTCTATGAAAGACATAGCGTATCTTCCTTGTGATCAAAGAATGCTCATCGACCACCAAATCTTCCACATGGCCTTGGGTGGGCCTTGGGGTGTGTAGTTCAGTAGGGCATTCTAGAGTATCACCATTCTTGTGTGTAATATATCTAATTGGCCATCTCAACCGAGCTTGGGACTCCAAAGCAGCCCCGAGCACACAATGCAATCACTAGAGCTTCCTCGACATGATTGTATCAACTTCGATAAGAAGCTTCACAATGCCAACTCCAAGATGTTCATCTCCCAGCCTCTCATCATTCACACTATCAAATGGATCAACTGCAGTTATTATGCCCTCTGCAAATACCGTTTGGTTGCAAGAGTGCAACAAAAGGCAACCCTTCTTCCTCCATTGGAGCCTAGGGCAATGGCCTCTGGACTTCCTTGGCTCCATTTTACTCATCTCACATGCTCCCTGAATGAAAAAGCTCACATTAAAACCATATAGCCCCAAACACCACAAATATGACCATGTGAACCATATAAAACCATACAAACATATTAAATATAACCATATTAAATCATACAACCATATTAACTAAAATCATATAACCATATTAAACCATACAACCATACTCATTCTAAACCATATGTAAACATTGTAACCATATATAACCATTGAAACTATTCAACCATTGAAACCATATTAAATATATAAGGTAACATATATAAACATATAACCCTACCTTTCATATCTTGTCATGGCCGGTAACGCCTCCTCGAGGCTGAAAGCGTGGCCATGTCAAGAACTTCCGCTGCCGCCACGCCATGGAGGGCATGGCCCTGCGTGATGTAAGTTTATTATTGCACTTTTACGAGGTTCGAGGGTGCAGCCAGAATTAACTGCACCCTCTTCCTCTCCCCCCCGACCATTCTTCCTCCCCTGTTTTAGTCGACGGAATCCACCTGACAGTCCCGGCCCTCTATGGCCACCCCCGACAAAGATGCATGCGTTGAAGAAAAGAGCGCAATTTGGATACCTCGTCCCCATCGGAAAGGTGTATCACAGCTGAGGCAATTAGGGTTGTACAGGAACAGGCCGGTTCCCTCCAGGCTAAGCTGGCAAGCTTGGAGGCATCACGGGACAATTTGCCAGGGGCTGCGCTCAAGAAGCAGCTTCTCCAACAGAAGGAGCGAATTTCCCTTGTGGAAGTTCGGCTTGGGGATTATGATTGCAGGGGAGCCCAAAAGGCTGATGACCGATATAAGAGAGGAGATACAAGCAACAACGCAGCCTAGTCACGAGATGGGGCACCGCTTGGATAAGGTCCACCAAAGAATGGATGGAAGACATGGCGCAAGCACGGGCCGACATGAAGGGGTTGCTCCAAAGAGATTGTACAAGTCACAAGCATGGCTGGTCGGATAGATGCTAAGGAAAAGGATGTGGAAGCGGTGCGGGCGTGCTCCAATTCCTTGATGAAGCAAAGGCGCATGTGGCGGATGTGTCGAAGATGCTCACATATAGAGAACCATATGGCCCACTTGGCAAAGAAGAGATGCAGACCTCTCGAATGGAGGTGCAACGAGTCCCGAGTACACCACGGTCGCTCAGACCAAAGCACCCCCATACCGAGGCCGAGGTGGCTCGGGAATCAGCGTACTTCGTGAGGAGCAAGACATCCGTGCACGCCTCAACCTTATTGTGCGGGATTGCCTGAGAGGAGCAAGGCGAGGATTTGCCAGTAAGCTTACCACCCTGGTACTTGCAAAGCTCCAATTACATTTTTGGTTATCAAGAGTCCAATCGTATTCGGAGGACCGAGCATGAGACCTCGGCTAGTTAAGTTTGCGCCTTTGGATTGGGAGGCAAAATCTTTGTTGTTGCAACGCACTGGGCCGCTTGAAAGGTACGCCCATATACCGATCCGATCTCACGCCACCGCAACAACGGAAAGAAGCCAAGAGTTGGTCAAGATAAGAGAGATTCGACAAGCCGGAGGGGCTGCTGGTTTGGTTAATGGCAAGATGAAGGTATATGTGCCTCCTCGCCGACGCTTCGCGAGGCAAAGATTCCCACGAAAACAGCCGCGCCGCGCCGCGCGCGAGCGATCCAGTGTGACGTTCCAAAGACAAAGATACGCCCCCGGACGTACATTGTAATCGCCACGCCACGCCATACACGCCACCCCGATTGACGGTAATGCCAACGATAGCCGTAAGTAGCCCTAGGGGCAACTTACTAGGAGTGTTCATATATTATTAATGTGCACATGTGCACATTAATGAGGGCACACCTTTCCATGTTGGCATATTTTGCCACCTAGCCACTAAAGGCAAGTGGGGCCTTTCCAATTATCCCACATGCCAAATTGGGTAATTGGAAACCCTAGCCTAAACCCCCATGTCTATTTAGGGTAGGAAAACCCTAGCTTGCTAGTTTTCGGCCCTTAGGGTTTTAGAGCTCAGTTTGGCTGCCCCAGAGCCAAAACCGCCTCCCGACACGCCCAAGCCAATTGCGCCATCGGGCTTCCACTGAATTCGATCAGCTCAAAGCCAGGATGGTTGAACTCAGTCGAGGAGCCACTCAAGGATCAGAGTTTGGTCAATTTAATAGCTTAAACCGCCTTCTAGTCATAGAATCAGTAGGGTTTAGACTATTAAATTGCCCATAGTAGCTATCTAGATCTTAGATCTCGGACACTAACTAAAGAACCTAACTCTATGATTAGATCTAGTTCTTTAGCTCTTTCCAGGATATATTTGGATGATGTATTTCTGTGAACTCCTTGTATTGGGAAGGGGGTAGAGGCCCCAAAGCTTGTAGTTGATGCTCCTAGAGTAGCCTCCCTAGCACACTTGTAGATTCGGCCTGCGGTACAAGAGCCACACCTGGTTGTGGGTGAAGGGGCCGACCGCTAAGAAGGAGATTCATGTCCTGATTCTTGAACGATCCCCCTGGTGTGTAAAGCCTACCGGGATCATTGTGACTAGGTCCGATGGCTTACCACCGAGTGCGGGTAAGGCATGGGCTCGACACCCGTGGAAGTGGTGTACACTTTCCGTGGGGTTCAATTTAATACGGCAAAGGCCCTCTAGTCACCTTGAGTTAGCATGTAGATCTCCGGAGGGAGTGATCCCTACCGCCCCATCGAACTGGGAGGATGAGACCGGAATAGCCCCTTCGGCTATGCATCCGTGCGGGCTCTGATCAGTCCCGACACTTTTCAACCTACTCGCAAAGTGTGCACGTGGGGGGCGGATGGAGTGGACAACCCTATGCCATGTTCTTATGCCCGGCCAAATCCATTGCCATGAATTCTCGTCCCTTAGCGAACTCACGGAGACCCAAGCCGGGGATCATCCTTTGAGTCTGAGCCTTGGGTAGAATCCCCTATGTGATGTGCTGATCTTTGTCTATGCAGATATGAGGAGGACCATCCTTCGAGATGGTCACAGGATGTTGATGTATGTGCTACTGACATGTATGTTTACGCTTCCGCAGCTAGGTAGGCCCTGAGGGAGACGGGGTAGAATGACACCTTCACTCTTCCCACTGAGACTCGTTACGGGTGCAGTGATATGTGGAGGGCCTTGTATCAGCATGGAGCTGGTGTGGGGGAAGAACTCCTGTTTGTATACGGTGAGTGCACCGTATACGAGTAGGGGACGTCACAGTGGTATCAGAGCAATGTTCTTGGAGACCAAGAGCAAAGCACTGACCATGTTCCCAGTAGTACTAACTTGATAGGATCCTCAAGCCTCGAAAAGTGGGAAAAATTTTTTTCTCACCTTTGTAGTTATGCTAAGCTAGTAACAATTAAGTGAATTGGAATTTAACAAGATTAAAAAGAATGAGCCAAAATTTTCCAAGTGAGGTGGTCTCACAGCTCGCGCCTGGTCGCAAAACTAACTTTTTGTTTTGAAGCGAGGCGCAAGCTGTGAGACATCGAGTCAAGAACACCAAAACATGATGAATTTGAGATAAATAATGTGGTAAGGCTAATTCTAAGATAGGAATTAGTTAGAATAGCATGTTTTAATTACCTAAAAACCCTAGAAATGTATGAGATTCTCCCTCGCGCCTGGTCGCAAAACTAAACATTAGTATTGGAACGAGGCGCAAGCTGTGAGACCAATAGGTAGAAAAAGTCTGAAATAAGTATAAGTTTTAGATAAATTGGTGCCTTAGCATGTTAAACAGAGCAACTTGAGTTTTGACCTAAAATTCCCCAAGCTATAAATAGATGTAGAACCCACTCATTTTTTTCGTCCAAGCCCTAGAAATCCGGGCTTCTTCCCAACTTAGGCGATCTTTCGGGCGCTTTCATCCGATTGACGATCCGTAAAACATGGCCCAACCAAACAGATCGCGAAGGAAGCGCCGCCTGCTAAACCACCAGCCACCGGTGACAGAGATCATTCGGAAGATGCTTCGTGAGAGGCTCGCAAGAGGGGATCGTTCGCCTTCGGACGAAGAGCAAGACACCTCTGATTTGATCGATGTCTTCAACCAGCAGGTGGAGGACGAGGCCACATCACCAAACTCCATGGACGATTTAGACGAGGGAGGTGTATGAAGAAATAGAGCGAGATCCCAAAGAGGAACAAGCAGATGAGCAAGTGATTTGGGTTTGGAGCCAAATGGAGGTAGCAGACCTTAGAAGATTCATCAGGAAGTACGAGCGCCGGCAGAAGAGAAGGGAGGACAAAAAGAGGAAAAGGAAGGAGGAGGAACAAAAGACAGCAGAAGAAAAGAAGGAAGCAAAAGGGAAGTTCGTGGCTGGCATAAGGAGAACAAAGGATCGCCGCCAAGGAAGAGGGCCGAACCCCAACATTATCATCAAGGAGCGCAACCCCGACGAACCCCCAAACCCTTCCGACGACTTCTTCCGATGGGGACTTCAACCCTAACGCTGCGGTGGAAGCTCTTCCAAGAATCCAGGTGACGAAGCAAGAAGTACCCGAAAGCAGCCGCACTGAAAGCAACCCCAAAGAAGACCAAGTGCGTAAGCCCCCGAAAATCTCGCATGGGATAGAAAGAAGCAACCACGACCCGCCCGGGAAGCCTACGTCACCGACAGGGTGAAGATTTATGAGAGAAAGATGAGGGAGCACGAGGCCTACATGAAGAAATGGGAGGCCTATAACAAATATTATGAAGAAAACAGAGTTAAGTTCATCGAGGGAGGGCGACCAACGGCAAAGAAACCTTAAGGCCGCCACCACCGGCCCAAGGTTCCCAAGCCGCCACCCAGGAAGAAAGCGGATAGGAAGGAGGTAGAGAGAAGAGCGTTAAGGGAGATTAGACACTTCCAGCGCAGCTTCGGTCTCCTAATCCCCCGTGCCCCCTTCGCTCGGTTGGTGCGTGAAGTTATGCAGGCCTATAGAACAGACTTTAGAGTCACGCATCGAGGCCGCTAGCAATGCAAGAGGCGGCTGAGGCAAAGATAGTACAACATTTTGAAGATTCAACAGCCTGCACTATCCACGCCAAGCGGGTAACCTTGATGCGACAAGACATGAGTCTTGCGACCCGCATTAAGGGAGAACGCCCTTAGAAACTTTTGTTGTAAATAATTAAAAATTTTGTAATATAGAGCAATTTTGTCTACTTTGATGACATAAACTTGACTAATTAGAGCAAATTAATAAGTTTTAGCTTTTATTTCAGTAAAATAGGACATTTGGGAGCCGAGAGACATGATGTCTCACAGCTCGCGCCTCGTCGCGAAACAAAAAGTTAGGATTGAAGCGAGGCGCAAGCTGTGAGACCTCGCCCAAACTTGACCAAAACAGCTCCAAATCGACCAAATAAGGGGTCGATTCTGCCTAATTTGATGAGCCCATCACCCTTACACCATTAGTTTACCCAAATTGGACACCTTTAATCGAAATGGGACTGATGTCTCACAAATCGCCATGCCGTCATAAAACAAAAAGTTAGGATTGAAGCGAGGCGCAAGCTGTGAGACCTCTTACCAATTCTTCACCAGGACTTGTTAAAGTCACCTTCAACCTACTGCATAGCATCTTTTAGGTAACCTAGCCTTGTTCAAGCATCTCCTATAGTCCTCAAACTCCTATTTTGACCTCAGATAGGCTAGAATTACCCAACCCTAGGAAATTTTCAAGTCATCCAAAAATTAGGGTTTTCCCCTTTTCTATAAATAGACCCCTCACTTCTCAGAAAGCACCCTACAAATCTGCTCCTGCCCTTCTAGCCGATTTCCCAACTCCCTGAGGCGCTCTTGCAACCGTTTGTTACCCTCTTCTGCAATTAATCAATGGCAACTTCTGATTTCCAGAGATGGTACAGCGCCAGCGCTCATGCTGCTGAGGCCGACGTCGACCAAATCTTCCAGATCTTCAGGAAGGAGGTAGACGTCCAAGCAACCTTGCACGCGACCCCAGCTTATAGTAGAGTCCTGACTGAGTTTCAAGCTAGGGTAGAACCAGCGCTAGTGCAACTCCCCCCTTGTGTAGGATATTTTGTTCCTAGACAGTCCCTGCAGGCAGCATTAGACGATGTCCCGAGCATCGCCAAATACCTCACAAACAAAGCGCACCGCACACCTGAGCCAATGGTCCTAACTGTCAACAGGACCAAGTACTTCTCTTTCAACACCGCCACGGCAATCTTTCTCACCCACCGCGTCGAGAACATCGGGGGAAACCTCCATTCCCCATGGACGTAGATCCATTAGCCGTGCTTGTGAGAACAACGGCTCCTCACACAAAGACTGAACGGGAGCAGAAGGGAAGGAAGAAGACTTCGGATGAACAGAACTCAGGAGGAGGAGGAAGAAGATGTTGAGCTCGACCTAGCGAGGAGCAAATGACAAGCGGAGCGAGAGTGGCAAGACTTCGAAGAAGCCGGCAGACTCTCGTGAGTCGCGCCACCCCGGGTTAGGCATCACAAGCCTAGCTCCCATTATAATCGAAGGTGAGGAGTTTCTGCTCCTAAGCGACATTCAAAACCTCCCGAGTGCGAGGAAAGGGAATACCGACCGAAGAGTTGCTGCACCAACTCCGAAGAACGGACTTGGACGACTTCATCGCGTCAGGAGAGTCCCGACTTCCCCCCAAGTAAGGGAAGCCGACACTTACGGGAGAGTTTACCTCCGACATCCAAGCCTACAAACAACATCAGGCAGATCATGGAGGCGGCATAAGGCCGAGAACAAGCTACCGACGGAGGAAGAGTTCCTTGCTCTCCAGAAACGATGGGGATCCGTTATGCGACCTCAAACATCCTAACGGCAAGCTCGGCCCAGCAAAGACCTCCCCGGATAGACAGCGACCGACCTCGGAGGGCTTCAAAGAATGATCAATGACTACAGGAGCTCACCACCTGGAGGTTGATGATTTCGAAGCGCATTAACCGAGCCGGATACCGCGGTAGCCGAGACCCATCTCGCAAATCCACAAATTACGCTTATTACCGCCATTGCTGATGGATGGAAGAATAGCGGTTATCCACCGCAAATTCACCCCCGCAGGCGAGGAAGGAGTATCGCTGATTGCACTCTCGTGATTCTACAGGCATGCACGGTTACCCCTAACACCGAAAGTATGCAATCCTCGTGAAAAGAGCGGTAGCACTCGACGCCTTCGACTTCGCCATACCTTACAAAGCGGCGGCAAGACCTGCCGGATGGCAGCCTTTATACCTCCCACCGCAGAATAGAAGATTTAGCAAGAGCATTACAGGTGGATCTCCACTAATGTCCTTAGGAACTTGGGCCATTCAAAGGGAACAGCCCAAGTGAAAAAGTTCCCGGAGGATAATCCATCTTACCCAATCAACAATGTAAATGATTAGCAGTAGTTGCAAGTTCTTGTATTAGTGTAATATAAAATATAAATATAACATTCTCTTGCACTATAAATGTTTTTGTGATATATTTTGTGTCCCCTCAACCATGCCAACAAACATAAATAAAGCAAGAAAGCAAGGAAAACTAACCATGTAGATATGAACCACTTGTGTATGCAGCTAGAGGCCTGAGCGCAGGAGAACGACAACTGCGGGAACTTACAGGGGAACAGAGCCCGCCCAGGCCACGCCCGGCAAGAAACCTGCTTGAAGAATTTGGACAAATGACCCCAGAAGAAGAAATATCGCAAATGAGGACGGACCTCGAGCAGATAAAGGCTTTGCTAGCCGCACAAGCAGGAGCAGGTTCGGTGGGTAACGCTCAACTGCCGCAAGCATCAGCTCGGAGAACAGGTAGAGACAAGAAGAGGAGCAAGAGAGGAAGGTCCCCCAGCTCGGACTCCTCCGACTCAAGCTCAGATTCAGACTCCGATTCTGAGGAAGAAGAAGAGCAGAACCAAGTCCGAAAGCGCATCGAAAAGGCGTAGGAACCACCCGGAGGGACGACAAAGGGACACAAGAACCTCTGACTACCAGAAGAAAGTAGACTCTGCATTGGGAAATGTTTGGAAGGCCAGGAAGCTCGAGCAATTCTCAGGCGAGAACAGGTCAGGCATGGAAGCAGAGGCTTGGCTTGACGAGATGAGCGAATACGGCAATGCCTATGGTATGAAGGATAAGGATAAAGGCAGGGTGGCAACAAATAACCCGGGGAGCAAAGACGCATTTGTGGAAGGGCTATGCCAAGGCTCATGGCTTAAGCAGGGATGCTTGCAGGTTCAAGAAGTTTGCTAAAGCCTTCAAGCGCCATTATGTCCCAAGAGAGCACAAGTCCAGTATGATGCAGCAGTTCTACAGGTTGCAGCAAGGCAACAAGTCAGTACAGAAATACACAGAGGAATTTATGAGGCTAAGGCTGTATGTGCCAAAGTTAGGAGAGAAGCACGCAGTGGAAAGCTACATTGAAGGTCTGAATGAGGAGATCCGCAAGCTTGTAAGGGCAATAAACCCAAGAACGATTTAGAGCGAGTCCAAGGCAATAAGTTTGCAAGGAAAAGGACCTCGTAGAATAGTAGGGGGAGGCAGCAGCATTACCAAGATAAAGGCAAAGGCGTGAGGCGCGCTTCAGCCCGAGAACGGCCAGCCCAGTGACCAGCCCAGAGCCCCATATAGTGGCAATCAAGGGAAGCAGCAGGAGAAGAAGCAGGTATCTTTCAAAGACAAACAGGAAGGGTCAAACTACTCCAAAGCAGTGCGATCCTTTCTGCAGGCCATGCCCAAGGAAAAGAGACAGGAGTGCATAGAAAAGCAGCTTTGCTTCCGTGTGTTTCCAGCCAAAGCCATAGAACAAATGAATCGCCCATATGTCATGAGTGCAAATACTAGCAGAGTTGGGAGATTGGGACACTTTGACCGACGATCGGCGGCGGGAGGCCCGCGACTACATTCAGGGTGAGTGTCATATCTTTGCCGCAATAGATACAGAGCAAGCAGAGAGCCAGTATAAAGTAATTTCCACAGTGGGAAAGGCCAAGGCCAAGTCATTTATAGTCCTAATAGATTCGGGAAGTAGCCATAACTTTGCATCTCCCAGAATGGTTCAAATGTTGAAGTTGAAACCATTAAAGTCAAAGCCAAGGCCCGCTTGTCTTAGCAAGTGGAGCAAAGAAAGGCGGCGGGCGTGTAAAAAGAATCAACTTTGACATCGACTTGCCGGGGATTAAGATCCAGATGGGGGCGGAGGTAATGGGCATCGGCAAGTACGACTTGATAATAGGTATGGAGTACCTTGGACCAGCAGGGGCCATTATTGATTGTGGAAAGCGGAAGGTGACCTTCCCAACACCCGACGGCAAGATCATTGAGATAATGTAAAGAAGTTGTTCCCATCATGCGCAGTATGTCTTCTAAACGGTCGCTCAAGTGCATCAAGAGTGAGCGTAGCATACATCTTCAAGCTTGAGATTAGCGAGCCGGAATTGGAAGGAAGCAAAGAAGACAAGATGCTCGCCAAGTTGCCGGTGGCAAATAGCTAAGTTGATCACGGAGTTCCACGATCTCTTTCCAGATGAGATCAAGCAGCTCCCTCCTTATAGGGGAGTCGAGTGCGAGATAGCACTCGAACCAGGAACAAAGCCCACAAGCAAGGCTCCATATAGAATGACAACGCAGGAATTGTCGGAGCTAAAGAAGCGAGCTAGGAGCTGCCGACCTAGGTTTCATTAGACCTAGTGTCTCACCGCTCGGAGCCCCCATTCTTTTGTCAAGAAGAAGGATGGATCTTTGAGGATGTGCATAGACTATAGACAGCTTGAATAAGCACACCATTAAGAACAAGTATGCGCTCCCAAGATCGAGATGACTTGATGGATCAGCTTCAAGGAGCAAAGATCTTCTCCAAAATTGACTTAAGGTCGCTTATCATCGATAAGGATAAAGGAGGAGGATATCCACAAGACCGCCTTCGGGACGCTTGTATGGGCATTACGAAGTTCACAAAGTGATGCCTTTCGCTTATCAAATGCTCCCGCAACGCTCATGAGGCTCATGAACGATATCTTCGTGGAGTTCCCCGGACACCTTTGTGATTGTTTTCTTTGATGACATTTTGGTGTATAGCAGATCCCTTGAAGGGCACGCGGCAACACTTGAGAAGGGTGCTAGAGAAGTTGAGAAGACACCGGTTATGCGCCAAGTTGTCGGTGCCACCATAATGAGAAGGTGGAATACCTTGGTCATGTGATCTCGCAGAAGGCATCTCGACGGACCCCGCCAAGATTGAAGCGGTGATTCGATTGGCGGCACCAAGAATGTGCACGCAGGTCAAGTTTTCTCGGTCTAGCGGTACTACAGAAGTTCAAAGAACTTTGCTAAGATAGCAGCCCGTTAATGCACCCTACGAGGCGAGAAGGTGAAAGATTGGGTAGAGCATTGGCACAAGAAAGCCCAAAAGGGGTTTGAATTGTTGAAGGAAGCTTTAACAACAGCCCCAGTCTTAACCCTGCCGGACCCGGAGAAGGATAAGCTTGTAGCAACAGATGCGAGTAAGATAGCTACAAAAAGTGCTTATGCAAGAAGAACGGTGGTAGCGTATGATTCCGTGAAGATGAACGACGCCGAGACGCCACCCCCAACGCACGATCGAGAGTTGCTTTGCAGTTGTCAGGGCATTAAGAATATGGAGGCACTACCTCTTGGGAAGGAAGTTCCAATTGGATACCGACCATCAGAGCCTCCAATATGTATTCACGCAACCACACCTCAATCTGAGGCAGCGGAGATGGATGGAGTTCCTCGAAGAATATGACTTTGATATAGTCTACAAGCCGGGGAAGCTCAATGTGGTAGCAGATGCGCTTTCAAGGCACCCCCTGACAACTAGAGTGCATTGCAACGCAATTTCAACGCTCTCCAGCGACTTTGGTAAGAAGATTGAAGAGTCCTTGCCAATGGATGTGGATTTCGGGGAAGTATGGGTAAGCCTCTCTAAGGAGGCTAGAACAGATAAAGAACGGGAGGCCTTCAAGCATTATAAGAAGGAAGGCAACCTGTTATACCATAAGAACAAGTTGTGCGTACCCGAATCATCAGGTGTAAGGAAGTTGATCCTCCATGACACGCACAACAGCCCAATAGCCGGCCATGCGGATTCATGAAAACATATTTCAAAGTCGCAGCGGCTATTATTGGCCAGAATGAAGAAGCAAATAGCTCGCTACATCAAGGAATGTCACTATGCCGCCAGACGGCGCGAGCAGCGGCAATTCCGGGGGCATTAGAGCCGTTAGCGAGTACAAACGCTAAGTGGGAGGTAATCAGCATGGATTTCATCACAGGACTCCCAAGAACAAATGAGAGGCAAGGATGCCTTGATGGTAGTGGTCGACAAGTTGTCAAAGATGGCACATTTTGTGCCTTGCGACCACGAGATACAGCTATGGATACAAAGAAAGCTCTTCACCAAAGAGATCTTCGTGCTTCATGGCATGCCAAGGGAGATTATCTCCGGCAGAGATCCGGTTCATGAGTGCCTTTTGGCAAGACCTCTTTCGCGACGATTCGCACCAAGCTATCCATGAGCACGCTACAGATCATCCTCAGACGGATGGCCAAACGGAGCGGACCAACAGGATCTTAGAAGACATGCTACGAAACTATGTCTGGAATAAGCAAAGTATGTGGGAAGAATTCATTCACTTGGTGGAGTTTGCATACAATAGCACCAAGCAGGAATCGTCCCAGATGTCGCCATTTATGATCAATTATGGCTATCGTTTAACTCCGCACACTAATTTGGCACAACCCCGTCAAAAGTAGAAGTTTCGCAGCAGATGTTGGCCGATATGCAGCAGCTCGTGGAAGAAGTTCGAGGTTATCTGCTAGCAGCAAGAAGTCGTCAGAAGAGCATCGCCGACAAGCATCGAACAGTCAGAGAGTTCAAAGTTGGAGATGATGTTTGGCTCAAGATCAAGGTAAAGCAGGCGAAGCTCAGGATTGGGAATTGCAAGAAGCTTGCTCCAAGGTGGGCTGGACCCTTCAGAATAATCAAGAGAGTAGGTAATCAATCCTACAAGTTGGAATTGCCAGCACACCTAAAGATTCATAAGGTCTTCCACGTGAGTTTGTTGAAGAAGCATACTCCAAACCCAGACGAAGTCTTGGACACTCCAACGTTGTTGGAAATGACGGAGGAGCAGCTGGAAATAGTTCCAGAAATGATTCTTGATAGAGCTTTTAAGAAGACAAGGAGGTCCGAATTCCTCCAGTATTTGGTCAAGTGGAAACACTTACCAGTGGAAGACGCCACGCGGGGTACTTAAGAAAGATTTAGTAAAGCAGTACCCACAATTTATGGAGCAATGGGACGGCAAGGTCATCTCCGAAGAAATCGGCTCAGGCATGTCGATTTGTGTAGGTTAATTCTTGTATAGATTAATCTACGCATGCAACCCATGCTTGGTATGGATCGCATGCGTTGTTACCGATGATGAGACCACTACGGTGATCTCTAGGGCGTGGTGTAATGTCAATGTAGGCATGACCGCGTTTCCGCTTGGGCGAGTGGAAGGTAGATTAGAAAGTCTACTTCTGTCCCACGGAAGTAGACGACCTCGAGAGAAAAGAGGTCATTAAGGAATGCATTGATAGGGAAAGCACCTTTAGCCCCATATATGTTTTGATAGGAGGAATCCATCCTTCACGCCCCCCACGCGAGAAGGATATCCTCCACGCTGGGCAACTAGAGGTGTAGGCATGAGTGGCATATAGGCATATAGGCGCTATCTCCACGGCCATTATGGAAGATTCATCCTCTTCCTACGCCGGGAGATTAGCCATGCATTCATGTAGATAGGTGGGTTGGTCACCATATAACCAAAATTTATTAAAAAATTAAAACGGTACTAACGTAGTGTCGACTGCCGCAGCCGAGAGAGCCCCGAGGGCAAGGAGGTCGAAGAAAGACTTGCAACACAAGTTTTGTTGGAATGTGTTGCAAGGAATGAAGAGTACCTCGGACAATAATTATAGATATGAAATGTTGAAATTTTGTCTAACTTAAGATAGTGAATAACTTGTTAATGGTGTTATGAATTGATAAGTATTTCATAATATAATGACGAATAATGTTCTAAAAAATAATTACCTTAGAGTAATCGTGATAAATGTATAAAGATTATATTGTAGGCATCACGCTGATTGCAGGTTGCGCGTGTTAGGAAGATCCCAAGGCGGGGAGACCCACGATGTTTGCGGACAAAGATCATTTCAAGGTGGGGAGAATGTGACGTTCCAAAGACAAGATATACGCCCCGGGACGCACATTGTATCGCCACGCCACGCCAGCACGCCACCCCGATTGACGGTAACGCCAACGGATAGCCGGTGTAAGTAGCCCTAGGGGGCAACTTACTAGGAGTGTTCATATATTATTAATGTGCACATGTGCACATTAATGAGGGCACACCTTTCCATGTTGGCATATTTTGCCACCTAGCCACTAAAGGCAAGTGGGGCCTTTCCAATTATCCCACATGCCAAATTGGGTAATTGGAAACCCTAGCCTAAACCCCCATGTCTATTTAGGGTAGGAAAACCCTAGCTTGCTAGTTTTCGCCCCTTAGGGTTTTAGAGCTCGGTTTTGGCTGCCCCAGAGCCAAAACCGCCTCCCGACGCACGCCCCAAGCCGAATTGCGCCATCGGTTTCCCACAGATTGATCAGCTCCAAAGCAGGATGGTTGAACTCGTGTCGAGGAGCCACTCAAGGATCAGGTATTTGGTCAATTTAATAGCTTAAACCGTCTTCTAGTCATAGAATCAAGAGGTTTAGACTATTAAATTGCCCATAGTAGCTATCTAGATCTTAGATCTCGGACACTAACTAAAGAACCTAACTCTATGATTAGATCTAGTTCTTTAGCTCTTTCACGGATATATTTGGATGATGTATTTACGTGAACTCCTTGTATTGGGAAGGGGGTAGAGGCCCTAAAGCTTGTAGTTGATGCTCCTAGAGTAGCCTCCCAGCACACCGTGAGATTCGGCCTGTGGTACAAGAGCCACACCTGGTTGTGGGTGAAGGGGCCAGACTGGCTAAGAAGGAGATTCATGTCCTGATTCTTGAACGATCCCCCGGTGTGTAAAGCCTCACAGGGATCATTGTGACTAGGTCTGATGGCTTACCACCGAAAGGGTAAGGCATGGGCTCGACAAGTGAAGTGGTGTACACTTTCCAAAGGTTCGATCGAATACAGGCAAAGGGCCCTCTAGTCACCTTGAGTTAGCATGTAGATCTCTGGAGGGAGTGATCCCTACCTGCCCCATCGGAACTGGGAGGATGAGACCCAGGAATAGCCCCTTCGGCTATGCATCCGGCGGGCTACAGTCAGGTCCCGACACTTTTCAACCTACTCTGCAAAGTGTGCACAGGAGGGGCGGATGGAGTGGACAACCTAATGCCATGTTCTTATGCCAGCCAAATCCATTGCCATGAATTCCGGCCCCCGAACGAACTCTGGAGACCCAAGCCGTCAGTCATCCTTTGAGTCTGAGCCTTGGGTAGAATCCCCTATGTGATGTGCTGATCTTTGTCTATGCAGATATGAGGAGGACCATCCTTCGAGATGGTCACAGGATGTTGATGTATGTGCTACTGACATGTATGTTTACGCTTCCGCAGCTAGGTAGGCCCTGAGGGAGACGGGGTAGAATGACACCTTCACTCTTCCCACCGGAGACTGGAATTACGGGTGCAAAGATATGTGGAGGGCCTTGTATCGCGATGGAGCTGGTGTGGGGAAGAACTCCTCGCTTGTATACGGTGAGTGCACCGTGATCTCGCAGTAGGGGACGCCACACCAGGGGCATCGTGCCGCGTGCCGCCGTGGAGGGGGGCGGATTGAGGCCTTCCACCACTGCAGCACATCCATCAGGGTCCCGTGAGCAGGCTGCCCAAGTTATTCCAACCACAGCAGCGTCCTCAGGCACTCAGATGGGTCCACAGCCGCAGTCAGCATAGGGAAAGTGTCTTCGCATTCTTTCCTGGAATTGTAGGGGCTTCCCGTGGGCGTAAGGGCGCGGGCTTGAATGGGATCGCGACAGACATGGACATCGTCTTCCTGCAGGAGACATGGGAGTATGAAGGGCATCGATTGCCAGACATTCGAGGATATCAGCATTTCTCACTTACTAATGAGCGCCATGGCAGACGCGGGTACGGTGGAGTGGCTTGCTACTTTAGGGATGCCTTAGCATGCAAGATCACACTTCAGAAGTCTGATGCATTTAATCGCTACATGTGGGTAATGGTATTAGAGCCTGGTCATGTCCCATTGTTTCTTGCTAGCTGCTACATTCCCCATGCAGGCTCTAAGGTCTACTGGTACATGATGCGGAATTACGGATGTCCGTGATGCAGATAGGGATCTCGTATGATGACATAGACCGCTATAGACAGCAGGGACATGTGTTTTTGCTTGGAGATTTCAATGCTCGTACGGCGCAGTTGCAGTCGGTGACCTTCCAAGGTGACGATAATGCTGATCCGCTTTGGCTTGAGACAGCCGCTATTCAGCATACACGGCACTCCCAGGATATGGTGGCTAGACCATTTGGCAGGCAGCTGGTCCAGCTCTGCCAGGTTTTTGACATGGTAATTTGTAATGGTATGCAGCGATGGCCACACTCAGGGGGTGTTACTTGCAGGAGTGATAGGCGTGATGGGGAGCTAGTGTGTTGGATTACCTTCTCGCCCCCCGTGCGCACTTGACATGGTTACACACTTCTCCATTGGCACAAGCACAGGGGATGAGGAGGCTTTGTCAGATCATTACCCGCTTTATGTCACGCTGAATTGGGAGCACTCAATAGTGGAGACACCGCAAAGGGGGCATGGAGGGTTACCGTACATCCCACGCTATCAGAAGCAGGGACAGTATGAATCTGTGTTGGTGCGGGAGTTACAGGGGTTTGATAGCTTCTACACACTGCAAGACAGGTGTGCATGGCTGGTGAGGGCGCTGCTTGCAGCTGCTGAGGCTTCCTTTGCAGTGAAGGGCCCTCCAAGGAGGGACACCGCACATTTTCCTGAGAACCCGTGGTTTGATGCTGATTGCAAGGCTCTAAAGAGCCGGGGCTGGCGCTTTGGTAATAGATCCACGCTAGGCCACAGCCCTGCAAGACTATAAGATCTTCCTAAAAGCCAAGAAGGGGAGATACATGGCAGAAACCCAGGAGCGCCTGTTTGACATGCTTATGGCAGAGCCAAAAGCTTTTTGGCGTAAGGTGTTATACAAGAAGCGCCAGGTGGCTGGTAATGTAAGTGTGGAGCAATGGATGCACCGCTTGCAGGAGTTATATGACCCCCGAGAGCTAATGCCAGGGTCCCGGATCAGGTAGGAGAGGTGCTGCAGCTCACGCCGAGGATGTCCAAAGGGTCTCGTGCATCCGGGCGAATGGCAAGGCAAAGGATTTACAGGGGCTGCAGGCCGAGCTGTTGAAGTGGGGTGGCCCATCTATAGTAGGGCCCCTGACGGTGATCATTAACCAGGCTCTGAGCGAGGGCCTCCCCCAGGAGTGGATGGTTAGTAAGGTTGTTCCTGTTCATAAAGCTGGTAATACGGATGAGCCGGCGAATTACCGGATGATTATGGTAAGCTCGCTCTTTGCAAAGCTCCTGGCAGGGGTGGTGGAGAAGAAACTCACTAAGTGGGCCGAGGAGGCAGGGGTGCGGGCAATTGGCCAGGCAGGCTTTCGCCCAGCTCACTCCACGACCGACCATATCTTCACTTTGAGAGTGTTGATGGAGGCAAGCCGCAATGCGCGACAGGACTTGTATTGCTGCTTTGTAGATTTTAAGACTGCATATGATACCGTCCCCAGAGACATGCTGTGGCAGAGGTTGCAAGAATTGCGAGTTCCACAGGAGTTGCAGAATGTGGTGCACCAGCTTTATGATGGGATTTATGCTGCGCTGCCTTATGAAGATCGGCGGGTAGCTAGCACTATGGGAGTTAAGCAGGGCTGCCCGTTGTCTCCAACGCTTTTTGGGTTGTACATTGATAGCTTGGAGACGTGGATACAGCACCATGGGGGAGCCGGGGTGCAATTATCTGATGCGACCTCTGTGGGCCAGTTACTATATGCGGATGATGTAGCTTTGCTAGCCCACACGGCCAGCGATATCAAAGCAAAGATTTGGATGCCCTCGATGGGTTACGTGGGGCAACGGGAATGACAAAGAACTTGCACAAAACTAAGCTTCTCGCGATCCCGGTCCTCGCAACACCCTATCCCTGAGTTATATTACGAGGGGGCGGGAAGTGGAGATGGTGCGGAGCTTCAAGTATCTGGGAATTGATTTCACTACTAACATCTTTGTGGGATGAGTGTGTGGAGAGGAGAGCCGGTCTTGGTCGGAAGGCTTTATATGCGATTAAAAACGCGTGTTGCGGATAGATCTCGCGGATCGGGCGAGGAGAGCACACCTGTTTAGAGCTTTGGTCGAGCCGTCTTTGCTATATGGGGTGGAGGTTTGGGGCCCAAAGCCGGTTAGCAAAAATACATGGGATAGGTTGGAAAGGGTGCGTAAAGCTTTCTTGACATATAGCTTGGGAGTGAAGGACACCGCATCGTATCGATTTTTGTTGTATGAGGCGGGTTCGCCCTTTACAAAGATTCGCTATCGCGCAGCATCTTACTTGCTTCCATAAGGTGGATGGGATGGATGAGCATCGCTTGCCCCCACAAAATGCCGTTGTTGTTAACGGAGGCCCCCAAATGGCTGAAGAGGGTATGGCACGAGCAATCGTAAGGGATGGTTTAGGAGGTGGTCTATGGATTACCAACGGATGGTGGCACCGGCGATTCTCGATCGCGAGAATGGGCAATTGGATGCGGGCTATGCTTTGCCACCACCGTGGATGCCTCTACTCTTGCAAAGCCCAAGACAAAGCACTATCACGCCAGATTAATCTCGCCTTGAGCATGGACCCCATCGGTACTTGAAAGCACACATCTCGGAAGAAGAAACGGAGAGCTATTGCTGCCATAAGGACGGGTTCCCATTACCTCAAATTGAAACAGTCGGCCGGGGTTGAATGGCGGCACGGGATCCCCTGGGAGGAAAAAGATATGTCGGTGTTGTGAGATGCACGTGATAGAGGATGAGCACCATGCCCTCCAACGATGCCCAAAGATATGCCCATGTCCGAAAGCGGTAATAATCGATCTTAGATGCTCGACACACCGCTACATCGATTACTTGCATCACCTATGGTAGCGGTACCGGAGCTTACATCCCGCAGATTTCGGCCGTCGGACTTGCTCTTCGGGGCATGGTATTTGAGAGCCTACTTGCTAGGGTTTTTCCTCCCAAGTGGCGGTTTTTCATCCCGTTAGTAGGGGGTTCTACTTTGTCTGATTACATTGTTTGTTTTTGGTGTTGGGGTTTTTGGCTTTTTGGCCTGTTCTCTGCATGTACCGTCTCATAGGCCTTTGGCCTCCGTGGACGTTAAAATAAACTTCCTTCCTTCCTTCCTTCTTCGAGCTCTGTATTTTCCTTAAGCGCCCGCTTTTCCGATCAAAGATCGATCGAACCGAGCCATTCCAAGGCCATCTTATGACAAAAGTAGCTTGGTCGACGGATCGGGGCGCTTCCAAATACCGGGTTCTCGCCTTGATTGAGTGTTCGAAGGGCGTTCGCGCCTCGAAGAAAGTGAGGCCCTTTTTAGTCTTTGCTTTTTAGTTTTCGTAAGTCCTTTCTTGCATTTTTACTTATATTCTGTTGTTAGAGGCTCTTATTAATCTCTGATACAATTTACAGCCCGACAAATCCTTATTCACGCTTTTAAACGACTATACCCACATGGAATCGAACACGGAAGCCTCCTCCTCATCCAAAGAAATCCGGTATGTTTTGTAATATCATACCCTTTTTAATCTCATTTCTCAGACTGTTCTCTGTTTTCTCATTAATCTCATTTGTCTCCACTGTTCTGCTTTTCTCATTAATCTCACTAATCTCTCATTATCCGTTTTCCTTTTGTATTGTTTTCTGTTTTTGTTATCTTTTTCTTGCTTGTGGTTGAATTGAATACATTGTACAGGCAAAAGTGAGAATAGTGGTTAGAGTAGTAGCAAGCAACCGAGATGTCACTCATCAGAGACAGGTTTTAGGAAGTAAGATATTGCAGAGCATTAACAGAAGAGATTCACAAAAAGATATAGCTAAACTGCCTAAGAATATTTCATAACGAACATAACTAGGAATGTTTTTCTCCCAAGAAGAACTAAGAATAGGAATTGCTTCACGACCGCATTTCTAACTCACAAAGATATCCTCCACCTGCGGGAGACATGCGGGGAGTGGCGAAGTTGAGAATACTTCAGCTTGCCAGCGGTCCGTGTTGTACAGGCCTTCTTCTCGACTCGCCCGAGTCGAGAACTTCTCGATCATGAGGCGAGAAGAGGGAGGTACACTCCGGACTGTTGGCCCGGTTGAGGGATTCTCGACCGCTGATCCGGATTGCACACGGCTACCCAATGTCTTCACATTCTTTTAAGCTCGCTGCAGCCTTCTCGACTTCGTTAGTCGAGAATGTCATACCCCGTCAATGGCCCTTTGTGCAGTCAAGAGTGCCTCCACCCACCGAGTCACTCTCCTTCGAACCATGCTCATCGAATATTGGGCGAAGAGGACCGGGTTCGACCGGGTGGAGGCCTCCGCGATTAACCAACTTTCTCGACTTCGTGAGTCGAGAAAACGCAGCTCTAGTGCACTCTAGAGCTGGCTCCGCAGACGGCCTTAACCACTCTCCTTCTATCTTCCTCTGACATTGCGAAGGGAAGTGGTTTTGACTGGTCTCATAGCCAACTCTAGCAACCCAATTCTCCCCGTATTGTGGTCAGCAGCGGCCTCTACCCAATCAAAGACCGTCTCCTTCGAACCATCTTCGTCGAATTTTGCGAAGGGGATGGGCTCTGATTGGGTGGAGGCCTCTACAACTAACCACAGGGAAACCACAGAGCTTGCTGTATGCATTCTCGCTCCATGAAGTGAATGCCTTTACCCAACCGGCACTCCATGTGTACCATCCGGAGTTCTCGATGGCTAAGGCATTCTCGACTTGCGAGTCGAGAATGTAGATACGAAGCCAACAGTCGCATTCTCGACTCGCTAGTCGAGAATCCTCTAGCCAGCCAATTCTCCTGTGTGTGGTCGCAGTGGCCTCTACCCAGTCAGAGCCACTCTCCTTCGAACCATCTTCGACGAATATCGCGAAGGGGAGGGGCTCGGACTGGGTGGAGGCCTCTACAACTAACCACAGGGAAACCACAGAGCTTGCTGTCTGCATTCTCGACTTGCGAGTCGAGAATGTAGACAGGAAGCCAAGCATTCTCGACTCGCAAGTCGAGAATCCCTTACAGCCAATTCTCCTGTCGAGAATCCCTTACAGCCAAGGCTTGCATTCTCTACAACTACTGCACTTTCTGTTCTCCTGTTTTTAGTCCCAAGTGCCTCTAGCCTGTCTGAGCCACTCTCCTTCGAACCATCTTCCTCGAATATTGCGAAGAGGAGTGGTTCCGACTGGGTGGAGGCCCCTCCGACTAACTACAAGAGGATGCATTTGAACCGCATCTCCTGGGCCTTAGACCTAGCCTGATCTATGTACAACATTCCAAGATAACATCCTAATAGTCCAAGAAAAAATACACCTAAAACGGAACTGTTCTTTACCCCCGATCCATTGTTTCCTAGCCGAGCATCTCTCAACCCAGAGAGTAAATCATCTCTCGAAGCTGAAAAATGTTGGACAAGGAAACGATGAATCCGTCGAGCTTATCAGCAGTTCCATTATTTAAACACGGTTTACATGTTCTACAAGCTAAATAACATAGGCATCTCTCAAACTCACCTCTTCACGCAGAATTCCTTGGGCCATCAGTATCACGGATCCCGCACCTCACCTAGAGTCTTTGCTTCTTAATCGGTCTCATCAAGAGTGTATTCGCATCTAATACTTGTGTCACTGCGATTCTCGCGTATCCCCGTTCCATGGCGCAGCAGTGTAGAGTTCCCGTGTCTGGCAGCTCCTCTCCGCTTCCTACCTTAGCTCCGTGCTCATCGATCAAATCAACTGCTTGCAATAGGACGCGCGGTCAGGAAAAACACACATATGCAAGGCGCCAGTAGCGACTTACGTCGCAAGGCCATTCCGGAAGTCGCTTACAGTCGATGCTCGCCTCCGAACTCAAGGTCGCCAATGCCGCAGTCAAGATAAACTACGCTCCGCTCACTAAGTCCCTTGATGTGATTAAATTTCGAAATAGTGTTTGGGCGGGCTAAAGGCGACCGTGCTGTACCCTTAGCCCGCTTTTTTTCATAAATGATTGCATGTCCTTAAATTCAAACTAAAGAACACGCCCGATCTTTTTTACATGCAGTCCTAAAACTCACAACGCGCGGAGGAAACTTAATTTACAGAAGGGTCCGATCAGGAAGAGGATGAGGGGGCATACAGACATGGCGACTCCGTCCAAGAAGCGAGGCGCCGGAGGGGATGCTAGTTCTAGCGGCACCAAGAAGAAGAAGACAAACACCCCAGGTGAGCTCTGAGGTTTATCTTTTGTCGGAATACCTTAACTGATCCATCCTTTCTTCTTGCAGCATTCACCGCGGACTCACTAGTGATCACTGGCCGAACTCCGTTCTTCGTCATCGAGGGACTGGAGACAGAGCTTCTTGACACACCAGCAGATTCTTGGTGGTATGTCGAGGTATCAACAAGTGGGAAGGAGAAAGATCTGTTTCTCCACCAAAGAGACAAGAAGAGCTCCGGAGACAAGTACAAGAAAATCGGTGTTGTGCTCTCCGTCTCAGCGCCAGATTCGAAGCATTTAACACTACATGTCGAGGACTGCCAGAAGAGTAAGTTCTATCACACCAAAAAATTATCAGTTTCAAATTATTCTCACTCTTCCATGAGCAAGGCGAAGGGCACCGAAAAAAGGCAGGCGCCTTTAAATTGTCAGAACCTTGGGTGGAAGGATCCGAAGGGATGAAGGAGGGCGGAACCCTAACATCCGGGGAGCTTGGAATGGAGATTTCCGTCGAGTCGGAAAAACTGCTCAATACGGGGAGCTTCACTTCTACCGCTCAAGACTCTACAACACTCTGCATTAGGGGAAATGAAGTTGTGGTTCATACAGAAAAAAGTCCGCCAAAGACCAAAGATGGAGAAGATGACACCACACGGGAGGAATCAGATGACGAAGGAGACGAAGATATGGTCGAGTCCCCAATAATGGATCCAGATGATCAGATCAGGATTTCACAGAGAGGGGCACAGAAAATGGAGCGGCTGGCTCAGTATTATCCGTTGGGAATATCACACAAAAGCTTCTTTGGACATTAGGCGGCTGAAGGTTTGCACGGGAGATGCCGTCTTGTTCAACCACAGGGAATTTAATCCAGCACACATGCTGGAGATTCTGAACCTGATGGTGCGACATCCTGTTGCAGATCCAATGCCTGCGGATGTCATACCTTTTAGCAGATCGACCGGTCAGTTGTTCAGCTGGAAGTCTGAGGAAGACCTGAAGGGAAAAGACGTCCGGTTCTGGGTAGTGGACGGTCAGCATTCAGTGAGGGCGGCGCAAGTATTGCAGACGGAGAAGGAGGTGCCGCAAAGGATCAAGGATAGATATGCCAGGCGAGAGTGCAGAGTTCTTTCAGCGGAGACGCCAGCAACCGAACTGGCCAGCATTAGTCACTGCCAGAACACAATAGCAGCGAGTGCCAGCTACGTGAGGTAAATAACTCTGATTCTTTCCATTCTCGACTCGCGAGTCGAGAAAGCCATACCATCCTAACATTTCCCGATTATCACTGGGGTTTCTCGACTCGCGAGTCGAGAAAGCCAGGGGAACACAGAAAATCAAAGGATGCAGAGCTTTCTCGACTCGCGAGTCGAGAAAACCTAGAGAAAATTAGACATTCAAGGGACTTTCTCACTGAAATCGAGAAACCCGGGCTACTATTTACTGTTTATTTCGGGTGTTTGTAGATACTATCATGCTCGACATTGGTACATTGACCAATGCAGCCCTTATCCCCGACCAGATCATACACGCTAGGACTCGATGGAAAGCATTGGGTTGTCCTCGGCCCTAAAGGAAACAGGGCTCCTTCCGGATAAGTGGAAGACCTTTGAGAAACTATGCAGATATGTTCTCACTGAGGGCCGAAGATGATGAGGGAGAGGATGAAGAAGAGAAGAAGAAGAGAACACCAAGGAAAGGCGGGGAGTCTCTCTCGACCAATATGACCTCATTCTTAGCAATCGAGGCGGCCTGGGAGAAATGGACCCCGATATGGGCTCAATGGACAAGAGACAAGCCAAGGACAGCAATGGAGAATTTCCATCCGTGCCGGACCCCAAGTTGTTTGACAAGCGGTTCATGAAGAGGATACAGGGGCCTCACGGACAAAGAAACGCTTGACTGCAAAGGCGAATCTTGGATGGAACAATCCTGCTAAGGAAGACTAGGAGTTCTAAAATGCGGGGCCGCAAAGGATTATGCCACGATCCTAAAGCGGCGGCGTGCGTTAGAAGAAGGCATCACGGGAGTTCTCAACGTTGCATCTAATGAATACCATGACTTTGATTTTTCCAAGGAAAAGGCTGCCCTTGATGAAGAAGACATGAAGGAATTGAACCGTCTATGTCAACCCTACATCAACACCAAGCTGAAGCGTAACGTCAAAACCCTTCCTTTCCCTGAACGTGCTATGGCAATTCTGAAGAGGAAGCTTGGATTCGGGGTGGTCCCATTTAAGGCCGACGATAGCTCCCCCCCATTTCTGGTAACTTTGGGACACAAGGGATTTGGTGGTCCGAACTCGCACTGGACCAGGTGGCACTATTTGTCATCAATATGATCGAAGACCCCACCCTTTTTATGACAAAGCCGACATAGAGCAAAGGGTACAAGGCGTGTCCGACATGACCGACCTGGATACTTTCAGTTTCCTTGTCTTTTGCATGCCGGGCAATCAGACAACTGCTGTCTCCCAATGGGCAGCTGATATTAACTTCACCAACAAGATCATGTACTCCATATACGAACTTGATCATGAGTGTAGACTTGGCTTGCCGAAGGCACCAAACTTTGCCAACATAGTTTTGGTTTTGATTTCAAGATCGGCCAGACCGGATAAGTGGTGGTCTAGCGAGCATCATTATCTCGACAGTTTCATGATCTCTCAAGAGCGTATGGAACCCCGGAAGGGGCAGATTTATGGAGGATGTTCCATCGATGGACAAGGTCAGCAAAGATGGTGCGACAGGTCCTATTCATAGAATTCCTATCCGCCAAGAGTTATCAAGTACTTCATAACCAGCCCCGGGTCGAGGAAGATCAAATTGTATCGCGAAAGTGGTACATGAATGGCCTGTTCTCTCGGGGGCTATCTTTGTTTGGAATGAAACCTATATCCGTGGTTGGAAATAAGGACATGGTTGAAACCATTCGGTCATACCCGGATCTGCTTCATGAGCATTTCAAGGGGAGGAAGACAAATGGAAGCAAAGAAAGACGGCGAGGGCGACGGGGAGACCAAGCCGACGTGAGACGTGAATGTCGAAGGTTTAGACAAGGATGCTTTGCGAACACATTCTTGAGAATCTGAGATTGAGGTGAGTTTACTTTGCTATCGGTGTTTCTCGACTCGCGAGTCGAGAAAACTCGTTTCCTTTCAATACCTTTTCTTTTCATTCTCGACTCACGAGTCGAGAAAACTCGTTTCCTTTATGACAGATGTCATCATTTCAGGGAGTTCCATGTCAACGACTCCGGATCATTGTCATTGGATACCGGCGGTTCACGTCGCGAGGAGGAGAGTGCACTCCACAAAGACAATCCAGAGCAAGACACTGCTCACAGCCAGAAAGGACCCGAAAAGATAATGATCCCGCATTTGGATCCCGATGAACCGGAAATATGGTCAGAGCCAAACTCCGGATTGTTTTTGCCGGTTACATAAGACTCGAAATAGACCACCACAAAGCTCATATCCATACATTCGTGCCGGATTTTGCAGGCCATAAACTGGAGAAGCCGCTTCTTGCAAATAATATTCTCTAAAATACACAGAAAGAAACACATATTTCTGAAAATCAGAGAAAATGTTACATATTTTAAGTTGCTAGGAATGAAAACTGATTTACTTCCAACCAGAAAAGGATTTTCTGGAAATGGCATGAATTAGCCTCCCCTGCTTGTGTCGAGGCCATGAAATCTTAGGAAATTCAGCTTTTCCAGATTCAATTCAAATATCAAAGATCTTAGTAATCTGCATTGCGATATAAGAAGAAAATTTAGGACTTTTATAGGTGCCCAAGAATCGAATAGAAATCACAGGCTTTGCTTCCAAGCAAAGCTTCCACCGGAAGATCAAAACCTGGCGCCTTAATATAAGACGAAATAGTCTGGCCATAGCCACTTATTCGTCCAGCTCCCATAGCTTTAGGATGCCGGAACAGGACGTAAGAGCAGAATAGTTTAGATTTAAAGATAGATAGAATAGAGCAAAACCCACCTATAGATGAAAGTCCAAGTAGCAATAGAATAGACAGGCCTGCTCCAAATTTGAAGAGCTCCAAAGTTGATGCCGGTGAGCGGTCGCCCTAGCTTGCGCAGCGGATCCACGAAGATCTACTGCAATTCCGGAAGGAACAGGGTGTAGAACATGGCCATTTTTTCCTTTCCTCATTTTTTCCTTTCCTTGAAGCCCCTATTTTTTCCTTCCGGAAAAACGTGGCAGTTTCAGAACGAAGTATCAATATTGAATATTCCAAAAGCATCTTGCCCTTGAGATTTACATATGTTAAGATAGTTAGACATTTATATATTTAACATATGCGTTTTAGTTCATACAAAATAAGGCCCAATGTGCAAGAAAAAGCATATTTGGTCATGTAGTTTAAAAATTCGTTAAAGTTCCATTGATCTTACAAAAACATTAAATTCTAGGGATAATTGATAACATGTATCTAGAAATATTCACATGGAGGATCAACAAGGATGAACCTAGTTTGGGCTCCACGTCGATCCACATCAACATATTTAATTTGGGATAAAACATTTACTTCACGCTTTATTGCTTGAAACTCATCAAGAGCGAGTGATTGTTTAGCATAATGTTCACCCAATCCCTTTGTAAGAGTTTCTGTAACTTTGAGGACGATAAACTTGTTCTTATCTATGGAAAGCTTTTCATTTCCATCATATTGCACGATGGAGTAAACACGTTTATCCCAGGCCTCCCTACTTATTAAGGCGAGACTAACCTTGTCATCACTACAAGCTGCAACAGAACCAAGTGCCATAACTGTGTCGGCTATTATGCGACCCCCACCACGAAAATCATATTCATACTCAGATCCACCATGGTTCAAGTATTCATCCATGAAGTCTTTGTTTACTTCAAAATCACCACCCCACGAATTTTTTACAAAAATAAGTGCATCTTTGTTCTCGTCAAAAACTACAGTGTTTGAGCGGAGGATAACCCTAGTCATGCTTTTTTTTACGGTTGAAGAAAGAATCGCAGCATATTATATAGTAAGCTCACCTTTTTTGTCATCTGCTGACCTTTTTTCCATCTTTTATTTTTAGCGGTTTTTTCTTCGGCTTCTCAGAAAGCCGTGAAGGGAGGGAGCTCGGGAAGGATCTCCTTTTTATTGCAGTATCTCTCCCTCTCTTTCAACAGTTTCCGCTTCCCGGTAGCGATTTTCATCTCTTTCTGCGTGAAGGTAAGGAGCTCTTTTCATTGCAGTATTTCTTAGATGATTTGCTTTGTTTTCTTCTGTTTATGCAGATTATTACTACTTTTACGTTTTTCTCTTATGCATGTAGCGAGCTTTTTTAATTGCAATATTTCTTGGATGATTTTGATTTGTTTTCTTCTGTTTATGCAGATTATTACTTACTTTTACTTTTCCTCTTGTGCATATAGCTCAGAGCATAGCAGATATTAAGCTGTCATGTCATGAACAAGCTGTGCAAACAAACAGTTTCGAATCTTCCAATAATCATCTAGCTGTGCAGGTGCATCATACTTTTTACCTTTCCTATTCTATATAATTCATGTCTCCTTGAAGGAATTTGATTATGACCATGAGGTTGTAGTACATTCCATGACCGTCTCTGTCATTTATTGCAAAAGGTATATTGTACAATGCTAATAACTGTTGACCTAGAAAACTCTTTCTGCACTGCTTTCTTATGAATTCCCTTCTTGCAGTGGCCTTGATTCATCAGGGATAGTATACGTGTGAAAGCTCTTGTTGTCCAACACTCAGCAGAGAAAAGGACCTAAGAGCAAGAGAAATACGGTCGAAGGATATCCAGCAGTTTGTAGCAAAAAACTGCAAGCTGTGAATATGCTATTTGAAGTTTGTACAATAAGGTGTGTTGAGGGGTGCTTTAGAAGAAGAATCTAACTCTTCCTCTATGGATATAATGCCAGATAATCCATTTTTTTTCCAGTGATGAATGGTGATGATGATAGATTAGATGCATACATGAATTTAAGCCATGCGTTTATAGCCATGTTTTTTTCATACATACAGGAGGGGCTCGATTATGCAAGGAAGCATACATCTAAAGAGAGTGAAATGGATTCAGAATATAAGGTATTCTATTTTGAAATGTACAATCGCCCATCCTAGCAATAGCAAAGATGCCAAGTTTTGCACAAAAATTCTAGAGAAACATGACTAGTTCAAAGCTTTTTGAATTATGTGTTTTGTTAAAATATACGATTTTATATAAACTTTGAATTCCATCAATCTTGATTAGTGAAGAAAGATGAGGGAACCACAAGCAGAGGAAGGTGTAGGCATGACAAAAGATGAGGAACACGTAAGGCGGCAGTAGAGGAAGGTGTAGGTGTGACACAAGATGAGGAACAAGAAGAGGAAGGTGTAGGCGTGACAAAAGATGAGGAACACGAAGAGGCAGGAGATGAAGGTGTAGGTGTAGGTGTGACACAAGATGAACAAGAAGAGGAAGACTATGTTCAGAATTTTTTTACATCTAAAACTCATCAGCAAATGGCATGTCTCTATCATATAAGCATTACTAAAGATACAATCCATCTCCTTCATGTTTTATTCTTCATTTGCTCATCAGGAATTGTGTTTCTTGCCTACGAAACGAATAAATAAATGTCGTCTTTCGGACAATGATAAGCCTTCACCAACAAATGCTTTAAAGGTCTTTTGTAATACAATGGAATCAGTTTCAGCTGTTGAAACCAATACCTTGGTAGATCCATTTTTTTGTTTTTATTGTACTCGTATGCAAAACTATCCATTTTGTTTTGGAGCATCTTCAATCTAAATGGCGAAATGAAAGAATAACAATATCACATGCATCATATAACGTGATACAACGTGGTGTAATGTAACGGACTTGTATAATCTACGGAGTTGGTTACGATGGCAGTCCATATAGGATACTTGAATAGAGTAATACATGTGCTTGTATTTGGAGACTTAACTTTCACTTATAATTTTGCAGGAAGGCTATACAATCGTTGTTGCATGAAGCATATCAAGAAGGGTAAAGAGAAGCATCAATTGCAAGGTATCAGATTGTAACATGTGAATATTATGTAGACGGAATGGGGCAGCATCCTCATTAATATATGCCTAATATTAGCATATCTTTGTTTTGAATCATATTAGGCCTCCACCTCTTCTTCCAACAATCAACATAGTTATTAGATAGTTATTAGGATAAGCTATAACCTTCCTATTGTCAGGCTCCCACCAAGAGACATACACCTCTTTGTAGTGAGGTTCTTTAGGTTTCTATGGGGTTTTCTTCTACATAAGTTAACCATGTAGGGTAGCTATCATGTAGTTACAGGGACATCTAAATCCAGCAAGATAAATTATAGTTCTTTTTTTAAAGCAATGATGCTTGTGGAGCCAAAACTTAATGTTACTCCATTTTAGTAATGCTTTATGGTATTCCTAAAGTTCTGCAACATGTTAGAGTTGTGCCTTCGATCTGACAAAGGCATCAACGCCACACTTGGATGTACTGATACACATTTATGCATATGCTTTTTAGACTAATTTGATCGTAAGACACAATTTGCAATGTGTGTTAGATCCAACCATTTGTTTTTTTTTTTTTTCATCTCTTAATAAAAGATTTGATTAGAGGTTCACCAAGGTACTATAGTCTAAAAGACAAAAACGCCACTTCTAACCAGTTAACTTTGCCTCACATTCTAAACATGTATAATTTTTTTAAGGATATAGACCTTATTAGAAAGAACAACCTTTTTTTTTTTTTTTTGAGGGCAAGGGTGTTTTTATATTTCATTTAAGAAAAATACATAGTGCAAAAAGAGGCATTCTGCATCAAACCATGGGGATCTCCCTGGCTGAGGCAGATTCCTGTACCAGGAGTACTGCTATACATCATATCAACATATAATTTAGCTGATCTTATAATGATCAGTCTTAATCCAAAAATAATCCAAAAATTCATGGCCATTGTATACAGAGGCTGATTTATTGTCTGAAAACCAAGTAAGATCAGAGCCAACTTAGGATACATCCACCAAGTATTGGATAGTGAGGTCATCTACTTTTGAATTTATTATTTTTCTATGTATTATTTATAACTTATTTTTCTATGTATTATAATGATTTTTTATTTAATGGGTATGCCATGTGACGATATTTAATTAGTTATTAATAGTGCTTTTTAATTTTAAAGGTTTGCCACATGTTAATATTTCATTGGTTAAAGGCACGTTAGAAACACCACTTATTATTATTATTTTTTTTTTTTGTAGTTAGGAGCATTAAAAACAATAGCTTATTTGACATTGGTTAAAAGCCATGTTAGAAACACCACCTACTTTTTTCTATGTGTTATAGTTAGAGGGGAGTTCGAGTTTTCTTTGTGTATGCCTTGCATGGTCGGAAATAGCAGGGCTTCTGTTCACGGGGGCTACTAAGAACAGCCCGATGGAGGCGGCCAGACCAGCTGGAGGCCTGTGCAAATGGTGGCTGGCGATGGCGTCTTCGGCGTCTGGTGGCTAGCGGGGTGTGGAGATGGTTGCTTCCTGTGCCTTGCCTGAACCGGCATGTCATTAGGTTCTCTTCCAAGCGATTTGGTGATGCAGGGGAAGCATGAGGTGTTGAATTCTTTGGTTTTGTTGCGGTCTGATTCTGCTTGTTGTGAACTGGAAGGGCTCAGCGCACTGAAAATTGGCTTGTTGGGTGTTCTTCGGAGTAGGATTTTGGTGTGTTGTCTGTATTTGTTGGTGTTTTGGGAGTAGCAGCCAGTGCTTCAGATGGGACTCCCACTGTCACAATTTTACAGGGTGCTTGCTTGCCAGGTGGAGTTTTTTGTATATTCAAGAAGGAATATGTCGGTGATTCGAGTTTTGTAGCGTGTGGATTGATTGAGGATTCCTCAGCTGTGTTATTTGATTTCCTGATTGTAGAACGATTTCTTCCGGAGTCTGTGTTCTCTGTGCTAGAGACGGTAGAGAGGCATCAATCATTTGTTGTATCCATGGACTTGCTTGGAAAGTACATCGACTGTGCGGCTGCTGTTCTAATTGCTACTGTGTGGATGGAGATATGGCTGTTAGAGGGTCAAGGCGAGGTGGAGTTATACAATTGGAGTAGTTGAAATGCTTTAGGATGGGGCAGGTTTTGCAGGGATGGTGTGCTTCCTGCACTTGGGAAGCCGTGTAAATGTTTTTTTGGTTTGTTGTTTTGTGAGCCCACGGCTATGTTCTATCAGTGTAAAAATTTATAGTCTTTATGTGTGACTTGGAGTTCGCATAATGTTTGTGTAATGTGGATCTATTGTTTATTTTGTATGCGTTGTTGTTGTTGTACGTATGTGAGGCGTATGGGAAGCGTGTTGATATACGGGGGTGTGAGGTGTAAAATCTGACACCGTTGATTTAGCATATTCGGAGGATCATACCTTCATCCGATGCTCATTAAAACACATTAACACATATAGGCATTAACACATATAGGCCTATATGTGTTAATAACACATAACACATATAGGCCTATATGTGTTAATACATATGTGTTAATATATGTGTTAATGTCTATATGTGTTAATGTGTTTTTATGAGCATCGGATGAAGGTATGATCTTCAAAATATGCTAGGTCAACGGTGTCAGATTTTACACCTCACACCTCCGTATATCAACATGCTCCCCATATGCCTTACATACGTACAACAAAAACAATGCATACAAAATACACAATAGATCTACATTACACAAATATTTGCAGCAGGAAAAGACATCAAATTACATATGTGAACTCCAAGTCACATATATAAAGACTATAAATTTTTACATTGATAGAACACAGCCGTGGGCTCATAAAACAGCAAACTAAAACACATTTACATGGTTTCGAAGCACACCATCCCGGCAAAACCTGCCCCATCCTAAAGCATTTCAATTACTCCAGCAGTACAACTCCACCTCGCCTCGACCCTCTAACAGCCACATCTCCATCCACACAGTAGCAATTGGAACAGCAGTCGCACAGCCGATGTATTTTCCAAGCAAGTCCGTGGATGCAACAAATGATTGATGCGTCTCTACCGTCTCCAACACAGAGAACACAGACTCCGGAAGAAATCGTTCCACAATCAGGCAATCGAATAACACAGTTGAAGAACCCTCAATCAATCCACACATCACAAAACTCGAATCACCGACATATTCTTTCTTGAATATACAGAAAAATTTCTTCACCTGGCAAGCAAGCATCCTGCAAAATTCTGACAGTGGGAGTCCCATCTGAAGCCCGAGAGTTGCTGGCAGCTACTCCCAAAACACCAATAAATACGGACGACACACCAAAATCCTACTCCAAAGAACACCCAACAGGCCAATCTTCAGTGCGCTGAGCCCTTCCAGTTCACAACAAGCGAAATCAGACAGCAACAAAACCAAGGAATTCAACACCTCATGCTTCCTCTGCATCATCAAATCGCTTGGAAGAGAACCTAATGACATGCCAGTTCTGGCAAGGCACATGGAGCAACCATCTCCACACCCCGCTAGCCACCGTGACGCCAAGACGCCATTGCCACCACCATTTTGCACAGCCTCCAAATTGGTCCTGGTCGCCTCCATCTGGTCGTTCTTAGCAGCCCCCGAACGAGGTCCCGCTATTTCCCACCATGCAAGGCATACACAGAGAAAACTCCTACTCCCCTCAAACCATACAAAAACAAAAATGATGCCCTCTTTTTCCGGCCCACCTAGGCCAAAATCATAGAAATCTGATATTTTCGGGACGTAATTAGGAGCATTACAAAAATAGCTAGATTTAAGTAAACACATATGACACTTAAATTTTTTTAAAAATCATTTTATTTTGATGTTGTAATTTTATTTTCCATGTATAGTAATATCCAAACCTACATATGTTATTTGCAAGAAAAACAACGCTTGGTTTTGCTAAAAATTACAAGTAGAGAAGAAAATATACATACATGGAAAAAAGAAAAAGAATTGTGTGTACCAATATTCAAACTTACATGTGCTTTTTAGAAGATAAACAACGCGTGGATCTTTCAAAAAACAATAGTTAAGAAAAAATCACACGTTGACAAAAATTTGCAAAAAACAATAAAATAAAATGACACATTGACAAAAAAAATAAAATAAAAGGTCCCAAAATTATTGTAGGAAAATTATATCAAAAGTCAACTGTAACAAATTTGGATAAAATGATCATGTGATCACGTGTTCTTTCCGTTTAACCTGTCCTTGTTGAATGGTCCTGAGCTAGTTCTTATGTTTCCTGAAGCCCCTCTCTTTGCTCAATATTGCAGGATTCACCAATAGGGTCCTTCATCTGCTCATCCAGCACTCTATGCTCCTAGATCAGCTCCCACCTCAATGGATATCTCTCACATCCGCCCCTGCTCTTTTTCGGTTTGCAGCTCCCCCACCTCAGTCTCTGGATCACCAAATGTTACCTCAGTCTCTGGATCACCAAATGTTAAGACTGACTGAAATTCAGAGATCGCAAGAGCAAATTGAAGAGGCTCGTGGACAGTATATGGACATTGATCGGTGTGGCATCCACCCACCACCAAAACATCCATCGGCTCTTCGTCAACTATGAAAATTAGCAAAAGGATCTAATTCCTCTGCATCTCAGCCCTCAGTTCCTGCTTCATGTAGCACTGCTCCTCCCATTGCATCCCAATGTGGTCGCTTTGATCCATTTCAGTGGGCTGGTTTGGTTGATGAGGTTACTGCCATGCCAGATGCCCAGGAAACATCCTCAAATTCCCGTGAGACACCAACGGTCTCATCTGAATTGGCCCCATCACAAGGTCAATGCAGTTACTTTCATAGAATGTTCAGGGGGTAGCCTCCTCCCCCCTCAAATGGAGTCGTATTTCTTTCTATTTATCTAGATTGGATGCTTAGTTTATACGTCTTCAAGAGCACAAGAAGGGAGATGTATCAAAGCTTGCAGACATGATTGGTCGAAGGTTTAATGTTCTTATCGCAGCAGCTGATTCTGCCAGTGCAGGGGTGGTGATAGCATGGCTTCCTTCGTTGCTCCTCATCTTCACTCAGGCTGATCGTTTTGGTCATTGGGCCCTAATTGTATGGCAGAACAAGGGATTAAATATGGTCTAATTAATGTTTACACCCACAAACAGGCCCCATCGAGAGCTTCACCGCGGGGCCCTCCTTGCGCTGAAGATGCTCAAATTTGGGCTACCACATTTCATGGCTTCTTGTTGGGGATATGGTGGAAATGGAGTCTGATCGGTTGGGGGCTACTTCTACACAGATGTCTGGTTTTGAACGCCAGTAGTGGCTCTGCTTATTCCATAACTGCAACCTCTCGGAGATTGATGGTGAAGGTGCCTTTACTTGGTACAATGGTCAAGTTGGTGGGGGTCATGCAAGCTCTCGGTTGGATAGAGCTTACCGGAATGCGATGTAGTTGTGGCACTTCCGTGTCTTTTTTCGGTTCCTCGGCCGCCTCGAGACAACCTCGCCGCACCACCATCCGCAATTCATTTCAGACGAGCCTCTGCAGCCGACGGCGCCCCGACGGGACGGACGTTCTCGCTTGAATGTAACGCTCTTATGCCGACTTTCGAAAGGCCGCAAGAACACTTGGACAATTGCCTTCAACCGACGCCGAGGCATGACCGCATAGTGGATGCAATTGCGGCACCAAAGGTTTTGCCAAAACAAGGGGGTGAGTCCGCAAATGCAGGTCGTGCTTTATTGGACACCTTGTATCAGGACCTGCTCCATTCTTGACAGAGACGTCTTTCAGGTGTTCATGATCGTGATATTTTGGCATAGATCCAAGCATTGGAGGAGGAGCAAATTTAGCAGGCAAAGACGAAGGCAGGTCTGCAGTGTTTTCGTGATGGAGACCGTTGTACAAACTTCTTTTTTCCAGCGGCGGCTAAGAGGCATCGCATGAGGCAGCACTGACAAAGCCTGCCCTGGCGTGCCTCCCCAATTCATCTGCCCATCTCAATTATGAGGCGATGTGTCCATATGCGAAATGAAACGATGAGTCTGTGCTTTTACATAATTCGTATTGTAACCTTGATTCATTTGAATGAAAATTCATATTCAATTATATGTTATTTAGCTGGATTTGTCAAAAATAAAGCATCAAGTGTTCAAAAGAATTCAAGTCTTCAAAAGAACGCAAGACTACACAAAATGAATTACAAAGCATTATGACATTCACTTGTTGAACTTTAACTCAATACAAATTCATTTTCATTTCACAATTGAAATACAAAACTTCAGGATTTTCGAGTTCTGAATATTACAAAATTACAGGTTTTACATTTTATCGTCATCAGAATGAACTTCTAGTAATTTCTGTAAAATTTTCTCCTCATCTAAAGGATCCAACCTATATACAGTCCTGTTTTGACATTTAATTGGTGGTATAATTGCACAAATTTGTGTTGTGAAGACTATGTCATTAGTATCTTTTTTGCAAAGATCATAGCTGACGGTTGATCTCATACCCTTCGTGTAATACATACCTTCTACAATATTATCCCCGCAAGGTACCATGTTCCAATCATCAAAATAGTCTTGTTCACATAATTGCCTCACATGCCATCCAAGTAATAGCCACCGCAGAAACTTAAAAGTTCCCTCGTATGCAACTGCAATAGAGATTCAGGATTAATATAGAATCATAACTACATCTAAGGTTAATTTTTTTCCCTTCCTTTTCACCTTGGGCTTCGTTGCTCTGGAGAAAAAGCGGATCCAGCTTTCCCTTTACGGGCATCTAGCATCGTTACCTGCTCTATATATCTCCTCTAAAGACTTCAGTAGCAACACTCTCCATCCGTGAAAGATGGAGGAGTTCGCAAGAAGGAACTCGGGGCTTTTCTAAATTTTAGAACTGTTATATTGAAAAATAGTAGATATAATGACGCACGTTTTTGCTGCGATGTCATGGTACATGGACACCTTAGAATTGCAGGAAATATTGTACCTCCCTTTAAGCAAACCTGCTAAAAAAAAAGAAAAAAAGAAAAGAAAAAACTTACCGAGGAAGCATGTATTGAGATATTGCTTCAATGAGTGTGATCTTCATTATTCTATACCTATGTGCATCTAGGTTTTTACGTTTTCATTTTGGATAGCCAACAAGATGTTCTAAACCCATGGCCTTTGTGTAAGTATGGTTTGGAAGCCTGATATCTCCCATGTCTACCATGTTCTAGTAGTATAGTATGTGACGTTCCAAAATTGTATGCTGTAGAGGCAAGGATCATGTCTCTTGTAGGAGAATTGGATACGGAACTGTAGGTTTGGCTCCAAGAGATCGAGTTAGAAAGGATTTCTTGACGCGTTTTAAATTTTTTCAAAATGGCAACTGATACTATTGGTTCCCGTACTTCCACTATATACAAAAGAACTAGTTCTACCAAAACTACAAACAAGTGTGCCTGCTGGAACTAGTCATAAAGCTCTGCTTTGTGGCAATTGTTCTTCATGACATAAAGATCTTTCCAATCTGCTGTCACCCATTATCGGATATAGGTGTCCCAGTATATGGTAGTAATGAACTGCATTTCAAAGTATCTGTATGTTTGCACCACTTCTATGTTTTAAGCTTGGTAAGTAAAGTGAGATTGTCTCTATAGAGGATGATACCAGAAATACCTTGGTCTTTGCCAAGTTGACCCGTATTCCAGTGGCCTAACAAAAGTACTTAGTACATCCAGATGCTGCTATGTACTTGTTAACATATCTACATCATCTGCATATATTAGCCAGATGTGATGAGCAAGCTGGGCTCCCCCTTCCCTCCCCCCTCCCCCCCCTGAGCAAGCCAGTTCTCAAAATGATCAATGTACATGCCAAATAGCATAGGAGAGAGTGAACATCCTTGGCCCAATGCACTTCTACTAGTATGATGGCATGATGGTGGCGTTTATGTTGAGATCTTTCCATGTAGTCTGTATATTGCATTTTTCAATTCTTGAGGGATTCCTAACTTCAATAATCTCTCCCACAGCGTCTCCCTAGGAATAGTTTCCAAAGACTTTGTAAAGTCTACGAAGCAGCAGTACAAGATCGTGTCGTTTATTTCTGTTGTCCTGTAGCAAGGTACACAATATAAAAATATGGTCAATGGTAGAATGCTTAGGTCTGAAACAACTTGTCCAAGTGCGTGCACCCCTGTTTCCTTTGCCCACGCTGTCAATTGCATAGGCAATCCACTATTGGCTTGATATATTAGTTTATGCGAAGTTGCAGAGACATATTAACAAAAGTCGAAGAAATGCTGCTAACAAAGCTAAGTATTTTCTGATTTTTCTAATTTTTAATTTGCTGATTTTTAGTTTTCTAATTTCTACGTTGTTGCTTTTCTAATTTTCCAAGTATATTTCTGACTTTTTCATTTTTTTAGTTTATGGTTCTAAATGATTTGCTAGTTTTTTAATGTAGGTCCATGGTCATGCTGAGGCACCAAACTGTTTTGAAGCTATTTTAAGAATGATGAAAATGGTTCAAGAGGCCAATTCAACTTCTAGCTAATTTGTTGCATCCCATGTGGAGAGAAGAGGTTACATTTATCAATTCAGAACTAATAGATGCATGGATGAGTTATGCAAAATTTTTACCTGCATTGATGATTGTGGCACATGCTCTTTTAGCTATACCTTGGCTAGATATTCTAAACGAGGTGCACCCTGGACTACCTCTGTCATCGGGTCCTACATCATATGCTGGAGCCTCTGGGCGCCTCTGGTTTGCCTAAGGTTTTGGAAAATGAAATACAAAGACTCATCTCTATATGGGTTTGCCTAAGGTTTCAGAATATGAAATGCGAAGACTCAAATCTCTACCTAAATAATTCAATATTCTAATAAGAATGTTTTAACCAATGCAACCAGTGAACTAATGTAAATCAATCGAATTGATGTCTAGGTTGAGGTTTCTTGGCGCCTGCGGCTAGGGCGGCGGCGGCAGGGAAGGTCGCCCTCTTCCTTGCCCTTCCGGCACTGCAGCAGTTGGTCAGATCGGATTTAGAGAGGCTTCAGCGGCTAGCAGGGATAAGGCAAGCATTTTTTTGGGTTTGCATCTCTCATTAGTCTAGAAGATTTACGGTTTGGGAAGCATCTCCAGGGCAGGTTCTTGATCTCACAGGTAAACCACTAACGTGGTATTTTGTTCTGATGCTTTGGCTTGCATCATAATCTTTCTTGCAAAAAGATTACACCGAAACAACGTGGATGCTCATAAGGTGGAACCACACTCACCCCGGTTTTTGGTCCACTGTTGAAAACATCAGTTTTGGTAGGTCTACATGTCCTGTTTTCAAAGAATCCTACATGTGGATTTGTGGAGGTATGGTTTTGTTCGATAATGGTGTTCTTTTTTCAGTGGACTAAAACATCCACTGTTGTTTTGTAGTTTCTTCTATTGTGACATGTCATTTTATAATACAATCCACTGTAGGAAAGAATACTTGAATTTCTACATGTCTAATAATTCTATTGTCACATGTCTTTATAGATGTAGGAAAGAATATTTGATTCTCTACATGTCCTATACTTCTATTCACATGTCTTTATAGTAGTAGGACAGAGTACTTTATTTGCTAAGGCATTGTAGGAAAGAATACATGAATTACGACATGTGTAATACTTCTATTATCACATGTCTTTATAGAAGTAGGAAAGAATACTTGATTCTCTACATGTCCTATCCTTCCATATCACGGGTCTTTATAGTGGTAGGACAGAGTACTTGATTTGCTACATGTGATGCACGTGCACGATCACATGTCCTTATACTAGTATTCCATGCAAGACAAGTTACTTCAACTGCTTCAATTACTTAACGCCTATTTTGCATAACAAAACCATCAAGAATTTGATTTGTATTCCTTGATTCGGGTGCATGACCGCTGCAACAAATCCCTAAGCATTAATGTCATAGGACCACGCAAAATCTTAACAATATCCTAACACCATCAAGTCCATGTCCATGTCATTCATATCTTGCCTTGGTCATTCATGCGTTGGAGCCTACGTGGCATGTTGGAGCGTAGGTGGCATGTTGGAGCCTAGGTGTCATGTTAGAGCTCACGTGGCATGTTGGAGCCCGTGTGGCATCTTGCATGTTGGAGCTGATGGTGGCATATTTGAGCCACGTTGGCATGCTTGAGCCTAGGTGGCACGTTGGAGCCAACTTGGCATGTTGGAGCCTATGTGGCATGTTGGAGCTCACGTGGCATGTTGGAGCCTAGGTGGCATGCTAGGTGGCATGTTGGAGCCCACGTAGCATGTTGGAGCGTAGGTGGCACATTGGAGCCTAGGTGGCATGCTAGAGCTCACGAGGCATGTTGGAGCCTAGTTGGCATGTTGGAGCCTACGTGGCATGTTGAAGCCTTTGTGGCATGTTGGAGCCTAGGTGGCATATTTAATCCACGTTGGCTTGCTTGAGCCTAGGTGGCACGTTGGGGCCAACGTAGCATGTTGGAGCTCACGTGGCATGTTGGAGCCTACGTGGCATGTTGGAGCCTAGGTGGCATGCTAGGTGGCATGTTGGAGCCCACGTGGCATGTTGGAGCCGTGGGGTGGCATGTTGGAGCCTAGGTGGCATGTTGGAGCCTACGTGGCATATTGGAGCCTAGGTGGCATGTTTGAGCCACCTTGTCACGCTTGAGCCTAGGTGGCATGTTGGAGCCACCTTGGCATGTTGGAGCCTAGGTGGCATGTTGGAGCCTAGGTGGCACGTTGGAGCCTAGGTGGCATGCTAGAGCTCACGAGGCATGTTGGAGCCTAGTTGGCATGTTGGAGCCTACGTGGCATGTAGAGGCCCAGGTGGCATGTTGGACCCTAGGTGGCATATTTGAGCCACCTTGGCATGCTTGAGCCTAGGTGGCACGTTGGAGCCAACTTGGCATGTTGGAGCTCACGGGCATGTTGGAGCCCGTGTGGCATGTTATAGCCTAGGTGGCCGACCCCCGTGAGACGGACATCACAAAGGTTACCGAGGCGTGCTTTCCTACCGGTGCTCCTCCCGAGGGCAAATGCCAATGCCTCCCTTCCCCGAACCTAGTTTCCCTATCCGACCGCTGAATTCTCCATTCGTAACTTGCTCGAAAGCAGGCTCAAAAATTCAAGATCCGTCCGGAGAACATATCAAACCGCAAAGTGTCCCCGCAATGAATCGTGTAGAAACCCAAGTGTTTTGTCGTTTGGGCAGTACAAAGGCTCCGGAATGGAGATTTGACTTCCTCATATCGTCCGAAACAACGAAATTACCCTAGGGACCAAGTTACACGGTCATTTTTTGCAGCAAAAGAAACACGAATCCTCTACATGGCAGTATTCTGCACCCTCCGCTAAGCCAATTCACTACGAACGTGTTGGACATGAGCTACTTTGGCGCTTCCGGGAGCAGGGATGGTCTTCTGCCCACGAAACTTGGTCTCCAGGGTAATGTCGATGTTTTGAGTCCGTTGGCAGAGTCAGATCACAGTTCCGGGGTGGGAGAGTTGCCCGTCCGTGGCCAAGGACCCTCCAGAGAGGACCTTTGGGACGAACTTCTTCTGAAAGGTTTTAGGGCTCCGTCTTCTGGCATCAATGCCCTCCCACTACCTCATGACATTGTGCAAGATCCTGGTCCAATCTGGCTAGGGTATGGCCTCCAAAACGTAAACCCTGTGCGTTGCTAGGTTATTGTAGGGTTTACGTTATGGAGGTCGAGTTTTATTCAGTTGCACTTGAGACATGGTCGAGAAGCTACAGTTGAAAACAAGAAGCAATAGAAACTGACGAAATGGGGTTTGGATTTACCGAGGCAGGCTTTCCTACCAGTGCTCCTCCGGGAGGGCAAATGCCAATGCCTCCCTTCCCGGAACCCGGTTTCCCTATCCGACCGTTGAATTATCCATTCAAGTAACTTGCTTCGAGCAGGCTCAAGAAAATTCAAGATCTGTCCGGGAAAACATATCCCTCCGCAAAGTGTCCTGCAGTCGAGAAAGGACTTTAGGGCGAACTACTTCCGGAAGGTTTTAAGGTTCCATCTTCTGGCGTCAACACCCTCCCTCTACGTGATGACATTCTGCAAGATCCTGGTCGAATCTGACTAGGATATGGCCTCCAAAACGTAAACCCTGTGTGTTGCTAGGTTATTGAAGGGATTACGTTATAGAGGTCGATTTTTAGTCGGTTGCACTTGAGACATTGTCGAGAAGCTACAGTTGAAAACGCGAAGCAATAGGAACTGACAGAATGGGGTTTGGATTTATCCTCCTCCCAGTGTGGCAATTGGAAGTCAAGAGCGCCTTTTGCAGTAGCAAAATTGTTTGGGATCATTCGGGATGGCCAATAGATCCAAACTCTGTTATTTCAGTTGCTATGGCTCCGCATGCATGTCTAGAAAAGGTGCACCTAGTTATCCAGGAAAACGACCATGTTTTGACCTCCGAAATGTAAACCCTACAATAACCTAGCAACACATAGGGTTTACGTTTCGGAGGCCAAAACGTGGTCGTTTTCTTGAAAAACTAGGTGCACCTTTTCTAAACATGCATGAGGAGCCATGGCAACTAAAATAACAAAGTTTGGATCTATTGGCCATCCCGAATGATCCCAAACAATTTTGCTACTGCAAAAGGCGCTCTTGACTTCCAATTGCCACACTGGGAGGAGGATAAATCCAAACCCCATTCTGTCAGTTCCTATTGCTTGGCGTTTTCAACTGCAGCTTATGGATCATGTCCCAAATGCAACCGACTTAAACTCGACCTCCATAACGTAAACCCTTCAATAACCTAGCAACACACAAGGTTTACTTTTTGGAGGCCATATCGTAGTCAGATTCGATCAAGATCTTGCAGAATGTCATCATATAGAGGGAGGGTGTTGAAGCCAGAAGATGGACCCTTAAAACTTTCCGGAAGCAGTTTGCCCCAAAGGTCCTCTCCCGAAGGCCCCTGGCCACGAACGAGCAACTCTCCCACTCCGGAATTGTGAATTGATCTGTCAATTGACTCAAAACGATGACATTACCCTGGGGACCAAGTTTCGTGGACAGTAGACGACCCCTTCTCCAAGAAGCGCCAAAATAGCTCATGTCCCCCAACACGTTCGTAGTCAATTGGGCCAAGAGGTGGCTGCAGAATACTGCCATGTAGAGGGTTCGTGTTTCTTTCATTGCTAAAAATGACCGTGTAACTTAATTCCTAAGGTAATTTTGCCATTCCGGACGACATGGCGAAGTCGGATCTCCATTCCGGAGCCTTTGTACTGCCCGAACAACAAAACACTTGGGTTTCTACACGGTCGACCGCAAGACGCTTCGTGGTTTGATAAGTTCCACCGGATGGATCTTGAATTTTTTTGAACCTGCTTGAAGCAGGTTACTTGAACGGCAGATTCAACGGTTGGATAGAGAAACCAAGCTTTGGGAGGGGGGTCATTGGCATTTGTGCTCCTAGAGGAGCGCTGGCAGCAAAGGCTGCATCGACAACCTTTCTGAGGTCTGTCTCATGGGGTGTGGCCTCTCCCCTCTGGTGAGGAAGCGCGCAAAGTCCTGGCCTGGTTCGATTTGGGTAAGGGTGTCAGCGTTTTAGTTCTTCAAGATCCCTCTATTTTATCCCTTGCCAAACCTGTCCACAAAAAATTCCAAAGGTTATCATAGTTCTTGCATAAAGTCCTAGTCATCATGTCCACGTCATCACCATCTAGCCATGTCACCCAACATTTGCCAACATCACCCAATGAAAAGACCAAAGATGAGCATCTTTTCATTTTTAGCCTAGTCAAAACTTGGCCTTGCTTACTTGGCATGCCATGTCACCATTTGGAGTGCCTAGGTGGCCCAGGTGGCATATTGGTGCCTAGGTGGCATGTCTGAGCCACCTTGACATGTTGGAGCCTAGGTGGCATGTTGGAGCCACATGGCATGTTTGAGCCACCTTGACATGTTTGAGCCTAGGTGGCATGTTGGAGCCTAGGTGGCATTTTGAGCCACCTTGGCGTGTTGGAGCCCGCGTGGCATGTTTGAGCCACCTTGGTATGTTTGAGCCGAGGTGGCATGTTGGAGCCCACGTGGCATGTTTGAGCCACCTTAGCATATTTGAGCCACCTTGGCATGTTGGAGCCTAGGTGGCATGTTGGAGCACACATGGCATGTTTGGTCCACCTTGGCATTTCAAAGCCTGGGTGGCATGTTTAAGCCCTCGACCTTTTCAAAATGCTTAACTAGCAAAATGTGGGATTTCCATCACGCCCTCAAAGATCCCCATAGATCTATGACACACAACAAATTTGATAACCGCAGCTGCTCGCTTGTGGAATCACCGAAAAGGAAAAATTGTGGTTTTACAAAGAAACTTCTATCGACGATGTGGAATCTGGCCCTTAGGGCCATCTTGGCATGTTTGAGCCACCTTGGCATGTTAGAGCGTAGGTGGCATGTTGGAGCCCACATGGCATGTTTAAGCCACCTTGGCATGCTGGAGCCACCTTGGCATTTCAGAGCCTAGGTGGGATGTTTGAGACACCTTGGCATGTTGGAGCCTAGGTGGCATGGTGAATCCCACGTGGCATGTTTGAGCCACCTTGGCATATTGGAGCCTAGGTGGCATGTTGGAGCCAATCAAGTGGCATGATGGATCCTTGTGGTACAACATTTGAACCATAACAAATAACATATGAGATCAATCAAACCTAAAAAACAGGAGTTTAAACAGCTTTGATAGCTGGTGCTTTCATTTTGGTTTCCCAATACTTAAAAAACAATTTTATGGCTTGCAATATAAGGAGAGCACAAACCCTAGGTCGTGCACCCCTTGAGTTAATAATAATACAGTTGTCACTAATTCCTTACAAGGACTGGTTAAAGGCTAACATGCAACCTCATGCCACCCTAACCAGTAGAGTGAGACAATGATCCCAGATCATGCGGTTACCCCGGGCAAAAATGTCTAACAACGGACTTTACTCACCATGAAATCCCAGATTCCCACGTCCAAAATTGTTCAGGACTCCTAGATTTTTAACGAAAAGCCGAAGCTTTCAAAATTGCAAATTTTTTCCCGGATTAATTGAAGATAACAACTGGTTACCTCGAGCTTAACAAGCTCGATTGCATCACTCAGTTGCCCTAGCCGAACCCTATCATATCCAAAAGGGTATAGTAATATTCACCAAAACATTAATATTTTTAGGGTCTTGCCCTTTTCCATGTGGTTCGCCTACATTCCACTCATCGAGCCCCTACCGCTCATGACAAACCAACTCATACTCCCGAGTGCTAGAATTTACAACCTATTTTCCTTTTAGCAAACCCAGTTTGCAAGAATGCAAAGAGTTTGTACTACCAACAAGTGCCCTTGGCTCTTGTTAATTACTAGTTCAAATAGTACCAAATATATTAGCTAAAATCATTAATAATAAATATTAACTAAGCTAAGTAATAAATCATTAAAACCCCTTTAAATTTTAATGGTTGATAATGGGTTACAAAATCCCCGATTTCATTAATGGGATGATAACAGGTCTTGGTTACCTTTAACAAAAAAATATCACAAAATCAAAAGTTAGAATTACTTAAATCGTGATTCCGGCGGTTACATAATCAATCACCCAAGGCTGCTTTGGTCTAGTACGCTTGATCACAAAAATTGCTTTCTAGCTTCATCTTTACCAGATATTTTGTATTTATGCAATCAGAGAATTATTCTTTTCTTTTTCTTCTAGGCTAATGACTCGACCCGACATTAAGGTCGATAATATCCCGCGGCAATGGCCCGTAAAAATATGGCCTAGTGGCCATGTGGCTAGGAAAGTCCAAGGATGTCATCTAGCCCATATGATTTAAACCTAGAAAGCCTCAACGTTGTCATGTGTGAAGTTTAAAAAATAGGCATTATAAATTTGTATCACATCCAACCGCGAGATGAGTGGCTAAGATTATGATCCGTGTCATTGAATCCTATTGGCCCATTTTAACTACCGAGATTAACTAGCCGATTTGATCCGCCCTCCAATTTTTGCCGCTTTTATCTCCCTCCTTTTTTTTCTTGGCTTTTCAACCGAACGTGGGCTCCGCCAAGCTCCTCCGCCATGCCTCCCGACCATGCTCCTCGCCATGCTCTTGGGCCATTTCCTTCCTTGCTTCGCTTCCTTCCGGTGGCATACGATATCAAGGAGGGCATCGCTTTCCTTCCGATGGCATACGATATCAAGTTTCCTTCCGATGGCATACGATATCAAGGAGGAAAACGCCGGCTGATGCATACAGATATGGCATACGATATTGGAAGGAAGGCCAAGTATCCGAAGCTTCGTTTCCCGCCTTTGCAAGACATCGGCATCACCGTATGGCCTTCTTGCAAATGACATCTCTCAGATGCTCCCCTTTTGCTTGCGATTCTCTCCAAAGTGGCCCTTGATTGCACCTCCTGCTTCTTTCCGATCCAATCTTCTTAGCAAAGATTTTCTTCAAATCGCAGTCGCACCATTATCTTCGCCTCCCTATCGCTTGGATCTCGCCTCGAGTTGGATCTCGCCCAGACTTCTTTTCTTTCATAATTGTTATGAGAATAGGTAATTTGACAGGTGAGAATTTATGCATTTTTTATTAGATGTTAATAACTTATCAATGATGTCTAAGATGAGATTGATTTTCGTATGCCAGATACAATGATCATCTCCAACATGCCAGATACAGGATCATCTCCAACAACCTTTTCAGCACTCATGCTACTTTGTTACACATCTACTCATGCCGCTCTGATAATCCACAAGCCTCTTCTTGTCATAGCAGATATCCTCTGCTACCACACAGTCCTGCAAAACCTTGATATTGCAGAGATCAAAAGCTTTTGGTTGTGCAACGGGCTGCATCTGATTTTTCAAAACTTCTTATGGTACAACGAAAACCTCTTATGGTACAATGATGAATGATGAACAAAATATCTTTCCACTATTTTTTATTTATTCCATATTTTGCTTTTGCTTCCCTGAATAACTATTTACAGGTTTATCTGCGTTTGCAGCCTTGTACTAGCAAGAGGAGAGAGATCATTGGACAATGCTTGCAACTGCAGCAGCAAAGCTGCAAGGCTCACATCTCGGCCTTTTTTTTGTAACCATAGTAGTACAGCCTCGGCCTTCTATTTTTGAAGAATAGTACAGATGTTGCAAGCCTTGTTTATTTGCAAGTACAGGTTTTGCAAAAGATGTAAGATCTTTTGATCAGAAGGGATGGCAGGTTATGATTTTCCTCCTTTTAGCCTTTGTTCGTGGCTATGTTGTAGCAGTATATTCTAAATATCATTGTTTTCTTTGTACCATTGATGTCCAGAATAATTTTCTCTCCGAGCAAAGATTAAAGGCTGTAAAACAAGAATGTAAAATCTTGTTTCTAAAAAAAGAATGGCAGCAATAAGTTATTTTAACCAAATGCTTTAAATAAATGCAAACCACCAGCGCAAAAAACAACCATTATTTAAGAGCTATGCACAACCTTATTAATTAGATTAAAATAATATCTACACTTTTTCAACATGTCTTTCATTGGAAAAAAACATGTCCTTTCTTAGAAAAACACCTAATAAAAACTGGAAAAACATGTTTTTTGTTAAACGTGCCACATGACAAGATTTGATTAGTTAAAAGGATGTCCACGTGTAAAGCTGTGCCACGTGTAAAGCTGTGCCACGTGTCAAGATTTGATTGGCTAAAAAAAGATGTCAACGTGTAAACCAAACGTGTTGTTTTTGTAAACTTAAAAAAAGTCCATGGATATTTTACGTTGGTTTTCTTGCAAAAACAACACTTGGAAATAACTAATTTAAGAAATAATGTGTCTACTTTTTAATAGCTACATATAATATTGAGGAAAACAATATTTGAAATAGCAATTATTTTTAAATGCTACATGTGGATTTCTTTAAACACTACGTGCTTTCCTCCGATCCAAATTGCTACGGTTCCAGCATGCCACGATTTGGCGTCCAGGCTCCCCTTCTGATCTGCTTGGCCATGGAGTAGCGGGTTCGGCCATGGCATAGCTTCACGGCAGCATCACACACTGGCTTTTCGGCAGCATCAAACACCGACCTCCCTCTGCTCCATGGATTCAGACACAGCTTAGCCAGGCGGGCTTGGCAGGTCGCCTTCAATCGGTTTGCAGGCCTTAGCAACACGTGGTCTTGAGTCCGGTTTGTTTTGATTTTGCCTTGGGTTTTGCCTTTGCTTCTGTTGGTTCTGTTTTACCTCAGACCTGCTCAGCCTTGCTTCCTTTCTGTGCTCTGGGTATGATCTAGCTTCAGCGTTCCCTGCGTGGATACCTTAGCCCCGACAGGGTTTCTTCACCACCCTTTGCTTCTCGTTTGGCTTCCACCAATTTGTCTTCCCTCGGCTTGTCTCTGCTTTGCCCTGGTTCCTGGCTCCTTTACCATTGCCTTGTTCTCAGCATGGCCCGTAAGATCAAACGTATGGCCCGGGAGACCCGTAAGGAGAAGAATCTCATTCGGCTGCCTCGAGCCCCCCCTGTCCCCCTACCTATGACCCCAATGATTGCCCTTACCTTCAGACAAACCCCATCATTTGGGCCCCAAATACCCTCTCCCCCGTACCACCGCCCCCGATGCCTCTTTTTAGTCACTCTTTAATCGCTACTTTGACATCCTTGATGCTCGCCCGTTGTTTGCCCGAGGGTACTTGATGGGATCCATACGGCCCCGCGCCAACGCCACTCTCACCGAGACATCCGCCTAGCTGCCACCGCAGGTCGGTCCAGCTTTACTAGAATTATCAAGTATAGGCCTCAGGGGCAATGTACCGGCCCCAGGGGTCACCAGCAGCAGCCTATGTGGCCCTCCCATGCACAAAGTGAAAGTGGTTCGCCTATGACCGGGCCGACACACAGCCTATGTTCGCACGTACTCCTCCAGAGGATTTGCCGCCCCCTGTCCAGGCTGCTGCCGAGGTTCCGCTTCCAGATGCTGGTACGGCCCCAAGTTACTCACCGGGCCTTTCTCTCAAGCATTGTGGGTCTTATGAGATTCGGGTGATTCGCCCCCACAGAAAGCAAAGCGGCCTCTTTTTTGCTCGGAGATGCACATTCATGCCGACGGCATCCTTTTCAAGATCTGGCCGGGTGGGAGCAAAGACGGCCGACCGCCCCGCCATCTCTTGGTTTGCTTTCAAAATGCTCTTTCCAGACTGCACGTCTTGCGGCATGGCAATCATTTGAAGGGGACCACCTTCTCAGTGCAGGAAGATTTGACTCCGGTGCAGCTCTGCAGACGGAAAGAGGAATTATGCCGGGTCCGAGAGGCCCGCCTGCAGCAGAAATGGGCAGTGTACAGAGGCGGTCGAGCTATCATTAGGGATCAATGGCCAACTGATGCCTGGGCAGTCTTGGTCTAGCCCTGGGTTTTGAGTGATAACGGGGCTTTGTCCCCATGTTTTGTTGTAATGGGGCTTCGTCCCCATGTTTTGATTGGTTTTTACTTGGGCTTCGGCCCACGGTTCTGTTGGGGCTTCCGCCCCCTTTGTTTGTTCTGGTCCCATAGCCCGATTGGGCTCCGTGGACGTTAAAATTCTCTTCCTTCCTTCCTTCCTTCCTAAGAAAACAATGACAAATTTTAAAAATTACAAGTAGAGGAAAAAAACAAAACGCATAGAAAAAGAGAAAAAGATCTGTCTTTTTCCCTAAGAAAACAATGACAATTTTTAAAAACTACAAGTAGAGGAAAAAACAAAACACATAGAAAAAGAGAAAAAGATCTGTTTTTTTTACTTCTTCATGTGTAGTAATACGTAAATCTACGCGTGTAATTTTCAAAAAACAATGCATGACTTCTTAAAAAAACAACAGTGACAAAAAAAAACCACGTGTAGAAAAAACTGATAAAAACAATAGTGAAAAAAAGGACACGTTGACAAAAAAACAAAAAGCTGCTGGAAAAACCACAGTGGATGTTTTTGCCAAAAAACCACTGTCTCTTTGTGCAAATCCGGATAAACGGGCCACGTGGACTTTTGGGGCCATTTTGGTGTTGTTTTTGGCATAAAACAACACTTCCGTACAACTAAAAAACAACTGTGGACCAAAAATTGGGGTCAGTGTGAACAGATCAGTGTGATTTCTAGAACAGAGAGGTTTCTTAGCCTTACAAAGCCTTTCAGTCCTTATTTTTCTACAGAGCCCGAAAATTGTTGGCCATTCTCGTCCCTTGTTTCTTTCTCCGACTCTTTCTTACTAGCAAGACAGGTCCAGATTTACTATGTTATGATCAGAAATTTTCATGTTCGGCAGGATGTCTTTTGGATTTTGGAAGCATTGATTTATTGAAGAAGAATAACATGTCGTATGTCAGGGCAAAATGCATTGATCATTCAAGCACTGAAGCTTGAAATATTGTATCCTGGGGCTATTTTAAGAACTGTTATGCTTGGAATAGCTATTTCTTTGGTACTAATATGCCAAATACCAGGTTCCATCCAATCTGATTTGGATCACTCGAATACTGCTATGTTCGAGTTGCGTATCTATGGTACTGATATACCAAAATTACAGGTTCCATTCAAACTTGAATACTGCTATGTTCAAGTTGATTGGAATTCTATGGCTTTTCTCTGATGTTCCATGGTACTTCTTCTATTCCTCATGCTTCTGAATGCTTAATTTGGCACTCCAAGATTACATGAATCTTTCGGGAGTTTTCTTTCCCAGTATCTTCTTGTATATTCTGGTTACCAAGTTGGAGGATTCATGCGCTTAAAGTTTATTAGCTCTTAGAGCAGATAATAAGCTTCTGCACAAAGAGGATTTGCTTCTCTATGTGTAGTGAAGCATTGTACTTTTTATCATATCATATATAATATAAAAATTGGTACCTTCAAAAAAAAATAAAAAATAAAATAAAAAAAAATGTAAATCAATCTTGTTAATTTGGGATTTTCAGGTTTGGCAAAAACTTTTTTGGAATTTTTTTTAGCCCAATTTCCTAAGATTTGGAGGAAGTTAGACGCCTGGAAAAAATTCCGATCAATCAAAAATCGCATAAAATTAGTTTCATATATATGATTTGGTGTTTTGGAATTTCATGGCTTTGGGTTATCCATCCCGGATTTCTAATCCTGGCTTTCCTCAGCGTCGAGACACATCGATGCCACTTGCGTAGGCATTGAGCGGCATCTCCAATTGCAATTCTATGCACTGCCTTCAATTTATTTTTCTCTATTGGCTTCCTTTGTGCTGTCAGTCCGTGATCACCAAGGTGGTTTTATAACATGTTTAAAAACAATAATTAAATATAATGCTTTATATGCATGGTTTGTGGTTGTGGTATGGTATGGTGGTAATAAGGCGTGGTTTAATATATTGTTATATATACCTGATTCTTAGAGTGATAAAATAGCATGACTTATTGATGTGGTAAATATTTATGATTCTCATTGTGTTTACGTGTCATAGGTCATGATTGTTTAATGGCCTTGCATGTCTATATGTCGAAGCCATAATGCTTTTGGTATGGAACAGTGGTTTAGTAAATTTTTTATGGAGTGGTTAAAGGTCATAAATAACTAACGTTTTGTTTTCCAAAGCATACTAAGACACCATATAATTTTATTTGCCTAACCTGTAGTGGTTTCTTTGTCCAACTCCAAACCCTTCCTAGTTGGTGTATTCTTTGAAGCATATATCACTAACGTCTTGTTTTCCAAAGCATAGGTGTATATGACTAGTGGTTTCTAAAAGATCGTCCCAAATTCCATATGCTTGCAAGATCAAAAATAATAAAAACAGATAAAACAGAGCTCTCAGGATTTGAACCCCAATTTAACCATATACTATGCATTATCCCCAAAGTGGATACTTTAGTCGTGCACTAAATCACTAATTCTCGCTAATTCTCCCTTATTGCTAATTCTCATCCATTAGATCAAGGAATATCCCCAATCTAATGCCTTATCGCTCTACTTCAACCGTCCATAAAAATCATGATGGGGTCAAACTGTTATTTCCATGTCACCATATGGTTCTGCGTCCATTGTAGGAGGTCAAATATACTAGTCAAATCTTATTTACTATTTTCAAGCTTCAGGAGAACATTCCAGCCAAAGTTGGCATGCACACAATGTAACGCCATTGAAATAGAACAGCCAAGCAAACAAAGCAAGTTCAGATTGGCGCAAACAAATGAACCAAATTTGGTGACGACTTCCACCCCTGGATCCCTCCACCACGACAACACAAGTATAACTACAGCTCCTCTATACCTGCACCTTTTACAGTGACCTCCTTCCTGACAGCAACACTCCAACATTAACGCCTATAGGCATACTAAGAAGTTAGCATAAACCAAGCAGGAGAAGAAAAATTCTACTGCAACTAATTAACTGTTTATCAGTGTTTAGCCCACTATGCACTACATTCACAGAGCTTGCAGCCCTTTCTGACGCATACTAGGAGTAGAGAGTTAGTGTGAATGTGAATGCAGAGGTAGAGAACACAGAAAGCTTGTTGTCTGGCTTCACATGTCATTGCTGTCACATGCGTACGCTCCAATTGCCACGACTTCTTCTGCTGCATAGTTTGAACATTGGCAGGAAGAGGAGCTGGAGAAATTGCTTACATAAACACATGTGCACTACATGGACAGTTGAAGTTCAAAGGAGGGGTCTCCATGCCATTCCTGAACAGCCCATCCTGAAACCTGAATCCATTCTCAAGTATGCACAGTTTAGAAATTCTGCCCAATAACAGACCAATTCATACCCCATAGCATCGGTACTACCTTGAACATGTGCTGCCTTCGGTGAAGCCCACATGTCGCACCATGCAACCACTACTTCAGTACACCTACATAGCCTGCGCAAAGAAGTTAGGCTGGAGCACGGAGTTAGGCTGGAGAAGGGCCTTTGTTAGCGCTGTTGCACTTGTAGCTGCTGCCATAGCCAAGAGCTGAAAGAATATTCATAATTTAGAAACAGTGCCATTGCCAAGAGCCACAAGAATATCTATAATTAAGATCACGAAAAGAATATAGATGCAAAACAAAATTGTATTCCAATAAAAGGTCTCAAAAAAGAGAGTTATTGATTGCTGACATAGCCAAAAAGCTTTGTTAAATACAGTAAACCCTACTCCGCTGTGTGGATTTGATTGAGCAAAAGACGAACATTGTGAAGCATTTAAGTTGAAAGAGAAGCATTTACTCTAGGAATAAGAAACCCACTGACCAAGCAATCAGCTAAAACTTCTAGCACCTCGTTAGTCTTATAGAGTTGCTTCAGTCTGAAACTTTTCTTAAATGGGAAATGCCTGCAGATAAGATTAGGCTCCAGAAATGCACAAATTGGACAGATGGTGCACTGGCAAGTGCTGCTCTATAAAAGCAAAAAGCAAAGATCCCATAGAAGCACATGAAATGACAATAAAAAATAACGGAATTTTCAAGTGAGATCAAGACTATGAAATTGATGACATAAATTTACAGAAGGGAATATAGCAAACAAACTGTAAGAACTCCTTATCTGTCATTTATTTCAGTAGTTCGAACTCATGGGGGGAGCATTAGCAGAGAGAAGAGATCTTGATCTTGTATTCTGCAGTGAAACTGCTTCATGCCAAGTAACTACAAAAATGAAGGAGAAAAATCAGTACATCTTAAAAAAAAAATTTTAATCATCTCAAAGTGCGAAAGTAGACCACAGACATGTAAAAGAGGATACCTCCAAAACGCAGCATCAGGTTGGCTTGTATGATTTCCTTGATTATGGTCGTCAAACTTTCAATGGGAATAACTCTCTAGTTTCTGGTATGGGTTTGCAATGAAACAGGATACAAACTTAGAGATACATCACTAAAGGAGATACATTTGTCAACAGAAGAACATACCTTCAAACAAGTCATACCTTAAAACCTGAAGAAAAATACCACTGTACCTGCAAACTTAAAGAGAATCCGCTCTCACACATGCAAAACTGAGAGTTGCTATTGACATTGTTTCTATGTTTCTAGAAGCAGTTCCTTAATATATACCTTGAAGCAAATCCACATCAAACATGGAAGAAGGAGATGCAATGATGCGATTTCTAACCAATGCCTTCCCTCGTTCCCATGCTTTGCCCATTGCCATTTGTGCTTCCTGCGGTTGGAAGATCAAGAAATAAGCTCTATAACTGCGTCTATGCATCTGCAAGAATAAAAAAAATTAAGGAGAAGAAGAAGGGATGCCATGTTGCAGACCTATCAGCCAGGTTTTAGCCTCTTGCCAGCAGACTCTACAAAATGTTCTGACCAGCCCCTAGACACACCATCGCCAGTTCTGTCACTCCCTTCTTTTGCCCTACTGCCACGTTAGGAGCAAGAAATCAGGAAGGGCATGGCCTGTTTGCCCTCCATCAGAGCGAGAAATTTAGAAAACCTAAAAACGTTAGGGAGTTACCCCGAAACGTTAGTGTGTATTGTTTTGTTTAGGCCGTTAGATGATGGCATCTTTGTGGGAATATGCCGGCAGGGCAGATCCCCGCCTCTCCCTATGGGTCAAGATGGGGTCAAATTGACCCCACTTTATAGGGGTGCTCCCGGCATAAATACCATTGGCTTAATAAGCACAAACACCGTATTGTACAAGAAAGCAATCCTACATCCCAAATACCACATGCCATCTGGGCCTGGGGAATTGAACGCCAATTATATTCCAATGCCCATGGATCTAAGGCCATACTGGCCTGTATGCCAGAATTCAGAGGCTTGTGATGCAGATGAGAAGGGCAGCATGCCGACATCAAGTCTGGTTACGCTGAATGTGGCCCTGCCCTAAACCATCCAAGATGAAAACAAATCAAAGACTGTTTCGAGTCTTTGATTGTATCTGTTTCGATTCTTCTTCAACGGACTAGCACCTTCAGGATTGCAAGTAGAAAATGATGAAGATTATGCTACAGGTCACGACCATCAACACAAGCCCACGACCATCATGGTGTGCACGGCAAAACATCTCTGAGCCCATCCACAGCATCAGCCTCGCACAGAACCATGGCTTCCAGCAAAATATAGAAGAGGAGCAAAATATTGAACGGCAATCATTGGTGCAAATCCGACCTCCGCCATAGCTGTGGCACTGCTCTTGGCACAACTGATAGAGCTAGAAACAGGGGAATCGGAAACGGAACTTAGGCTACAAGATGAAACTGAACTATATTTGTTCCTAGCAATGGTGTTACACCGCAGCTACATTCATCAAATCCCTCGTCAAGGAAATTGAAGGCACCCTTTGCATCGATCCCAGCCTCAGAGAAGATGCTCAGGCATTTTGGCAAGACAAAAAGCAGACTGCAAAAAATTGCCCAGTCTTTTCCCCTTCCGATTTACCCATCCACGCCTGAAATTCTAGTCACCAATCCTTGCAATGGATGGACTCACAAATAGCCGGAGATTTGAAGAAGCTACTGCAAATTTGAAAGGAGGACCTGCTCCTCCCCTTCATCGCCATGCTGCCACCAGCAGGAGCCGCAATTAGAAAACCCATGGCAGTCCAACATCTGCCCATGACCCACGCGCGCTCTTATCCACAATCTAACCTACGCCAAACACAAAAATACTGCTTCTTCCCCTAACTGACTTGCCAGCGTCAGCTTTCTACTTTTCTAGATACGAATACAGTAAAAAACAACTAAGAATCTTAAGTTATAAACATACGGAAGTTGATCGTGCACACATTATCGCCAAAAACTTAAATGTACGAAAATTTTGGCCGGAACTTCGATTTTACATGAGAACATTGGAACATGAGAATACATTGGCCATTACATGAAAATACATTGGCAATTACATGAAACCTTCATTTCACATTCATCAGATGAAGAAGAAGAGGAGGATAACCCTCCTCTTGAGATGATTATGGCAAATAACCCTCGAGGCCGGCAGGCCGAGAGGGTTATCTGCCATAATCATCGAGAGAGGAGGGTTGGCCTCCCTTAAACATCTGGTGGAGGGGATTATCACCATCGATTTGATAATCTCCTCAATCTCAGCCGTGGACTTGATAATCACTCAGGAGCAATGGATTATCAGAGATAACCTCTGCTGCCAAGATGCCGATTTAAGGGTGGAGATTGTTGCGATCAAGATAATCCACGACACCAGATGTTTAAGAAGGCTGCAACATGAATTAAGAGTTGAAAATTCTTCTTCATTCTAAAATTCTTCTTCATTCATTGAAAAACTAAATGTACATGAATTTTGGCCGGAACTTCAAATTTGAAGGCCAATTTCTGCTCTTCAAATTTACGCTTCTGGTTGCCAATGGTTGTATGCATTGTATTCCATAATTGTCTTCGTATAAATATATGTACATACATACGTAGGGGAGCGCCTCTTTATACGGAGGTCTAATGTGTAAATTCATGGTGCATTGATTTGGGATATTCACAAGAATATCCCTGGATCCAATGATCCAAAGTGTGTAGGTAGAAGTGTGCCAAAAACGTTTCAAATAAGTAGATGTTAACATATTCCTTAAAGAAAATTTCAGGTATGGTAATATCAACGGGGAGACAAGAGGGAAGTACAAATTCCTATAGCAGATGGTTGCTTTTTTTTCAATAACTCTAATATGATCATAATTAGCATCATGAAGTGTCTCTGCACCATGTCTACATCTATTTCTGCAAATGCTAGATCCAACAATAGATTACCAGTCCAAGTGAAGGAGTTTCGCACGCATTTCACAATGTTGAAACCTTAAAGATGGAGAATATGAAATGGTATAGTTTTGGATGAGACATTTTTCATCTTCACAATCATAAAAATGTTGTAAAATGCCGTGTTGATAATTCTTGCAAATATTCAAATGGTCGTTCATCAAACAGAAAACACATCAGCAACATATAAAAGTTGAGCTAATGGCCAGATTCTACATGCGGCAACGACACCTCTCCCTTATCTCAACTTCTGGCTTCTTTTTTTGAGGGCTACAACTCTGTGATTCCATTGCGACAGTTATAGTATGAAGCCAATTCAAAATTGTTTAAGATCATACTATTGAGCAAATCTACATCAGATTTGTCCGGCACTTGGTTCAATTTTTGAAGATCATGGATCACCACCGCCAATTAATCGAGTGTTTGGGAGTTAAAGCGGTAGCGTTTTTATTATTTTGGTAATCTCTAACTATTGCAAGGAACTAGAAGGCCAGTGCTAGTTATGACGTGCCATTGTAAAATTCGTTCACGCAGAACTGGCACTCATTTAATTCAGTCGAGTCTGGCCCTAACATTGCTATGAACAATAACAATCTTCTTGATATGGTAGAAATTTCAATGAGAAATAAAATTGTCAAACATATTTTTTTTAAAAAATCTATCTCTAAACTTCTTTAAACGAGATGCTTAAGAGAATGCCATATCGGTTCAATGCACTCAGAAACATGCAACTAGAAAATGTTGTAGTATAAAGGGGACCAGGGGGGAGGGGGGGGGATATAGATGCATGTAGAAAATATTAATCAACTTGCAATCCTCAAGCCTAGAGCAGATAAGGAATGCAGTCTGCGGCCCAACAAGAGACAGATGCATTGAATCTTGTTTAAGCATGAGCATCATCAACATCAAATGTAAATACTTCATCTGTGTGTGTATCCTTGCCAAATATATTGTTCATCATGTATGGCAAGTCCCTGGCTTTGCTTCTCACTCCATAGGACAGCTTGTCTTGCATGTTCAGTGTTAATGCCATGGAAGGCACATTTAACCAAAGCAGCCTCAAGTGTCTTGAACAAAATCTTTTCACACTCAAAGTGGGACATTCATCCTTCAATATAATCATGAAAGCTATCTTGAAATAGGCGCTCGAAAAAGGAATTTAATACTTTGATCATATTTCTCTACTTTAAGGATGTACATCCCAAATGCTTCAAGTGCCAAAAATGAATGAGCTTCTTTGAAGAAAGCATTCTTTATATAAATCTTCCATAAATTCTAGTCCCTCTGCCATAATTATCTCTTATCCAAGCTCATTCTCGTGTGTATGAAATGTTGGTATGATGTCTAAACTGGATACAATTCTCTTGGGTTACAACGTTTGTTAGAACTGATCACCCGAATTAGAAAATCATAAGCAATTGCCTGTTTATGGATGATTAGTCTAAGGTGAAAGCTTTGAAGACTGCTACATTTAAATCAGATATATGGTGTCTTATGAGCTTTAAGTGCATTTTGTAAAAAAAAGGTTCTAGGGTCATAAAGGCAGGGCTTCGAGCCAGCGTTGAAGCTCCACAACGTTTGGGTGGTCCCCATTAGTAACTCCACATGAATTGGAAACTCAAGAGAATATTCTTAGTGCCCCGCACAAAACACCATCAAACAAGGGTTTGTCTTTTGGGCAGCCCAAAAATAATTACACCTATAGTGGTTTGGTAATGATTAAGTTACAATAGCTACTTCCTTTGGAGTCTTGTGTTAATAGCCATCATGAAATAACATGAAATAACGACCCTTTTGAGTGAGACTTATAAATAACCACCAAATTGACCATAACCCAATTCTTAATAAATCAATATTGTAATAGAATAGAATATGATTTTATCGTCCACGGAGACCAACTGGCCTATGGGACCAACATGAATAATCGCTATGAAATTTAAAATAGCATTAAAAACAAACTACAATTGAAACCAATGTGAATAACCATCATCATATTTAAAACAATGTTGAAAAACTCTTGCAATAAACCACTGCCAATTTGATAAACCATGGTGTGTTAACAAACCATAATGAATTACCACTATTTCATTAAAAACCATATAAAAAACTATTATCAACTCAAATAAGCCATGTGTCAACAAAAAACCAATATAATTATAAAAACCACAATAATATGTGGTTTTTATTAAGGACGAAAAAATGTGCATAGAAAACCACACCAATAGTGGTTTCTTAGTGGTAAATTATAGTAGTTAATTTTTTGGGTGCCTTGTGACCATATAAAATCCATATAAGGTTTTTAATGATATCAACCCACAAAGATGTATTGGTTTTATTAAGTGGTTTTGTATATATAACTAGGGTAAAAACCCATATTGGTTTTAATTTTGGGTGCCTTGTGTGACTATGGAGGACGTCTGATAATAGGAGATGTAATCCATCGAGTTAAAGCATAACGCACTGTACATGTTCTTGAGTTTTCAACACAACCATGAAGAAAAGGCTCCGACATTTTCATATGTTCCTTTCCTATGCTCTGATGAATGTTTGAAAATAATTTGAGATGATATAGAAGATGATGCTTTAAGCCACGGTAGTACCCAGATATGATCCGATCATCTCCATAAAGGGTAAACAGGTCCCGTATTGATTCTTTCATAAGTTAGGTAACGAGGTTTGACATTATTCTAATCTACATTTGTTTACATTTGAATTGCAATGCAGTGTTTAGCATTGAGGTTGGAAATGTCGTCTGGCCTGACATCTAAAACAATGGGTTTCTTATTTTTGTAGTTTTCTTCCGTTTGTCAGCTTCTAACCATATCTGCTCTCATTGAGACAATAAAAGAGCAGTTCGCCGTGAACCCAATATGGAGAATGTCTTTAGCTCGGCAACTAAAACAACCTAGGTATTTTTTCCACCTTCACTTGATGGGATTGCCGATCTTTTGTTTGCAGATTTGCTATTAACATTATTTTAAAGTTATATGCATGAAGGCGATTACAAGTTGCCCAGTTCAGAACCATTTCATTTACAAGATGTATAAAGCAGCAACTTCTTGCAGATTGGCTTCCTGCAGTACTTTAAATTTTACAAGAAATTTATTGGGGCGGCCAAGGCCGCCGCGAACATTTTTCTTCCAAATCCATTATGGGGGATTTGTGTGAACTTGGAACCAACGTGAAAACACATCTTCAAGCATATCTCAAGCCATGATGCTTTGCCCTCATATTGAAGATGATAATGTTATTTCAAGGCTCTCAAAATGAGGTTCAAATTTTGTGATTCACTTTGCTCGCATTAGTTAGAAGTGTGCTTAAAAACAAACATTTAAATAAAACGTCATTAACCAAGGGAAATTGCCATTTTAACAGTTAAGTATTGGACCTAGTAATGCTAACCATACATTTACTTATAGCCTAGTATCTTCGCAAAATATAAATGCATTCAGAGTTGAAGAACAAATTGAATTTCCATTTTCTAGGCACATCCAATAACTTAACGCATGACTCAACATTGAAATCTATTTAACTTAGTTGTTCTATGTCTAAAGGCCACTGGAATATTTATTCTCATGCCACTTCTGCATAACTTTATACATGACTCAGGTCCAATTGGAAAGGAGAGGGAGTCCAATTGGGGTACCATGCAAAGAACAAAAACAGAAAATAACAGAGGGGCATGTGTGTATTGGTGTTGGTGGTTGGAATGTTGGTGCCTCGCATAAATTGAAATCAAGATAAATTGAAATGGCGCCCCGTGCTTTCTCGCAGTCGTAGCCAAGAATGCCCTTCCCCTTCCCGTTCCACATTACAATATGGCCAGAGTAGCTAAGAATGTTCTACCCGATTAGCATTCTAGTATATTGGCTATGGCAAATGGCATCACCGAAAATGATAAGATGAAATGACGATCCAACCATGATATTAACCAAGATATTATGGTATTGTAAAGATAGATAGATAGATAGATAGATAGATAGCTTACATCTTTCGCCACAAAGCCATACTGCATGTCAGTTTAGACGGAACCGTTAAAACTGAAGGGAAACCTAGACTATTCAAAATCGACCCCTAGACCCAGACAAATTCATCCGTCTGTTTCAAATTTCAAATAAGAAATTACCTCTCTTTTTGCAGACAACATATCAGCTTCCACATTTTCACAAACAAAAACATCAATCTGTAGAGGGAAAGCACAAAACATGTATCAGATTCAAAAAATTTGCAATTTAAGCAAGATTTACAACCGTTACCAAGAAGAAAAATGCGTAAAAGAAACGTTTTTTTTTTACCCCCTCTCTGGAGGGTTCTCGTGCTTTCAGAGATGGAGAAAAAGCTTGAATTCACATACCTCCAAGGTCCAGCGACGGGCCAAGCCCTCTTCTTGAGCTTCAGCGTCAAAGCAGCTCCCAAGGACAGCAGAATTTGTCCTAGAATGTGCCACTTCTGCTAATCGTTCTGAATTCTCCGGCGAGCATTCGCCCTGGCATTCTGCCGGAATTGTTTTCTCGTCAGAATTGCTGCCTTCTTGTTCCGGTCTGCCTACAGTAGCCTCGTCCTTACTGCCTATTACGGGAAGATTCTTCTCAAGCTTTCTGTTTCTGAGCTCCAAATATGAAATTTGAGATTGCTTGAATTCTTGCTTCAGATTTGAGCGCCCCTGCTGTAATGCCAGTGTTCTGGCCCTTGTTCTTACACCTAGAACTGCTTGAGACCCCTCTAACGCAGCTCTTTTTTTTATTTTTTCTCATATATTTCCCCATTCTTGCAGATTTCGAAGATCTGGTACCCGGCGCCACAGTTTCTAGCTAAGATAATTTCCACATACGGACAATTCTTCTTGCAAATTTGCTTCTCCAACTCAATTTCTCGAAAATTAAGCTTTAAACATCAAGAAATTGAACAAATGCTCCTCTCTGGCTACAAAAATTGAAGAACTGGACTGTACAGAAACATCTTTCGTCGAATTCGGACAGAATTTGAAGCTTCCGCTTTAATGACCTTCATATAAGAGCTTTATGTGCTTCGAAATGCGAGATCTTTGCTTGCCTTAGCACGACAGCGTCAGAGCGAAGCCAAAATTGGCATCGTGAGAAGCACGGCAGCTAAACCGTGTGCAGAGATTGCTGCACCTGGATTGTTGCAGAGAACCACGAAAAAAAAAGAAAAGTGAAGTACACGTGTCGGCCTCGCCTGAGGCAGAACCCAGAAAAATTAGGTAAGGGAAAAAAAAATTCAAAAATGGATGTATCTTTATATATGGTTTGATATGCACTGGAGGAGACTGGTGAACATATATGTTAGGCAAGTTTTGATTGTTTATTATGGTTGAAATTGGGTCTTATACAATAGTCTATATGTTATAATGACAATTTAACAATGTACAGATGCATGAGCATGGAGCAATAAGATACTATATTAAAGAATTGCACACTTTTATCCAGCAAACACATATAATATAGCACGCCTTCCCAGCCTCATCTTGACATTGAAGGTATGACACTATTCTTTGTTAATCAATAGGCTAATACTCTGATACGATGGCCAATATTCTGATATGATATCCATTTATTCTACAACTTTTTGGGTTGCCCCTAAGGGGGCAAATCCTCGCTTAGGTGGGTTCTTAGCATATTCTAAGGATATGCTGATATATCCCTAGTATATTCTGAAAACTGCTCCAAACCTCCTAGCGCCCTTAAACTGGCGGTCACCCTCGTTAGTGGGCGAAGCTCTTCTTACTGAATAACCGGAAAATGCATTCCTCTAAAATGCATTCATCTGCAAGAATTGCATTCCAGATCCCGTTAATCCCTCAGAGCTCGAGCCGCATGCCAAAGCCAGAACAACAGCCCTGAAAGCCTCATTGCACTTGTTTTTGGTCGTCGGGTTTTTTCCTGCCCCGTTAGGTTTTCCTTGCCGAAATCGATTTCCCTGTGCCGAAATGGCTTAATCTCCTGCTGCATTTGCTTGTTCTGCTTCCAGCCACTTCCCTTGTTGCGGAAATTGCTATCAGAGAAAAGGGATTCAAGGAGCTCTCACGGTGTTCGAAGTTGCCAGGTACATTGATTTGCAGATATTTTGATGCCATTCATGAGCATATTTTTCTTAAACAGAATTCAGTACAGTTGCAGTAATGCGGTTGTTGAGTTTAATTTAGAGTAAAGCTCTAGTGAATATTTGGAGTGTCTCATCTGATTTGAGTATAAAAGAGGAGGTTTTGTTGGTTCTGAAGCAATATTGAGGTATTAGATCCTGGAAAGTATGATGATGAGAATCAACTGCTGAGTTGGCATGGCCATAGAAGGACATATAGATCCGTTTTCAATCGAAGTGTCAAAGAATGACGAGATGAGAAAAGTGAATCCATTGTGGTTCTGAAGTAGAATAAAGCCCTAACTACCTACCCCCATTGATAATACAAGTCTACAAAGAAACCCTGAAATTACCTGCCTAGGATGATATAATTACAAACATGTTCAAGTTAACCCTGGCAGGTTGTGTTTAGCCATGCAGTTACAATGAGTAGGAGTTGGCAGAATAGTAGTTATTCATAGACCTGAAATACCAATTGCCTTCTTCTAAGCCGCCTATGCAACTGCACACATTAAGAATGCTAACATATGAAACATTATCTGGCATTATCGTTTCCCCTTGCATCTGGACAAAATATTTCAGGGCAAGAAAGACTTCTCCATGGTGTGCATAACCTGCAATCATTGCATTCCATGCCACTACACTTTACTTTGCCAATCTCTTGAAGACGTTTTGTGCTTCCTTTATATTACATTTGGCATATGTATCAACAAGGATGTTCCCCATAATTGCATCACATTGAAGTCCTTGTCTGACTATCCTTTCATGAACTATTCTACCTTGCACGATTGCTCCTATAGTGCACATGCCTGCAAGGTGCTTGAAAATGTTACCTCATCTGCCTTTATACCCTCCTGTTGCATCCTTTCAAAACATTCTACAGCTGCAATACCATCCTTGAAGGTTGTACCCAGTGATCATTGCATACCATGAATCTACACTATATCTCGCCAACCTCAGAAAGACTTTACCTGCTTTTTCCAAGTTTCCACACTTAACATACATATCTATTAGAGTAGTGGTACAAAGTCGTCAACCTGAACTTTGCTTTCAATCATACACTCATGGACTAAGCGGCCTTGCTCTACTTCTTTTGGCATGGCACAAGATTTCAAGATGCTTGTAAATGTCATTGCATCTGGCTTCAATTCCCCCTTCTTGCATTCTCTTAAGACATTCTAGTGCTTCACAAAGACATCCATTTTGAGCATATCCTGCAATAATTGCATTCCATGACACTATGTTTGGCTTTGGGCCTTCCTCCTGCATTTTTGCAAAGCATTTCTGAGCCAGTAGATATTCTTTACACTGAACATATGCTGTTATCATTCCCGTCTATGGCACCACATCTTGGTGTGCTAATCTTAGAAATAACTTGAGTTGCCTCATCTAACCTGCTACATTTAGCATACATGCCAACAAGTGCACTTCCTACAACTGCGTGTAGTGCATATTTCAAAATCTGCCCATGGACAAGCTTGGCTTGATCTATTGCTCCCATGCTGGCACATACTTGTAAGATAACTGTAAAAGTGGCTTCATTTGGCCTCGTACCTTCTTGCATCTTCCAGTAAGTTTGTAATGCCAGAAGGCCTTCATCATACGGCAAATACCCTGCAATCATGCCATTCCATGCTACTACATTTGGTTTTTGGCCCTTATATTGCATCATCTTAAAGCACATCGTGGACAAGGATTTGAATCCTCTGGCGGATGGAGTGCCCCCTAAACACCTTGATCACCAGATTCCTGATCTACTCTGTATATCAAATTGGCTGTTGTTAGACCAAGATTTTTCATTCATGGCAGTATCAATAAAATTTCTGTTTTGAATGACAAGTCTTTAGAAGAAAGGGCTGTTAATGCTATAATCTGGTCCTCAAACATGAGGCCCTCTACTTTCCAATGGTTGGAAACCTAGCAGCCCACAAGTCCACAAATGGGAGCAAGCTTTCACCCCGTTCTTTAGCATTGCTTCCGTTGTAAGATGTAGTATAGGAATCACACTATACTTGGTAGATTCGTGGATCCAGCCAAGGGTTGGCAAGGCTCGTGATAATGGTATCAGAGCGAGGTTCGTTCTCCTCTGTTGGCAATTAACGACATTAATGGTAGGATGATTATAATTGGTAGAGGGCTAATCATAAATGCATGATGACAATTAGTACTGTTGCCACTTCTTAGTGTTAGAAGTATGTCTTGTTTTAGTTTTATCCTGATGAGTAGGGTATTAGCAACTAAATATTGACATGGAGGTCATGAGATCATAGAGGTATGATCTACGAGATATAAGAAGTAACAATAGAGAGATGTAGATGATAGTTAATTGTTACCTATCCAGTCAAATAATCTGATATGGTCTAAGATCACGACGTCGTGAACTAGGTTTATGAGAAGGTGTTCAGTTTAGTGAATAAAAAGAATCGCTAAAAAAGAATAATCTTGTAATCTTCCATCATGGTATAATGTTTATGACATTAGTTCTTTGCCGTTAAAGCCACTCCACCATTATTTGGAAATTAAACATGAGAAGGATAAATACAAAGAATGAAAGATGAGAAGGATGAATACAAAGAATGATGCATGAGAAGGATGTTCTTGGAGGTAGGTAGCGAACCATAGTTTAGCCGCATGCCGGAGTGAATAGAAGCCTGATGTAGAAGGCCACGGCCACGAAGGACGAAGGAGATGAAGGAATTACCTGGATTTTTTAAGAAAATTCATGACCGTTGTATTGGAAAATATGCAATTCGATAGCATGCAATTATTTTGGCTTACGTGGCATGACATGTGGACACTCTAGAATTGTAGCAAACATTGCACCTCGGGTTAGGCAACCCTGCTAAAAAGGAGACAAGTTTTATTTTTACACCAATATAAATGTGTGCACGACGTTGGCATAAATTAGGTTGCCCTTATATTTTGATATTTTACCAAAAAAGCCCTTGTATTTCAATTATTTCCTTAAATGCCTCTGGTCAACAAAATATTATTGTATTATAGCATGTTCACCTAAATGCCTCCAATTTTTGAAAATTGCCATTATAATTTGCCAACTATCTAGAATAAAACACCACAAAACACATGATGATGGAGTTAATGAAGATGTTATCTTACTGCTAGTTAGGGCGTCCAAGGAAGGCGCATTCACTCTGAGGATGGTGGCTCATAAAAGAGGCCATTGCGATGTAAAAATTACTAAGAGTTTGGGCATAACTGCCATATTTATCGTGCATCACCAGTATGAGACATCACACAGAATATTTTCAAAAGAATTTACTTCTATTGGTTCAAAATGTATGTTCTGGTAGTCAATTATCTTACAAATAAATTTATCAAGGCGGCCAAAGCCACCGCGAACATTTCTTTAGTTCCAAACCTGTGTGGTTGGATAGTTCTTAATATCTAACATTTGATAATGGTTCCTTGCTTAGTATTGAAATTTGTGCCCGTCACAACAATACAGAACATGTTCCTAAACATGTGAGATCGAAGTGCTTAAGCATGTCAATTAAAAATTTACATATTGGAAGCAACATGAACCTGGAGGAAGAACTAAATGTAGCACGCAAGTTACCACACAAGCTACAATGGGATCCATTGTAAGCGCGTAAGAAAGAAGAAACCATAAACAATGAAAGAAAAAAGATGTTAAGAGGAGAGATATGTCATAAATTATAGTTATAGAGTAAGAGAGAAATGAAGCGCCTAAAAACCTTTCAAAGTAAAGAGGGCTAGAAAGCAAAGTTTGTTTAATTACTGGCTTTTTCATGTTTAAAGGAGAATGGCAAGTGGCATTTTGAAGGCGATGCGAACATGATTTCTCAATTATTCGTTCACTTAGGTTTAGGTAAGTAAGCAAGGACAAAAAAGAAAGTAATGAAAACTACTGTGTTTTTTGCCAATTTTATAGAACGTGAAATTTTCTCTACTATTTCCACAGCGGCGCCATTAATCATCCCCTTATTTCTTGCCGTGACTCTATTTCTTTGCTATATTTTGCAACCGAAGCTTCTGTAAATTGCCAGAAGGATCATTACAGCTTTTGAAAATCGAAATGGGGACAAACGGATCGAAAATGGCCAGAAGCGTCGAAGTGCTTTTACATTATTTTTGGACATGGAGCTCATGTTAAGCCAGCTTTCTAGCTTGAAGGTTATGCCCCGGATTGGTGCTCCTAGCGCTAATGAATAGTTGCCTCTCAATTTTGTTACAAAAAAGAGAGAATGAGAGAGAATAGAGGAAACAAAAAAACAAAGGAAGGGAGCAGACTCGTCTGTAGAACAAAGGGCTGCATAAACTTCAGGGTATTGCCAAATCCCGACAGCATCTAACTCTAGGTAGATCGAGAAACTAAAGCAAAGCAACAAAACTCAACACGCGTCAAAAAAATTTCTTGAGAATTATACCGCACGCCATGCAATAACGTGTCAACATTTAAAATAGGCACCAAAGAATAGGATCTACCGAATTTAAATTACATATGAGAGAAAAGGGCGCATCTTGTATCAAAAATATTTGTTAATGTGCCCATTTTTATGAAGCGAGGGCATTTTAGTAAATTCTATTATAGTTTAGGGGCATTTTGGTAAGCATCCATATCCTTAGCAACTCGATCTGCCTCCATCACACCTTCTGCCACTTTAATAACAGGATTTGGAGGTAAATGTCTCTGTATAACATAAAAAGGTGATAAACCTGTGGCTGAGTGTGTGGCCATATTATAAGCAAATTGAACCACTGGCAGATACCGCTCCCAATCAGAAACCTGCTCATGTACAAAACTGCGTAACATGCTTAGAAGAGTTCTATGAGTAACTTCTGTCTGCCCATCCGTCTGAGGATGGAAAGCTGTGGAGAAATGCATCCTTGTACCTAAATTTGTAAACAATGCTCTCCAAAACTTGCTGCAAAACTTTGAATCTCTGTCAGAAATTATTACCTCTGGCAATCCATGGTTCTTAAATACTTCTTTCAAAAATAATCGTGCAGCATCATGAGCTTTTAATGTCTTTTTGCAAGGAATAAAGATTGCATACTTACTGAGACGGTCCACAATGGTCCAAACCTAATCATTACCTTGTCTGCTCCGTGGAACACTAACAAAGTCCATACTGACATGTCGAAAAGGTTTTTCTGGAATACTTAGTGCCATCAATAATCCTAATACCTTGGCATGAGAATCTTTGATTTTCTGACACACAAAACACAACAACATCATTTCTCATAGTTTTCCAATAGAAATACTTTGAAACCAAATCATGAGTATTAAAAATACCCCTATGACCTGCTATTGGTACCTCATGACATTCTCGTAGAACTGTTTCCCTGAATTGTGGAGCAACACAAAGACAATGTTTGAAAAACAAATATCCTTTGCGTAAATAGAAATTGTCAATAATACGTTGCTGGCTTTCATGCAACTCAATCCAAACACTACCAAATTCATCATCTTGCTCATACATACCCTTCATTGCCTCAAATGTGCTTTCCCGCCAAAGGGAAAAATTATTCACCTGAATAATGTCATCTGGATGACGCATGCGACTAAGAGCATCAGCAACTTTATTCTGTGGACCTTTGAAGGTTACTCCATCGACAGTAACTTCGAGAGTCTTGTAATTTACTATAGGATCAATTTGTCTCCACCATGGAATTCCAACTACGATGTCCACTTTCCTCAAATTTGGAACCACCATAAAATCATGAGTCGTGAGATAATCACCAAGTGCAATTTTTTGATGTGGCACTTTTGCTGATCAAGAACCAAACATGTTAGTACAAATGCCTGCCACTGTACGATTAGGAAAACGAACAGTAGGCAATCCCAAACGTTGAACAAGTTCTGAAGAAATGAGATCATGCGAGGCGCCATTGTCCAATTGTACAATCACATGAGTGTGACCAATATGTCCATCAAACAACAATAGGTCATGAGAATCTGCGTCCCCTGGGATCTCGGTTGTGCCGGTATTGACCTTTTCCTTATCACCAACTCTCTTGTCATCACGTCCACCATGGTCACTACCACGGCTAGATCTTCCCCGCTTACCAACACGGCAATCACGAGCATAGTGACCTTAACGGCCACACTAATAACATGCATCAGCTTCAGAGGTAGCAGGACGTGGCCGTTTGCCCAATCGATCAAATACAGATCTTCTGGGACCATCAGATCTTCTTGGACCATCCTGATCACGAACCATGTCTACATGGTTTGCACGCATTTGAGGTGAAAACCTTCGCCTTTGTTGCTGCTGGCGCTGCCGTGAATTTGAACCTCGAGCAAGATCATCCTTCTCCAAATGAAACGAGTCTTAATCTCCCTTTTTGTTAATCCCGCCATTTGACTTAACAAGGTGTTAAATCTATTGGCGAAATCATCCACTGATTCATCAGCACGCTGCTTCATGGTTCGCCACTGCTCCTGGACAAAGTCCTTATAATTGTCTGGCATAAATTCAGACCTCATAAGTTTCTTCATTCTAGTCCAAGTATTGATGGGTTTATTTGCTGCATTAGCAGCATCCACCTTCTGCTGCCACCATAATATAGGGTCCCCTTTTAATTGAGCCCGCGCCCAATACAATTTTCACGGTCGGAGTACTCATGCTCGGAGAAGAAACTCTCCATCTTAGCGAGCCATCAGAGTAAGGATGCACCATCGCGCTTCCCATAGAAGTAATCCAACTCCACCTTTGGATCCTTAGGCTTTTTCTCCTTCATAGTGCCATCATCATTGTCTTGGTCCAACTTTTGCACTAAAAGCTTTTGTAATAACTCATTTTGCTTCACAAGCAAACGAGTCAGGCTATCTCGAGATGTTTTCTTCTTAGCTTTTTTCATCATAGTTTTAGCAAGATTAAAAGGTTTCAAAACTTGCTCTCCTGACTCTCCATCGTCATCCAAATTATCGTTCATAGGAAGAACATCTTCTCCCTCAACAGAATTATCTTCCTCAATCGGAATTCCATCCAAATCTTCTTCCACAATCTTCTCGACAACAAAGACGCTTTCAGACTTTTTGCCTTCTTCGCCATATCCGCTCACCGTCAAGATGGATTCACGTCAGGTTCACCACTTTTACGAATAAGGGCAAAAAGGCACTTGAAAGAAGGATATATTTGGCAGACACAAGCGCGAAAATGGATTGTTTATTCAATAAAGGTAATACAGAGAACAACAGGAGTAAAGAAATAGTCCAACCACCCGATCACGGAACTAGCACTTCAAAACAATGAAGTAAACCGCTAGGAGCCTCCAAGACTCCGCCGCTAGTCCCTCCCCTGAACTATGATGCAATCCGAGCAAAGCCAATCTTTTAGGAGACGACCAATGATGCCACATTATTCCCCAACATGTTCTTATAAACCATCAAGGATCTATTCTCGTCCTCTCATCTATTATTAGCTCTGGCTCCTATAATACACCAGACAAAGATTAGCATTATCTATTCTTTAAACTCCTCCAATCATAGATAACCAATAATAGAGTAGCTAATTCTATTTCTATGGTGCACTATGATTGACATGACAATTAGAATAGCTAATTCTAATGCCATGGTTGTATAAACGTCTGGACTTTCTCATAACGTTCTAACTTTTAGAATGTATTCGTAACGCAAGCATATCTGCATATCTGAAAAAATAGGCTGGAATATCTCCCTGTGTTGCTAGCAGCGGACTTGCATCAATTCCATAACTCATCAATGGCCTGTATTCCAGCTCCATCTCATTCTCCTTTACAAATCCCGGTAACTCAATTTGGTTTTTCTCATATGTTCCCATGAAAATTCCACCCTGCTCACATACTTAATCTTCCAATACAGCCTAGCATACACAATTTTCTTTGTTCTGTCAAGATTTTAGAAAGATTATCACCAAGTATTTTTAAAGATTGAGATGATCTTATATCACTAAGTATTTTTACAGATTGAGATGATCTTACCCTTCGCTGAGGCAGAACAGACCTAGCATGCAAAGCCAAACCCTAGATTGCAGCCTTGGATGCACAAAATATACAGCTTCCAAGTTTTGCTTTAAATCCCTTGGTAATCCATCGTAAATCCATCCTAAAATTCCTAAGTCGTATTTAATTAAAGTGGGACAAATCTTGAAATTTGGGACTCGGACTGAAAATGGGACTCACACACCATAAAGAATTACACATGACACACATAGAATTGGGTTACTTGTTTTCCTCATAAATTTTACAAACCACTAGTTGAGATAGTTTTCAAACTTCTCAATATTATGTGCCCTCATACAATGATATAGCATGGAGGTTGCTCATGGCCTTGTCCATCTCCCTTCTTGGGATCTTGTGTGTGTTGTCCTTTGCAACGTGAGAACTTGGATATGACCATACCACACACTCCACCAATTCCCTCCTTTGAGGGTCAGCATAATTTGCCCTCCACTTCTTCTCCCAGCAGTCAGTGTATTGCTCCTTTAAGTTGCCCTTCTTGTGTCTCCCAATGGGCTCCCAATATTGAATTTGGAATCCAGGCCTAACTCCTCTCCATCGTGGCATAGTGGTGGTTACATCGAGAGTGCCACCCCTAACCATATTGGACCGTCCTCATCATCGCCTTACTAGCACAAAGTATCCTTCCTTGATGTCCTCAAAGGGATCCCACTCAGGAAGATCAAACCACTTCAGCTTTGAGGCCTTACTTCCCACAAACCACTTGGAACCCTTGTTGGGACCCAAGTGAGCATTCTTAGACGTGCTTGCACCTTGAGAACCCTCCCATCTTGACTCGGCAAGAACCCGCCTCTTAGCTCCCTCCCACATGGTCGTTCGGGCTTCTAAGCATGTCACAACTTTCTCCCAGTACTTGATTAGGGAGTCCATTTGATTTTTCTTAAGAGTGGAGGTGTGCTTTCCATTTCGAACATCATCCCAGTGCGTTATGTAATCCTTGATGCCCTTCACCAGTTGGCTAGAGTCTTTGACTGTCTTGAAGGGAGGTATTGGTTTTGGCTGCCCTTTAGGAATGAGAACTTCACCAGCAGCACCCCTTTGCCACAACTCGATACCTTGTACAGGCATCCACAACTTGTCACCTGGTCTCCACTTATATTGCATGATTGGTATTCCATCCCTAACCCAAAACTTGAACTGAAGTGGCTTTGTGTGTCCTGTCAACTGGTCCTTACCATCTAGCAAGTATCCTTCTACAAATGATTTCCAATCTGCAACCTCATCCATCAAGAAAGCCATTGGGTTAGGGTCAATGCAGCTCTCAAACACATCCATTAGTTCGGGAGAGTGGTCACGTTTTCTCTTGAGCTTGGTGGAGAAAGTTCCAAAGAATCCATCTATATCATCATGCGTATGCCCAACCATCATGAATCCCACTTTCACAACTTTGAATACTCCCACTTTGTCAAGTATGACATAGCCCCAAACATCCATCTATTCTTGTTTTTTTCCAACAGCTTGTCCAATCAACACATAGCTCCTGGGCAAAGGATTTTTCAAGTAAGGGGAAATCATCCCAAGTCCTCCTTGATTCACCGTTACACCTTGGATGTGAGCTTTTTAGTCAGCCTTTGGTGTAACAAAGCGGTTGATCATCCATCAAAGCCTCAAAATGGGTGTCAAGGGGAATACCTCCTCCCTTCTATCGATCCTTTCTCTAGTGTTCTCGTGCACTTGAAAATAGAGAGCTCACATGGAAGTTTGGATCATCTCTCCATAGATCAAGCACAAAATGACCATATGTTCCAGTTCCATGACCATGTGTTAATACACCCGCCAGACTTACTTTCATCTAAAAAGCGCTTTTGACAACGCTTTGGGTAAAGGATCTAGCTTTGGCAAGAAAGTCTTGTGTTGGTCCATCTTATCATGAATTATACACAAAAAATTGTCCGGCTGCATCTCGTAAAATGTTCTCCACTTTGCCAATACAACTGCCTACATGATATTTGGTCCCTTTGGTGATCTGCAAATTGCTCCCCCTAATTGCCATTCTTTCTTTCTCTATTGCAGTTTGATGCAAGTGTATCCTTGAGTTGAATGCAAGTGTTGCACTTTGAGAATGGCATGTGTTGTAGGACACTCACGCCCCGAGAAGTGAGTGCTCCATAACTTGCTGAAATGTGATTGAGAAAGAGGCCTACCTCCAAGAGTTTCCAGGATGGAGTTGACCTCCTTAAGGCACTCCTTTTGGATATAGTGTTGTGGCAAAACTTTTTGCACCACTCGCACACCGTGCTCGCTCACCTTCGACTTGTGGGGCATAGATTGAGACATGTATCTCACAAAGCTCTCAAGACCGCAATGGCCTTGAGAGTATTTGCTCTAGGTTTCAAAGTGAGTGCATTACCATGTTGGAACAAATCGTGCCCTTTTTCTAACCTCAAGCCCCAAAGATTCAGTAAAATGAAGACTTGCTCACCCCAAGAATCCATCTCAATGCTCTCATACATACCTTCATGCCCCTCAATTGATATAGTAGCCGCCCCAGATTTTCATCATAGCTGGAATTCCTACACAAGGAGTAAATGAAATTAATCCTATCTTTTTGAAGTCGTTCAATGTATTGGGACCTTATCCAAGCGACGAGGTCATCCACATTGTAATTGCAACTGGCAATCTAGGTTGCAACACTCTTGTCCCCTAATTGCCTCCGTGTTTTCTCTCCGTTGGTGCCATACTTTCCATCCTTTCTAAATATTTGTCACTTCTAGGCCTCTTGGGCACCCTTGGCTGCCTTCTATGAAAGACATAGCGTCTCTTCCTTGTGATCAAAGAATGCTCATCGACCACCAAATCTTCCACATGGCCTTGGGTGGGCCTTGGGGTGTGTAGTTCAGTAGGGCATTCTAGAGTATCACCATTCTTGTGTGTAATATATCTAATTGGCCATCTCAACTGAGCTTGGGACTCCAGCAGCCCTGAGCACACAATGCAATCACTAGAGCTTCCCTGGGACATGATTGTATCAACTTCGATAAGAAGCTTCACAATGCCAACTCCAAGATGTTCATCTCCCAGCCTCTCATCATTCACACTATCAAATGGATCAACTGCAGTTATTATGCCCTCTGCAAATACCGTCTGGTTGCAAGGGTGCAACAAAAGGCAACCCTTCTTCCTCCATTGGAGCCTAGGGCAATGGCCTCTGCTGGACTTCCTTGGCTCCATTTTACTCATCTCACATGCTCCCTGAATGAAAAAGCTCACATTAAAACCATATAGCCCCAAACACCACAAAGATGACCATGTGAACCATATAAAACCATACAAACATATTAAATATAACCATATTAAATCATACAACCATATTAACTAAAATCATATAACCATATTAAACCATACAACCATACTCATTCTAAACCATATGTAAACATTGTAACCATATATAACCATTGAAACTATTCAACCATTGAAACCATATTAAATATATAAGGTAACATATATAAACATATAACCTAACCTTTCATATCTTGTCATGGCCACGCGGCGCCCTCGTCGGGCTGAAAGCGTGGCCATGTCAAGAACCCGCGACCGCCACGCCATGGAGGGCATGGCCCACACGCGATGTAAGTTTATTATTGCACTTTTTACGAGTTCGAGGGTGCAGCCGTAATTAATCGCACCCTCTTCCTCTCCCCCGACCATTCTTCCTCCCCCCTGTTTTCTCCGATCACTCTTCGAGCTCAGATTTTCCTTAAAAGCCCGCTTTTCGATCAGCGATCGATCGAACCGAGCCATTCCAAGGCCATCTTATGACAAGAGCTTGGTCGACGGATCGACGCTTCCAAATACCGGGTTCTCGCAGATTGAGTGTTCGAGCGGGCGCATCGCCTCGTAAGAAAGTGAGGCCCTTTTTAGTGCTGCTTTTAGTTTTCTCAGAAGTCCTTTTATCTGCATTTTTACTTATATTCTGTTGTTAGAGGCTCTTATTAATCTCTCGATACAATTTACAATTTACCGACAAATCCTTATTCACGCTTTTGCGAACGACTATACCCACATGGAATCGAACACGGAAGCCTCCTCCTCATCCAAAGCAAATCCGGTATGTTTTTGTAATATCATACCCTTTTTAATCTCATTTCTCTGTATCGTTTCTCTCTTTTCTCATTAATCTCATTTGTCTCCACTGTTCTCTGCTTTTCTCATTAATCTCACTAATCTCTCTCATATCCGCTTTCCTTTTGTATTGTTTTCTGCTTTTGTTATCTTTTTCTTGCTTGTGGTTGAATTGAATACATTGTACGTGCAAAAGTGAGAATAGTGGTTAGAGTAGTAGCAAGCAACCGAGATGTCACTCATCGAGACATGTTTTTAGGAAGTAAGATATTGCAGAGCATTAATGTAAGAGATTCACAAAAGATATAGCTAAACCGCCTAAGAATGTTTCATAACGTAACATAACTAGGAATGTTTTTCTCCCAAGAAGAACTAAGAATAGGAATTGCTTCACAGAATCGATTTCTAACTCACAAAGATATCCTCCACCGCAGGAGACATGCGAGGGAGTGGCGAAGTTGAGAATACTTGACTTGCCAACAAATCCAGAAGTACAGGCCTTCTTCTCGACTCATGAGTCGAGAACTTCTCGACCGGGCGAGGCTTTGGTGAAGAGGGAGTGTACACTCGACCTGGCACTGCTGAGGGATTCTCGACCGCTGATTGGATTGCACATACGCCTACCCAATGTCTTCACATTCTTTTAAGCTCGCTTGCAGCCTTCTCGACTCGTGAGTCGAGAATGTCATACCGGCCAATGGCCCTTTGTGCAAAATGCAGTGCCTCCACCCAACAGTCACTCTCCTTCAACCATGCTCATCGAATATTATGAAGAGGACTGGTTCGACCGGGTGGAGGCCTCCGACTTAACCAACTTTCTCTCTCGTGAGTCGAAAAAACGCAGTGCTCTAGTGCACTTAGAGCTGGCTCCCCGCAGACGTCTTAACCACTCTCCTTCTATCTTCCTGACATTATGGCGGGAAGTGGTTTTGACCCGCCCAGCCAACTCTTAGCAACCCACCTCCCGCGGTGTGGTCGCAGCGGGCCTCTACCCAATCAAAGACCGCCTCCTTCAACCATCTTCGCCGAATTTTATGGAAGGGATGGGCTCGATTGGTGGAGGCCCTACAACCAACCACGGGAAAACCACGTAGTTTAGTCAGAGATTCTTTCAAGGAAAGTCGGGAATGCCTTACCCAACCGGCACTCCATGTGTACCATCCGGAGTTCTCGATGGCTTAAGGCATTCTCGACTTGCGAAATCGAGAATGTAGATACGGTTAACAAATGCGATTCTCGACCGCTAGTCGAGAATCCTCTTAGTCACCAATTCTCCGTAGGTGGAATGCGATAGGCCTCTACCCAAATGAGCCACTCTCCTTCGAACCATCTTCGACGCATCATAGCTGAGGGGCTCGGACTGGGTGGAGGCCTCTACAACTAACCACGTGGAAACCATTGAAGCTTGTCGCCCGCATTCTCGAATTTGTGAGTCGAGAATGTAGACAGGAAGCCAAGCATTCTCGACTCGCAAGTCGAGAATCCCTTACAGCCAATTCTCCTGTCGAGAATCCCTTACAGCCAAGGCTTGCATTCTCTACAACTACTGCACTTTCTGTTCTCCTGTTTTTAGTCCCAAGTGCCTCTAGCCTGTCTGAGCCACTCTCCTTCGAACCATCTTCCTCGAATATTGCGAAGAGGAGTGGTTCCGACTGGGTGGAGGCCCCTCCGACTAACTACAAGAGGATGCATTTGAACCGCATCTCCTGGGCCTTAGACCTAGCCTGATCTATGTACAACATTCCAAGATAACATCCTAATCCAAGAAAAAATACACCTAAACGGAATCGTTTTTTACCCCGATCCATTGTTTCCTAGCCGAGCATCTCTCAACCCGTAGAGTAAATCATCTCTCGGCTGAAAAATGTTGGACAAGGAAACGATGAATCTGCTTGAGCTTATCGCCAGCTTCCATTATTTAAACACGTATCTGGCATGTTCTACAAGCTAAATAACATAGGCATCTCTCAAACTCACCTCTTCACGCAGAATTTCCTTGGGCCATCAGATCACGGATCCCGCAGCCTCACCTAGAGTCTTTGCTTCTTCGCCGGTCTCATCAAGAGTGTATTCGCAAGATCTAATACTTGTGACATCGCGATTCTCGCAGATCCCCGCTCCATGGCGCAGTTAGAAGTAGAGTTCCCGTGGTTCGGCAGCTCCTCTCCGCTTCCTACCTTAGCTCCGTGCTCATCGATCAAATCAATCGCTTGCAATAGGACGCTACGGTCGAAAAAAAACACACATATGCAAGGCGCCAGCAGCCTTTACCGCGTCAGCGGGCGCCATTCCGAAGTCGCTATACGATGCTCGCCCAACTCAAGGTCGCCAATGCCGCAATCAAGATAAACTACGCCCGCCACTAAGTCCCTTGATGTGATTAAATTTCGAATAGTGTTTGGGCGGGCTAAAGGCTTACCGTGGCTGCACTTTTAGCCCGCTTTTTTCATAAATGATTGCATGTCCTTAAATTCAAACTAAAGAACACGCCCGATCTTTTTACATGCAGTCCTAAAACTCACAACGCGCGGAGGAAACTTAATTTACAGAAGGGTCCGATCAGGAAGAGGATGAGGGGGCATACATACATGGCGACTCCATCCAAGAAGCGAGGCGCCGGAGGGGATGCTAGTTCTAGCGGCACCAAGAAGAAGAAGACAAACACCCCAGGTGAGCTCGAGGTTTATCTTTTGTCTAATACCTTAACCGATCCATCCTTTCTTCTTGCAAAGATTCACCGCGACTCACTAGTGATCACCGGGCAACTCCGCTCTTCGCCATCGAGGGACCGAGACAGAGCTTCTTGACACACCAGCCAGATTCTTGGTGGTATGTCGAGGTATCAACAAGTGGGAAGGAGAAAGATCTGTTTCTCCACCAAAGAGACAAGAAGAGCTCCGGAGACAAGTACAAGAAAATCGGTGTTGTGCTCTCCGTCTCAGCGCCAGATTCGAAGCATTTAACACTACATGTCGAGGACTGCCGTAAGAGTAAGTTCTATCACACCAAAAATTATCGGCTTTCAAATTATTCTCACTCTTCCATGAGCAAGGCGAAGGGCACCAAAAAAGGCAGCGCTTTTAAATTGTCGTAACCTTGGGTGGAAGGATCCGAAGGGATGAAGGAGGGCGGAACCCTAACATCCGTGGAGCTTGGAATGGAGATTTCCGTGAGTCGAAAAACTGCTCAATACGGGAGCTTCACTTCTACCGCTCAAGACTCTACAACACTCTACAAGGGGGAATGAAGTTGTGGTTCATACGTAAAAAGTCCGCCAAAGACCAAAGATGGAGAAGATGACACCACACCGAGGAATCGATGACGAAGGAGACGAAGATATGGTCGAAGTCCCCAATAATGGATCCGTGATGATCGATCAGGATTTCACAGAGAGGGGCACGTAAAATGGAGCCGGCCGCTCAAGATATCCGCTGGGAATATCACACAAGCCGCCGACATTAGGCGGCCAAGGTTTGCACGGGAGATGCCGCCTTGTTCAACCACGAAATTTAATCCAAAGACACATGCCGGAGATTCTCAACTCGATGGTGCGACATCCCGCGCTGCATCCAATGCCCGCGATGTCATACCTTTTAGCGATCGACCGGCCGGGCTTGTTCACCGAAGTCCGAGGAAGACCTCGAAGGGAAAAGACGCCCCCGCTCGGGTAGTGGACGGTCAAGATTCAATGAGGGCGGCGCAAGTATTGCGACGGAGAAGGAGGTGCCGCAAAGGATCAAGGATAGATATGCCAGCGAGAGTGCAGAGTTCTTTCACGGAGACGCCAAAGAACCGAATCGCCAAAGATTAGTCAATCGCTGTAACACAATAGCAAATGAAAAGCCGCCTACGCGAGGTAAATAACTCGATTTTTTTCGACTCAGCGAAGTCGAAAAGCCATACCATCCTAACATTTCCGACATCATCGGGTTTCTCGACCGCGAAATCGAAAAGCCGTGGGAACACGTAAAATCAAAGGATGTAGAGCTTTCGACTCAGCGAAGTCGAAAAACCTAGAGAAAATTAGACATTCAGGGACTTTCTCGACTCATGAGTCGAAAACCCCGGCTACTATTTACCGCTTATTTCGGTGTTTGTAGATACTATCATGCTCGACATTGGTACATTGATCGAATGCAGCCCTTATCCCGACCAGATCATACACGCTTAGGCAACAAAGGGAAAGCATTGGGTTGTCCTCGGCCCTAAAGGAAACAGGCTCCCTCTGATAAGTGGAAGACCTTTGAGAAACTATGCAGATATGTTCTCACTGAGGGCCGTGAAGATGATGAGGGAGAGGATGAAGAAGAGAAGAAGAAGAGAACACCAAGGAAAGGCGGGGAGTCTCTCTCGCACCAATATGACCTCATTCTTAGCACCGAGGCTGTCCGGGAGAAATGGACCCGAGATATGGGCTCAATGGACAAGAGGCAAGTCAAGGACAAAGAATGGAGAATTTCCATCCGTGCCGGACCCCAAGTTGTTTGACAAGCAGTTCATGAAGAGGATACAGGGCCTCACTCGACAAAGAAACGCTTTGACCCGCAAGGCGTAATCTTGGATGGAACAATCCCGCTAAGGAAGACTAGGAGTTCTAAAATGCAGACGCAAAGGATTATGCCACGCCCCCTAAAGCGGCGTATGTTAGAAGAAGGCATCACTGAAGTTCTCAACGCTGCATCTAATGAATACCATGACTTTGATTTTTACAAGGAAAAGGCTGCCCTTGATGAGGAAGACATGAAGGAATTGAACCGCCTATGTCAACCCTACATCAACACCAAGTGAAGCTGCACGCCAAAACCCTTCCTTTCCCTGAACGTGCTATGGCAATTCTGAAGAGGAAGCTTGGATTCGGGGTGGTCCCATTTAAGGCCGACGATAGCTCCCCCCCATTTCTGGTAACTTTGGGACACAAGGGATTTGGTGGTCCGAACCGCACTGACCAAAGGGCACTATTTGTCATCAATATGATCAAGACCCCACCCTTTTTATGACAAAGCCGACATAGAGCAAGGGTACAAGACGGTTCGACATGACCGACCGATACTTTCGTTTCCTTGTCTTTTGCATGCCGGGCAATCAGACAACTGCTGTCTCCCAATGGGCAGCTGATATTAACTTCACCAACAAGATCATGTACTCCATATACGAACTTGATCATGAGTGTAGACTTGGCTTGCCGAAGGCACCAAGCTTTGCCAACATAGTTTTGGTTTTGATTTCAAGATCGGCTGTAGACCTGGATAAGTGGTGGTCTAGCGAGCATCATTATCTCGACAGGTTCATGATCTCTCAAGAGCGTATGGAACCCCGAAGGGGGCAGATTTATGGAGGATGTTCCATCGATGGACAAGGTCAAAGAAAGATGGTGCGACAGTCCTATACATAGAATTCCTATCCGCCAAGAGTTATCAAGTACTTCATAACCAGCCGGTCGAGGAAGATCAAATTGTATGCGAGTGGTACATGAATGGCCTGTTCTCTCAGGGGGCTATGCTGTTTGGAATGAAACCTATATCCGTGGTTGGAAATAAGGACATGGTTGAAACCATTCGGTCATACCTGGATCTGCTTCATGAGCATTTCAAGGGGAGGAAGACAAATGGAAGCAATAAAGACGACGAGGACGAGGGAGACCAAGCCGACGTGAGACGGAATGTCGGCGGTTTAGACAAGGATGTTTGCCGAACACATTCTTGAGAATCCGAGATTGAGGTGAGTTTACTTTGTTATCGGTGTTTCTCGACTCGCGAGTCGAAAAAACTCGCTTCCTTTCAATACCTTTTTTTTCATTCTCGACTCACGAAGTCGAAAAACTCGCTTCCTTTCGACGGATGTCATCATTTCGTGGAGTTCCATGTCAACGACTCCGGATCATTGTCATTGGATACCGGCGTTCACGCCGCGAGGAGGAGAGTGCACTCCACAAAGACAATCCAGCAAGCAAGACACCGCCACGGCCCGAAAAGGACCTAAAAGATAATGATCCCGCATTTGATCCCGATGAACCGGAAATATGGTCGAGCCAAACTCCCTGATTGTTTTTTTGCGGTTACATAAGACTCAAATAGACCACCACAAAGCTCATATCCATACATTCGCGTCGGATTTTGCAGGCCATAAACCGGAGAAGCCGCTTCTTGCAAATAATATTCCCTAAAATACACGTAAAAGAAACACATATTTCTGAAAAATCGAGAAAATGTTACATATTTTAAGTTGCTAGGAATGAAAACTCGATTTACTTCCAACCGTAAAAGGATTTTCTCGAAATGGCATGAATTAGCCTCCCCGCTTGTGTCGAGGCCATGAAATCTTAGGAAATTCAGCTTTTCCAGATTCAATTCAAATATCAAAGATCTTAGTAATCTGCATTGCGATATAAGAAGAAAATTTAGGACTTTTATAGGTGCCCAAGAATCGAATAGAAATCACGTGCTTTGCTTCCAAGCAAAGCTTCCACCTAAGATCAAAACCCGGCGCCTTTAATATAAAAGATCGAAATAGTTCCGCCATAGCCACTTATTCGCCCAAAATCCCATAGCTTTAGGATGCCTAAACAGACGTAAGAGCGTAATAGTTTAGATTTAAAGATAGATAGAATAGAGCAAAACCCACCTATAGATGAAAGTCCAAGTAGCAATAGAATAGACAGGCCCGCTCCAAATTTGAAGAGCTCCAAAGTTGATGCCGGGTGAGCTGTCGCCTAGCTTGCGCAAATGGATCCACGAAGATCTACCGCAATTCCTAAAGGAAATGGTGTAGAACATGGCCATTTTTCCTTTCCTCATTTTTTCCCTTTCCTTGAAGCCCCCTATTTTTTCCTTCCGAAAAAACGCGGGCGCTTCGTAACGGTATCAATATTGAATATTCCAAAAGCATCTTGCCCTTGAGATTTACATATGTTAAGATAGTTAGACATTTATATATTTAACATATGCGTTTTAGTTCATACAAAATAAGGCCCAATGTGCAAGAAAAAAGCATATTTGGTCATGTAGTTTAAAAATTCGTTAAAGTTCCATTGATCTTACAAAAACATTAAATTCTAGGGATAATTGATAACATGTATCTAGAAATATTCACATGGAGGATCAACAAGGATGAACCTAGTTTGGGCTCCACGTCGATCCACATCAACATATTTAATTTGGGATAAAACATTTACTTCACGCTTTATTGCTTGAAACTCATCAAGAGCGAGTGATTGTTTAGCATAATGTTCACCCAATCCCTTTGTAAGAGTTTCAGAACTTTGAGGACGATAAACTTGTTCTTATCTATGGAAAGCTTTTCATTTCCATCATATTGCACGATGGAGTAAACACGCTTTATCCCAGGCCTCCCTACTTATTAAGGCGAGACTAACCTTGTCATCACTACAAGCCGCAATGTAACCAAGTGCCATAACCGTGGTCGGCTATTATGCGACCCCCACCACGAAAAATCATATTCATACTCGATCCACCATGGTTCAAGTATTCATCCATGAAGTCTTTGTTTACTTCAAAATCACCACCCCCACCTAATTTTTACAAAAATAAGTGCATCTTTGTTCTCGTCAAAACTACAAGGTTTGAGCCGGAGGATAACCCTAGTCATGCTTTTTTTTTACGGTTGAAGAAAGAATCGCAAAGATATTATATAGTAAGCTCACCTTTTTGTCATCTGTGACCTTTTTTCCATCTTTTATTTTTAGCGGTTTTTTCTTGACTTCTCGTAAAGCCGAAGGGAGGGAGCGGGAAGGATCTCCTTTTTATTGCAATATCTCTCCCTCTCTTTCAACAGTTTCCGCTTCCCGGTAGCGATTTTCATCTCTTTTTCTCATGCGTGAAGGTAAGGAGCTCTTTTCATTGCAAGTATTTCTTAGATGATTTGCTTTGTTTTCTTACGTTTATGCATTTATTACTACTTTTACGTTTTTCTCTTATGCATGTAGCGAGCTTTTTAATTGCAATATTTCTTGGATGATTTTGATTTGTTTTCTTACGTTTATGACAGATTATTACTTACTTTTACTTTTCCTCTTGTGCATATAGCTCGAGCATAGCGTATATTAAGTTTGTCATGTCATGAACAAGCCGTGCAAACAAACAGCTTTGAATCTTCCAATAATCAGCTAGTCAAAAGGGTGCATCATACTTTTACCTTTCCTATTCTATATAATTCATGTCTCCTTGAAGGAATTTGATTATGACCATGAGGTTGTAGTACATTCCATGACCGTCTCTGTCATTTATTGCAAAAGGTATATTGTACAATGCTAATAACTGGTGACCTAGAAAACTCTTTCTGCACTGCTTTCTTATGAATTCCCTTCTTGCAGTGGCCTTGATTCATCAGGGATAGTATACGTGTGAAAGCTCTTGTTGTCCAACACTCACAGAGAAAAAGGACCTAAGAGCAAGAGAAATACGGTCGAAGGATATCCAGCAGTTTGTAGCAAAAAAAACAAAAGCGTGGAATATGCTATTTGAAGTTTGTACAATGTGTGTTGAGGGGTGCTTTAGAAGAAGAATCTAACTCTTCCTCTATGGATATAATGCCAGATAATCCATTTTTTTTCCAGTGATGAATGGTGATGATGATAGATTAGATGCATACATGAATTTAAGCCATGCGTTTATAGCCATGTTTTTTTCATACATACAGGAGGGGCTCGATTATGCAAGGAAGCATACATCTAAAGAGAGTGAAATGGATTCAGAATATAAGGTATTCTATTTTGAAATGTACAATCGCCCATCCTAGCAATAGCAAAGATGCCAAGTTTTGCACAAAAATTCTAGAGGAACATGACTAGTTCAAAGCTTTTTGAATTATGTGTTTTGTTAAAATATACGATTTTATATAAACTTTGAATTCCATCAATCTTGATTAGTGAAGAAAGATGAGGGAACCACAAGCAGAGGAAGGTATAGGCATGACAAAAGATGAGGAACACGAAGGCAGAAGAGGAAGGTGTAGGTGTGACACAAGATGAGGAACAAGAAGAGGAAGGTGTAGGCATGACAAAAGATGAGGAACAGGAAGAGGCAGTAGAGGAAGGTGTAGGTGTGACACAAGATGAACAAGAAGAGGAAGACTATGTTCAGAATTTTTTTACATCTAAAACTCGTCAGCAAATGGCATGCCTCTATCATATAAGCATTACTAAAGATACAATCCATCTCCTTCACGTTTTATTCTTCATTTGCTCATTAAGAATTGTGTTTCTTGCCTACAGGTTTGACGAAATGAATAAATGTTGTCACTCGGACAATGATAAGCCTTCACCAACAAATGCTTTAAAGGTCTTTTGTAATACAATGGAATCAGTTGCAGCTGTTGAAAACATTACCTTGGTAGATCCATTTTTTGTTTTTATTGTACTCGAATGCAAAACTATCCATTTTGTTTTGGAGCATCTTCAATCTAAATGGCAAAATGAAAGAATAACAATATCACAATGCATCATATAACGTGATACAACGTGGTGTAATGTAGCGGACTTGTATAATCTACGGAGTTGGTTACGATGGCAGTCCATATAGGATACTTGTTAGGATGCTTGTATTTGGAGACTTAACTTTCACTTATAATTTTGCAGGAAGGCTATACAATCGTTGTTGCATGAAGCGTATCAAGAAGGGTAAAGAGAAGCATCAATTGCAAGGTATCAGATTGTAACATGTGAATATTATGTAGACGGAATGGGGCAGCATCCTCATTAGGAATGGGGCAGCATCCTCATTAATATATGCCTAATATTAGCATATCTTTGTTTTGAATCATATTAGGCCTCCACCTCTTCTTCCAACAATCAACATAGTTATTAGATAGTTATTAGGATAAGCTATAACCTTCCTATTGACAGGCTCCCACCAAGAGACATACACCTCTTTGTAGTGAGGTTCTTTAGGTTTCTATGGGGTTTTCTTCTACATAAGTTAACCATGTAGGGTAGCTATCATGTAGTTACTGGGGACATCTAAATCCAAAGAAGATAAATTATAGTTCTTTTTTTTAAAGCAATGATGCTTGTGGAGCCAAAACTTAATGTTACTCCATTTTAGTAATGCTTTATGGTATTCCTAAAGTTCTGCAACATGTTAGAGTTGTGCCTTCGATCTGACAAAGGCATCAACGCCACACTTGGATGTACTGATACACATTTATGCATATGCTTTTTAGACTAATTTGATCGTAAGACACAATTTGCAATGTGTGTTAGATCCAACCATTTGTTTTTTTTTTTTTTCATCTCTTAATAAAAGATTTGATTAGAGGTTCACCAAGGTACTATGGTCTAAAAGACAAAAACGCCACTTCTAACCAGTTAACTTTGCCTCACATTCTAAACATGTATAATTTTTTTAAGGATATAGACCTTATTAGAAAGAACAACCTTTTTTTTTTTTTTTTGAGGGCAAGGGTGTTTTTATATTTCATTTAAGAAAAATACATAGTGCAAAAAGAGGCATTCTGCATCAAACCATGGGGATCTCCCTCGGTCGAGGCAGATTCCCCTACCGTGAGTACCGCTATACATCATATCAACATATAATTTAGCCGATCTTATAATGATCGGTCTTAATCCAAAAATTCATGGCCATTGTATACGAGGCTGATTTATTGTCCGAAAACCAAGTAAGATCGTGAGCCAACTTAGGATACATCCACCAAGTCTTGGATAGTGAGGTCATCTACTTTTGAATTTATTATTTTTCTATGTATTATTTATAACTTATTTTTCTATGTATTATAATGATTTTTTATTTAATGGGTATGCCATGTGACGATATTTAATTAGTTATTAATAGTGCTTTTTAATTTTAAAGGTTTGCCACATGTTAATATTTCATTGGTTAAAGGCACGTTAGAAACACCACTTATTATTATTATTATTTTTTTTTTTTTGTAGTTAGGAGCATTAAAAACAATAGCTTATTTGACATTGGTTAAAAGCCATGTTAGAAACACCACCTACTTTTTTTATGTGTTATAGTTAGAGGGAGTTCGAGTTTTCTTTGTGTATGCCTTGCATGGTCGGAAATAGCGGGGCTTACGCTCCGCGGGGGCTACTAAGAACAGCCCGATGGAGGCGCCGCAACCAAGCCGGAGGCCCGTGCAAATGGTGGTCGGCAATGGCGTCTTCGGCCCCGGTGGCTAGCGGGGTGTGGAGATGGTTGCTCCCGCGTGCCTTGCCGAACCCAAGCATGTCATTAGGTTCTCTTCCAAGCGATTTGGTGATGCGGGGAAGCATGAGGTGTTGAATTCTTTGGTTTTGTTGCGGTCGATTACGCTTGTTGTGAATCGAAGGGCTCAGTATAGACCGAAAATTGGCTTGTTGGGTGTTCTTCTGAGTAGGATTTTGGTGTGTTGTCTCAGATTTGTTGGTGTTTTGGGAGTAGCGACCTGATTAGCCAGATGGGACTCCCAATCGCCACAATTTTACAGGGTGCTTGCTTGCCAGGTGGAGAAATTTTTTTGTATATTCAAGAAGGAATATGTCGGTGATTCGAGTTTTGTAGCGTGTGGATTGATTGAGGATTCCTCAGCTGTGTTATTTGATTTCCTGATTGTAGAACGATTTCTTCCGGAGTCTGTGTTCTCTGTGCTAGAGACGGTAGAGAGGCATCAATCATTTGTTGTATCCATGGACTTGCTTGGAAAGTACATCGATTTGTCGGGCCGGTGTTCTAATTGCTACTGTGTGGATGGAGATATGGCTGTTAGAGGGTCAAGGCGAGGTGGAGTTATACAATTGGAGCAGTTGAAATGCTTTAGGATGGGGCAGGTTTTGCAGGGATGGTGTGCTTCCTGCACTTGGGAAGCCGTGTAAATGTTTGTTGTTTTGTGAGCCCACGGCTATGTTCTATCAGTGTAAAAATTTATAGTCTTTATGTGTGACTTGGAGTTCGCATAATGTTTGTGTAATGTGGATCTATTATTTATTTTGTATGCGTTGTTGTTGCTGTACGTATGTGAGGCGTATGGGAAGCGTGTTGATATACGGGGGTGTGAGGTGTAAAATCTGACACCGTTGATTTAGCATATTCGGAGGATCATACCTTCATCCGATGCTCATAAAAACACATTAACACATATAGGCATTAACACATATAGGCCTATATGTGTTAATAACACATAACACATATAGGCCTATATGTGTTAATACATATGTGTTAATATATGTGTTAATGTCTATATGTGTTAATGTGTTTTTATGAGCATCGGATGAAGGTATGATCTTCAAAATATGCTAGGTCAATCTGCGTGTCGATTTTACACCTCACACCTCCGTATATCAACATGCTCCCCATATGCCTTACATACGTACAACAAAAACAATGCATACAAAATACACAATAGATCTACATTACACAAATATTTGCAGCAGGAAAAGACATCAAATTACATATGTGAACTCCAAGTCACATATATAAAGACTATAAATTTTACATTGATAGAACACACGTACCGTCATAAAATAAAACAAAGAAACTAAAACACATTTACATGGTTTCAAGCACACCATCCCTAAGAAAACCTGCCCCATCCTAAAGCATTTCAATTACTCCAGCAGTACAACTCCACCTCGCCTCGACCCTCTAACAGCCACATCTCCATCCACACAGTAGCAATTGGAACAGCAGTCGCACAGCCGATGTATTTTCCAAGCAAGTCCGTGGATGCAACAAATGATTGATGCGTCTCTACCGTCTCCAACACAGAGAACACAGACTCCGGAAGAAATCGTTCCACAATCAGGCAATCGAATAACACAGTTGAAGAACCCTCAATCAATCCACACGTCACAAAACTCGAATCACCGACATATTCTTTCTTGAATATACAGAAAAATTTCTTCACCTGGCAAGCAAGCATCCTGCAAAATTCTGACAGTGGGAGTCCCATCTGAAGCCCGAGAGTTGCTGGCAGCTACTCCCAAAACACCAACAAATACAGACGACACACCAAAATCCTACTCCAAAGAACACCCAACAGGCCAATCTTCAGTGCGCTGAGCCCTTCCAGTTCACAACAAGCGAAATCAGACAGCAACAAAACCAAGGAATTCAACACCTCATGCTTCCTCTGCATCATCAAATCGCTTGGAAGAGAACCTAATGACATGCCAGTTCTGGCAAGGCACAGGGAGCAACCATCTCCACACCCCGCTAGCCACCAGACGCCGAAGACGCCATTGCCAGCCACCATTTGCACAGGCCTCCAGCTGGTCCGGTCGCCTCCATCGGGCTGTTCTTAGCAGCCCCTGAACAGAGGTCCTGCTATTTCCGAACATGCAAGGCATACACAGAGAAAACTCGGACTCCCCTCAAACCATACAAAAAACAAAAATGATGCCCTCTTTTTCCGGCCCACCTAGGCCAAAATCATAGAAATCTGATATTTTCGGGACGTAATTAGGAGCATTACAAAAATAGCTAGATTTAAGTAAACACATATGACACTTAAATTTTTTTAAAAATCATTTTATTTTGATGTTGTAATTTTATTTTCCATGTATAGTAATATCCAAACCTACATATGTTATTTGCAAGAAAAACAACGCTTGGTTTTGGTAAAAATTACAAGTAGAGAAGAAAATATACATACATGGAAAAAAGAAAAAGAATTGTGTGTACCAATATTCAAACTTACATGTGCTTTTTAGAAGATAAACAACGCGTGGATCTTTCAAAAAACAATAGTTAAGAAAAAATCACACGTTGACAAAAATTTGCAAAAAACAATAAAATAAAATGACACATTGACAAAAAAATAAAATAAAAGGTCCCAAAATTATTGTAGGAAAATTATATCAAAAGTCAACTGTAACAAATTTGGATAAAATGATCATGTGATCACGTGTTCTTTCCGTTTAAACTGTCTTTGTTGAATGGTCCTGAGCTAGTTCTTATGTTTCCTGAAGCCCCTCTCTTTGCTCAATATTGCAGGATTCACCAATAGGGTCCTCCATCTGCTCATCCAGCATTCTATGCTCCTAGATCAGCTCCCACCTCAATGGATATCTCTCACATCCGCCCCCTGCTCTTTCGGTTGCAGCTCCCCCACCTCAGTCTCTGGATCACCAAATGTTACCTCAGTCTCTGGATCACCAAATGTTAAGACTGACTGAAATTCAGAGATCGCAAGAGCAAATTGAAGAGGCTCGTGGACAGTATATGGACATTGATCGGTGGCATCCACCCACCACCAAAACATCCACCTCTTCACAACTATGAAAATTAGCAAAAGGATCTAATTCCTCTGCATCTCAGCCCTCAGTTCCTGCTTCATGTAGCACTGCTCCTCCCATTGCATCCCAATGTGGTCGCTTTGATCCATTTCAGTGGGCTGGTTTGGTTGATGAGGTTACTGCCATGCCAGATGCCCAGGAAACATCCTCAAATTCCCGTGAGACACCAACGGTCTCATCTGAATTGGCCCCATCACAAGGTCAATGCAGTTACTTTCATAGAATGTTCAGGGGGTAGCCTCCTCCCCCCTCAAATGGAGTCGTATTTCTTTCTATTTATCTAGATTGGATGCTTAGTTTATATGTCTTCAAGAGCACAAGAAGGGAGATGTATCAAAGCTTGCAGACATGATTGGTCGAAGGTTTAATGTTCTTATCGCAGCAGCTGATTCTGCCAGTGCAGGGGTGGTGATAGCATGGCTTCCTTCGTTGCTCCTCATCTTCACTCAGGCTGATCGTTTTGGTCATTGGGCCCTAATTGTATGGCAGGAACAAGGGATTAAATATGGTCTAATTAATGTTTACACCCACAACAGGCCCCATCAGAGAGCTTCACTGTGGCCCTCCTTGCGCGGGAAGATGCTCAGCTTGGGCTACCACATTTCATGGCTTCTTGTTGGGGATATGGTGGAAATGGAGTCTGATCGGTTGGGGGCTACTTCTACACAGATGTCTGGTTTTGAACGCCAGTAGTGGCTCTGCTATTCCATAACTGCAACCTCTCGGAGATTGATGGTGAAGGTGCCTTTACTTGGTACAATGGTCAAGTTGGTGGGGGTCATGCAAGCTCTCGGTTGGATAGAGCTTACTGGAATGCAGATGTAGTTGTGGCACTTCCAGGTCTTTTTCGGTTCTGTCTCAGAGACAACCTCAGTTTCAGACCACCATCCGCAATTCATTTCAGACGAGCCTCTGCAGCAGCGACGGCCTGGACGGACGTGTTCTGGTTGAATGTAACGTTCTTATGCTGACTTTCGAGAAGGCTGCAAGAACACTTGGACAATTGCCTTCAACCGACGTCGAGGCATGACTGGCATAGTGGATGCAATTGCGGCAGTCAAAGGTTTTGCCAAACAGTGGGGCCGAGAGTCTGCAACAGCAGGTCGTGCTTTATTGGACACCTTGTATCAGGACCTGCTCCATTCTTGACAGAGACGTCTTTCAGGTGTTCATGATCGTGATATTTTGGCATAGATCCAAGCATTGGAGGAGGAGCAAATTTAGCAGGCAAAGACGAAGGCAGGTCTGCAGTGTTTTCGTGATGGAGACCGTTGTACAAACTTCTTTTTCCGTGCGGCTAAGAGGCATCGCATGAGGCAGCACTGACAAAGCCTGCCCTGGCGTGCCTCCCCAATTCATCTGCCCATCTCAATTATGAGGCGATGTGTCCATGTGCGAAATGAAACGATGAGTCTGTGCTTTTACATAATTCGTATTGTAACCTTGATTCATTTGAATGAAAATTCATATTCAATTATATGTTATTTAGCTGGATTTGTCAAAAATAAAGCATCAAGTGTTCAAAAGAATTCAAGTCTTCAAAAGAACGCAAGACTACACAAAATGAATTACAAAGCATTATGACATTCACTTGTTGAACTTTAACTCAATACAAATTCATTTTCATTTCACAATTGAAATACAAAACTTCAGGATTTTCGAGTTCTGAATATTACAAAATTACAGGTTTTACATTTTATCGTCATCAGAATGAACTTCTAGTAATTTCTGTAAAATTTTCTCCTCATCTAAAGGATCCAACCTATATACAGTCCTGTTTTGACATTTAATTGGTGGTATAATTGCACAAATTTGTGTTGTGAAGACTATGTCATTAGTATCTTTTTTGCAAAGATCATAGCTGACGGTTGATCTCATACCCTTCGTGTAATACATACCTTCTACAATATTATCCCCGCAAGGTACCATGTTCCAATCATCAAAATAGTCTTGTTCACATAATTGCCTCACATGCCATCCAAGTAATAGCCACCGCAGAAACTTAAAAGTTCCCTCGTATGCAACTGCAATAGAGATTCAGGATTAATATAGAATCATAACTACATCTAAGGTTAATTTTTTCCCCTTCCTTTTCACCTTGGGCTTCGTTGCTCTGGAGAAAAAGCGGATCCAGCTTTCCCTTTACGGGCATCTAGCATCGTTACCTGCTCTACATATCTCCTCTAAAGACTTCAGTAGCAACACTCTCCATCCGTGAAAGATGGAGGAGTTCGCAAGAAGGAACTCGGGGCTTTTCTAAATTTTAGAACTGTTATATTGAAAAATAGTAGATATAATGACGACGTTTTCTTTTCTTTGCGATGTCATGGTACATGGACACCTTAGAATTGCAGGAAATATTGTACCTCCCTTTAAGCAAACCTGCTAAAAAAAAAGAAAAAAAGAAAAGAAAAAAGAAAAAACTTACCGAGGAAGCATGTATTGAGATATTGCTTCAATGAGTGTGATCTTCATTATTCTATACCTATGTGCATCTAGGTTTTTACGTTTTCATTTTGGATAGCCAACAAGATGTTCTAAACCCATGGCCTTTGTGTAAGTATGGTTTGGAAGCCTGATATCTCCCATGTCTACCATGTTCTAGTAGTATAGTATGTGACGTTCCAAAATTGTATGCTGTAGAGGCAAGGATCATGTCTCTTGTAGGAGAATTGGATACGGAACTGTAGGTTTGGCTCCAAGAGATCGAGTTAGAAAGGATTTCTTGACGCGTTTTAAATTTTTTCAAAATGGCAACTGATACTATTGGTTTCCGTACTTCCACTATATACAAAAGGACTAGTTCTACCAAAACTACAAACAAGTGTGCCTGCTGGAACTAGTCATAAAGCTCTGCTTTGTGGCAATTGTTCTTCATGACATAAAGATCTTTCCAATCTGCTGTCACCCATTATCGGATATAGGTGTCCCAGTATATGGTAGTAATGAACTGCATTTCAAAGTATCTGTATGTTTGCACCACTTCTATGTTTTAAGCTTGGTAAGTAAAGTGAGATTGTCTCTATAGAGGATGATACCAGAAATACCTTGGTCTTTGCCAAGTTGACCCGTATTCCAGTGGCCTAACAAAAGTACTTAGTACATCCAGATGCTGCTATGTACTTGTTAACATATCTACATCATCTGCATATATTAGCCAGATGTGATGAGCAAGCTGGGCTCTCCCTTCCCTCCCCCCTCCCCCCCCTGAGCAAGCCAGTTCTCAAAATGATCAATGTACATGCCAAATAGCGTAGGAGAGAGTGAACATCCTTGGCCCAATGCACTTCTACTAGTATGGTGGCATGATGGTGGCGTTTATGTTGAGATCTTTCCATGTAGTCTGTATATTGCATTTTTCAATTCTTGAGGGATTCCTAACTTCAATAATCTCTCCCACAGCGTCTCCCTAGGAATAGTTTCCAAAGACTTTGTAAAGTCTACGAAGCAGCAGTACAAGATCGTGTCGTTTATTTCTGTTGTCCTGTAGCAAGGTACACAATATAAAAATATGGTCAATGGTAGAATGCTTAGGTCTGAAACAACTTGTCCAAGTGCGTGCACCCCTGTTTCCTTTGCCCACGCTGTCAATTGCATAGGCAATCCACTATTGGCTTGATATATTAGTTTATGGTTGCATGCAGAGACATATTAACAAAAGTCGAAGAAATGCTGCTAACAAAGCTAAGTATTTTCTGATTTTTCTAATTTTTAATTTGCTGATTTTTAGTTTTCTAATTTCTACGTTGTTGCTTTTCTAATTTTCCAAGTATATTTCTGACTTTTTCATTTTTTTAGTTTATGGTTCTAAATGATTTGCTAGTTTTTTAATGTAGGTCCATGGTCATGCTGAGGCACCAAACTGTTTTGAAGCTATTTTAAGAATGATGAAAATGGTTCAAGAGGCCAATTCAACTTCTAGCTAATTTGTTGCATCCCATGTGGAGAGAAGAGGTTACATTTATCAATTCAGAACTAATAGATGCATGGATGAGTTATGCAAAATTTTTACCTGCATTGATGATTGTGGCACATGCTCTTTTAGCTATACCTTGGCTAGATATTCTAAACGAGGTGCACCCTGGACTACCTCAGTCATCGGGTCCTACATCATATGCTGGAGCCTCTGGGCGCCTCTGGTTTGCCTAAGGTTTTGGAAAATGAAATACAAAGACTCATCTCTATATGGGTTTGCCTAAGGTTTCAGAATATGAAATGCGAAGACTCAAATCTCTACCTAAATAATTCAATATTCTAATAAGAATGTTTTAACCAATGCAACCAAAGAACTAATGTAAATCAATCAATTGATGTCTAGGTTGAGGTTTCTTGGCGCTGCTTGGGCGGGCGGCGGCCGAGGGAAGGTCGCCCTCTTCCTTGCCCTTCCCAAGACCGCAGCGGCTTGGTCGATCGGTTTAGAGAGGCTTCAGCGGCTAGCGAGGATAAGGCAAGCATTTTTTTGGGTTTGCATCTCTCATTAGTCTAGAAGATTTACGGTTTGGGAAGCATCTCCGTATGTGGTTCTTGATCTCACGGGTAAACCACTAACGTGGTATTTTGTTCTGATGCTTTGGCTTGCATCATAATCTTTCTTGCAAAAAGATTACACCGAAACAACGTGGATGCTCATAAGGTGGAACAGATCAGTGTGATTTCTAGAACAGAGAGGTTTCTTAGCCTTACAAAGCCTTTCGGGTCCTTATTTTTCTCTGAGCCCAAAATTGTTGGCCATTCTCGTCCCTTGTTTCTTTCTCCCCCTCTCTTTCTTACTAGCAAGACAGTCCGGTTTTACTATGTTATGATCAGAAATTTTCATGTTCGGCAGGATGTCTTTTGGATTTTGGAAGCATTGATTTATTGAAGAAGAATAACATGTCGTATGTCAGGGCAAAATGCATTGATCATTCAAGCACTGAAGCTTGAAATATTGTATCCTGGGGCTATTTTAAGAACTGTTATGCTTGGAATAGCTATTTCTTTGGTACTAATATGCCAAATACCAGGTTCCATCCAATCTGATTTGGATCACTCGAATACTGCTATGTTCGAGTTGCGTATCTATGGTACTGATATACCAAAATTACAGGTTCCATTCAAACTTGAATACTGCTATGTTCAAGTTGATTGGAATTCTATGGCTTTTCTCTAATGTTCCATGGTACTTCTTCTATTCCTCATGCTTCTGAATGCTTAATTTGGCACTCCAAGATTACATGAATCTTTCGGGAGTTTTCTTTCCCAGTATCTTCTTGTATATTCTGGTTACCAAGTTGGAGGATTCATGCGCTTAAAGTTTATTAGCTCTTAGAGCAGATAATAAGCTTCTGCACAAAGAGGATTTGCTTCTCTATGTGTAGTGAAGCATTGTACTTTTTATCATATCATATATAATATAAAAATTCGTACCTTCAAAAAAAATTAAAAAAAAAAAAAAAAAAAATGTAAATCAATCTTGTTAATTTGGGATTTTCAGGTTTGGCAAAAACTTTTTTGGAATTTTTTTTAGCCCAATTTCCTAAGATTTGGAGGAAGTTAGACGCCTGGAAAAAATTCCGATCAATCAAAAATCGCATAAAATTAGTTTCATATATATGATTTGGTGTTTTGGAATTTCATGGCTTTGGGTTATCCATCCCGGATTTCTAATCCTGGCTTTCCTCAGCGTCGAGACACATCGATGCCACATGCGTAGGCATTGAGCGGCATCTCCAATTGCAATTCTATGCACTGCCTTCAATTTATTTTTCTCTATTGGCTTCCTTTGTGCTGTCAGTCCGTGATCACCAAGGTGGTTTTATAACATGTTTAAAAACAATAATTAAATATAATGCTTTATATGCATGGTTTGTGGTTGTGGTATGGTATGGTGGTAATAAGGAGTGGTTTAATATATTGTTATATATACCTGATTCTTAGAGTGATAAAATAGCATGACTTATTGATGTGGTAATTTTATATGATTCTCATTGTGTTTACGTGTCATAGGTCATGATTGTTTAATGGCCTTGCATGTCTATATGTCGAAGCCATAATGCTTTTGGTATGGAACAGTGGTTTAGTAAATTTTTTATGGAGTGGTTAAAGGTCATAAATAACTAACGTTTTGTTTTCCAAAGCATACTAAGACACCATATAATTTTATTTGCCTAACCTCTAGTGGTTTCTTTGTCCAACTCCAAACCCTTCCTAGTTGGTGTATTCTTTGAAGCATATATCACTAACGTCTTGTTTTCCAAAGCATAGGTGTATATGACTAGTGGTTTCTAAAAGATCGTCCCAAATTCCATATGCTTGCAAGATCAAAAATAATAAAAACAAATAAAACAGAGCTCTCAGGATTTGAACCCCAATTTAACCATATACTATGCATTATCCCCAAAGTGGATACTTTAGTCGTGCACTAAATCACTAATTCTCCCTTATTGCTAATTCTCATCCATTAGATCAAGGAATATCCCCAATCTAATGCCTTATCGCTCTACTTCAACCGTCCATAAAAATCATGATGGGGTCAAACTGTTATTTCCATGTCACCATATGGTTCTGCGTCCATTGTAGGAGGTCAAATATACTAGTCAAATCTTATTTACTATTTTCAAGCTTCAGGAGAACATTCCAGCCAAAGTTGGCATGCACACAATGTAACGCCATTGAAATAGAACAGCCAAGCAAACAAAGCAAGTTCAGATTGGCATATGTTACAGTAATAGATGCAAACAAATGAACCAAATTTGGTGACGACTTCCACCCCTGGATCCCTCCACCACGACAACACAAGTATAACTACAGCTCCTCTATACCTGCACCTTTTACAGTGACCTCCTTCCTGACAGCAACACTCCAACATTAACGCCTATAGGCATACTAAGAAGTTAGCATAAACCAAGCAGGAGAAGAAAAATTCTACTGCAACTAATTAACTGTTTATATCAGTGTTTAGCCCACTATGCACTACATTCACAGAGCTTGCAGCCCTTTCTGACGCATACTAGGAGTAGAGAGTTAAGTGTGAATGTGAATGCAGAGGTAGAGAACACAGAAAGCTTGTTGTCTGGCTTCACATGTCATTGCTGTCACATGCGTACGCTCCAATTGCCACGACTTCTTCTGCTGCATAGTTTGAACATTGGCAGGAAGAGGAGCTGGAGAAATTGCTTACATAAACACATGTGCACTACATGGACAGTTGAAGTTCAAAGGAGGGGTCTCCATGCCATTCCTGAACAGCCCATCCTGAAACCTGAATCCATTCTCAAGTATGCACAGTTTAGAAATTCTGCCCAATAACAGACCAATTCATACCCCATAGCATCGGTACTACCTTGAACATGTGCTGCCTTCGGTGAAGCCCACATGTCGCACCATGCAAACCACTACTTCAGTACACCTACATAGCCTGCGCGCAAAAGTTAGGCTGGAGCACGGAGTTAGGCTGGAGAAGGGCCTTTGTTAGCGCTGTTGCACTTGTAGCTGCTGCCATAGCCAAGAGCTGAAAGAATATTCATAATTTAGAAACAGTGCCATTGCCAAGAGCCACAAGAATATCTATAATTAAGATCACGAAAAGAATATAGATGCAAAACAAAATTGTATTTCAATAAAAGGTCTCAAAAAAGAGAGTTATTGATTGCTGACATAGCCAAAAAGCTTTGTTAAATACAGTAAACCCTACTCCGCTGTGTGGATTTGATTGAGCAAAAGACGAACATTGTGAAGCATTTAAGTTGAAAGAGAAGCATTTACTCTAGGAATAAGAAACCCACTGACCAAGCAATCAGCTAAAACTTCTAGCACCTCGTTAGTCTTATAGAGTTGCTTCAGTCTGAAACTTTTCTTAAATGGGAAATGCCTGCAGATAAGATTAGGCTCCAGAAATGCACAAATTGGACAGATGGTGCACTGGCAAGTGCTGCTCTATAAAAGCAAAAAGCAAAGATCCCATAGAAGCACATGAAATGACAATAAAAAATAACGGAATTTTCAAGTGAGATCAAGACTATGAAATTGATGACATAAATTTACAGAAGGGAATATAGCAAACAAACTGTAAGAACTCCTTATCTGTCATTTATTTCAGTAGTTCGAACTCATGGGGGAGCATTAGCAGAGAGAAGAGATCTTGATCTTGTATTCTGCAGTGAAACTGCTTCATGCCAAGTAACTACAAAAATGAAGGAGAAAAATCAGTACATCTTAAAAAAAAAAATTTAATCATCTCAAAGTGCGAAAGTAGACCACAGACATGTAAAAGAGGATACCTCCAAAACGCAGCATCAGGTTGGCTTGTATGATTTCCTTGATTATGGTCGTCAAACTTTCAATGGGAATAACTCTCTAGTTTCTGGTATGGGTTTGCAATGAAACAGGATACAAACTTAGAGATACATCACTAAAGGAGATACATTTGTCAACAGAAGAACATACCTTCAAACAAGTCATACCTTAAAACCTGAAGAAAAATACCACTGTACCTGCAAACTTAAAGAGAATCCGCTCTCACACATGCAAAACTGAGAGTTGCTATTGACATTGTTTCTATGTTTCTAAAAGCAGTTCCTTAATATATACCTTGAAGCAAATCCACATCAAACATGGAAGAAGGAGATGCAATGATGCGATTTCTAACCAATGCCTTCCCTCGTTCCCATGCTTTGCCCATTGCCATTTGTGCTTCCTGCGGTTGGAAGATCAAGAAATAAGCTCTATAACTGCGTCTATGCATCTGCAAGAATAAAAAAAATTAAGGAGAAGAAGAAGGGATGCCATGTTGCAGCTATCAGCCAGGTTTTAGCCTCTTGCCAGCAGACTCTACAAAATGTTCTGACCAGCCCCTAGACACACCATCGCCAGTTCTGTCACTCCCTTCTTTTGCCCTACTGCCGCGTTAGGAGCAAGAAATCAGGAAGGGCATGGCCTGTTTGCCCTCCATCAGAGCGAGAAATTTAGAAAACCTAAAAACGTTAGGGAGTTACCCCGAAAAACCAAGGAATATCGCCAAAAACTTAAATGTACGAAAATTTTGGCCGGAACTTCGATTTTACATGAGAACATTGGAACATGAGAATACATTGGCCATTACATGAGAATACATTGGCAATTACATGAAACCTTCATTTCACATTCATCGAATTAAGAGTTGAAAATTCTTCTTCATTCTAAAATTCTTCTTCATTCATTGAAAAACTAAATGTACATGAATTTTGGCCGGAACTTCAAATTTGAAGGCCAATTTCTGCTCTTCAAATTTACGCTTCTGGTTGCCAATGGTTGTATGCATTGTATTCCATAATTGTCTTCGTATAAATATATGTACATACATACGTAGGGGAGCGCCTCTTTATACGGAGGTCTAATGTGTAAATTCATGGTGCATTGATTTGGGATATTCACAAGAATATCCCTGGATCCAATGATCCAAAGTGTGCAGGTAGAAGTGTGCCAAAAACGTTTCAAATAAGTAGATGTTAACATATTCCTTAAAGAAAATTTCAGGTATGGTAATATCAACGGGGAGACAAGAGGGAAGTACAAATTCCTATAGCAGATGGTTGCTTTTTTTTCAATAACTCTAATATGATCATAATTAGCATCATGAAGTGTCTCTGCACCATGTCTACATCTATTTCTGCAAATGCTAGATCCAACAATAGATTACCAAATTCCCAAGTGAAGGAGTTTCATACGCATTTCACAATGTTGAAACCTTAAAGATGGAGAATATGAAATGGTATAGTTTTGGATGAGACATTTTTCATCTTCACAATCATAAAAATGTTGTAAAATGCCGTGTTGATAATTCTTGCAAATATTCAAATGGTCGTTCATCAAACAGAGTACACATCAGCAACATATAAAAGTTGAGCTAATGGCCAGATTCTACATGCGGCAACGACACCTCTCCCTTATCTCAACTTCTGGCTTCTTTTTTTGAGGGCTACAACTCTGTGATTCCATTGCGACAGTTATAGTATGAAGCCAATTCAAAATTGTTTAAGATCATACTATTGAGCAAATCTACATCAGATTTGTCCGGCACTTGGTTCAATTTTTGAAGATCATGGATCACCACTGCCAATTAATCGAGTGTTTGGGAGTTAAAGCGGTAGCGTTTTTATTATTTTGGTAATCTCTAACTATTGCAAGGAACTAGAAGGCCAGTGCTAGTTATGACGTGCCATTGTAAAATTCGTTCACGCAGAACTGGCACTCATTTAATTCAGTCGAGTCTGGCCCTAACATTGCTATGAACAATAACAATCTTCTTGATATGGTAGAAATTTCAATGAGAAATAAAATTGTCAAACATATATTTTTTTTTAAATCTATCTCTAAACTTCTTTAAACGAGATGCTTAAGAGAATGCCATATCGGTTCAATGCACTCAGAAACATGCAACTAGAAAATGTTGTAGTATAAAGGGGACCAGGGGGGAGGGGGGGGGATATAGATGCATGTAGAAAATATTAATCAACTTGCAATCCTCAAGCCTAGAGCGTATAAGGAATGCGATCATGCGGCCCAACAAGAGACAGATGCATTGAATCTTGTTTAAGCATGAGCATCATCAACATCAAATGTAAATACTTTATCTGTGTGTGTATCCTTGCCAAATATATTGTTCATCATGTATGGCAAGTCCCTGGCTTTGCTTCTCACTCCATAGGACAGCTTGTCTTGCATGTTCAGTGTTAATGCCATGGAAGGCACATTTAACCAAAGCAGCCTCAAGTGTCTTGAACAAAATCTTTTCACACTCAAAGTGGGACATTCATCCTTCAATATAATCATGAAAGCTATCTTGAAATAGGCACTCGAAAAAGGAATTCAATACTTTGATCATATTTCTCTACTTTAAGGATGTACATCCCAAATGCTTCAAGTGCCAAAAATGAATGAGCTTCTTTGAAGAAAGCATTCTTTATATAAATCTTCCATAAATTCTAGTCCCTCTGCCATAATTATCTCTTATCCAAGCTCATTCTCGTGTGTATGAAATGTTGGTATGATGTCTAAACTGGATACAATTCTCTTGGGTTACAACGTTTGTTAGAACTGATCACCCGAATTAGAAAATCATAAGCAATTGCCTGTTTATGGATGATTAGTCTAAGGTGAAAGCTTTGAAGACTGCTACATTTAAATCAGATATATGGTGTCTTATGAGCTTTAAGTGCATTTTGTAAAAAAAAGGTTCTAGGGTCATAAAGGCAGGGCTTCGAGCCAGCGTTGAAGCTCCACAACGTTTGGGTGGTCCCCATTAGTAACTCCACATGAATTGGAAACTCAAGAGAATAGTCTTAGTGCCCCCCACAAAACACCATCAAACAAGGGTTTGTCTTTTGGGCAGCCCAAAAATAATTACACCTATAGTGGTTTGGTAATGATTAAGTTACAATAGCTACTTCCTTTGGAGTCTTGTGTTAATAGCCATCATGAAATAACATGAAATAACGACCCTTTTGAGTGAGACTTATAAATAACCACCAAATTGACCATAACCCAATTCTTAATAAATCAATATTGTAATAGAATAGAATAGAATATGATTTTATCGTCCACGGAGACCAACTGGCCTATGGGACCAACATGAATAATCGCTATGAAATTTAAAATAGCATTAAAAACAAACTACAATTGAAACCAATGTGAATAACCATCATCATATTTAAAACAATGTTGAAAAACTCTTGCAATAAACCACTGCCAATTTGATAAACCATGGTGTGTTAACAAACCATAATGAATTACCACTATTTCATTAAAAACCATATAAAAAACTATTATCAACTCAAATAAGCCATGTGTCAACAAAAAACCAATATAATTAACTATGTACTAATTATAAAAACCACAATAATATGTGGTTTTTATTAAGGACGAAAAAATGTGCATAGAAAACCACACCAATAGTGGTTTTTTAGTGGTAAATTATAGTAGTTAATTTTTTGGGTGCCTTGTGACCATATAAAATCCATATAAGGTTTTTAATGATATCAACCCACAAAGATGTATTGGTTTTATTAAGTGGTTTTGTATATATAACTAGGGTAAAAACCCATATTGGTTTTAATTTTGGGTGCCTTGTGTGACTATGGAGGACGTCTGATAATAGGAGATGTAATCCATCGAGTTAAAGCATAACGCACTGTACATGTTCTTGAGTTTTCAACACAACCATGAAGAAAAGGCTCCGACATTTTCATATGTTCCTTTCCTATGCTCTGATGAATGTTTGAAAATAATTTGAGATGATATAGAAGATGATGCTTTAAGCCACCGGTAGTACCCGACATATGATCCGATCATCTCCATAAAGGGTAAACAGGTCCCGTATTGATTCTTTCATAAGTTAGGTAACGAGGTTTGACATTATTCTAATCTACATTTGTTTACATTTGAATTGCAATGCAGTGTTTAGCATTGAGGTTGGAAATGTCGTCTGGCCTGACATCTAAAACAATGGGTTTCTTATTTTTGTAGTTTTCTTCCGCTTTGTCGACTTTCTAACCATATCCGCTCTCATTGAGACAATAAAAGAGCAGTTAAAGTGTGAACCCAACATGGAGAATGTCTTTAGCTCTCAAGAACTAAAACAACCTAGGTATTTTTTCCACCTTCACTTGATGGGATTGCCGATCTTTTGTTTGCAGATTTGCTATTAATATTATTTTAAAGTTATATGCATGAAGGCGATTACAAGTTGCCCAGTTCAGAACCATTTCATTTACAAGATGTATAAAGCAAAGAACTTCTTGCATTGGCTTCCCGCAAAGATTTTAAATTTTACAAGAAATTTATTATTAAAGGCCAAGGCCGCTTGAACATTTTTCTTCCAAATCCATTATGGGGGATTTGTGTGAACTTGGAACCAACGTGAAAACACATCTTCAAGCATATCTCAAGCCATGATGCTTTGCCCTCATATTGAAGATGATAATGTTATTTCAAGGCTCTCAAAATGAGGTTCAAATTTTGTGATTCACTTTGCTCGCATTAGTTAGAAGTGTGCTTAAAAACAAACATTTAAATAAAACGTCATTAACCAAGGGAAATTGCCATTTTAACAGTTAAGTATTGGACCTAGTAATGCTAACCATACATTTACTTATAGCCTAGTATCTTCGCAAAATATAAATGCATTCAGAGTTGAAGAACAAATTGAATTTCCATTTTCTAGGCACATCCAATAACTTAACGCATGACTCAACATTGAAATCTATTTAACTTAGTTGTTCTATGTCTAAAGGCCACTTGGAATATTATTTCAAGTGGGCCACTTCAGACAACTTTTATACATGACTCGGGTCCAATTGGAAAGGAGAGGAGTCCAATTGGGGTACCATGCAGCAACAAAAACAGAGGAATAACAGAGGGGCATGTGTGTATTGGTGTTGGTGGGTTGAATGTTGGTGCCTGCATAAATTGAAACTGCATAAATTGAAATGGCGCTCCCGGATTCTGCAGGTCAGGGGGCTGGCAAGAATGCCCTTCCCCTTCCCGTTCCACATTACAATATGGCCAGAGTAGCTAAGAATGTTCTACCCGATTAGCATTCTAGTATATTGGCTATGGCAAATGGCATCACCGAAAATGATAAGATGAAATGACGATCCAACCATGATATTAACCAAGATATTATGGTATTGTAAAGATAGATAGATAGCTACAATTTTAACCTAGGAGAGACTAAGAATTCCATAACCATTGAGTGTGAAATTGAGTGTGAAATGCAACCACAAAATTTGTGAAATGGTACAAATATTTAGGGACACTTGTCTCTGCCCCAGTGGTTTTCCAGTCTGCATAGCAGGGGCAAAGCACATTCCGCAGTAATGGAGGCACCGTTCGCCTCGGAGCTTACATCTTTCGCCACAAAGCCATACTGCATGTCAGTTTAGACGGAACCGTTAAAACTGAAGGGAAACCAAGATTCTGCGCTCAAAATCGACCCCTAGACCCAGACAAATTCATCCGTCTATTTCAAATTTCAAATAAGAAATTACCTCTCTTTTTGCAGACAACATATCAGCTTCCACATTTTCACAAACAAAAACATCAATCTGTAGAGGGAAAGCACAAAACATGTATCAGATTCAAAAAATTTGCAATTTAAGCAAGATTTACAATCGTTACCAAGAAGAAAAATGCGTAAAAGAAACGTTTTTTTTACCCCCTCTCTGGAGGGTTCTCGTGCTTTCAGAGATGGAGAAAAAGCTTGAATTCACATACCTCCAAGGTCCAGCGACGGGCCAAGCCCTCTTCTTGAGCTTCAGCGTCAAAGCAGCTCCCAAGGACAGCAGAATTTGTCCTAGAATGTGCCACTTCTGCTAATCGTTCTGAATTCTCCGGCGAGCATTCGCCCTGGCATTCTGCCGGAATTGTTTTCTCGTCAGAATTGCTGCCTTCTTGTTCCGGGTCCGCCTACAAGAGCCTCGCCCCCCCCATCGCCTATTACGGAAGATTCTTCTCAAGCTTTTACGTTTTAGCTCCAAATATGAAATTTGAGATTGCTTTGAATTCTTGCTTCAGATTTGAGCGCCCTCGCTGTAATGCCGGTGTTCGCCCTTGTTCTACACCTAGAACTGCTTTGAGACCCCTCTAACGCTCTTTTTTTTATTTTTCTCATATATTTCCCCATTCTTGCAGATTTCAAGATCCGTACACGGCGCCACAGTTTCTAGCTAAGATAATTTCCACATACGGACAATTCTTCTTGCAAATTTGCTTCTCCAACTCAATTTCTCGAAAATTAAGCTTTAAACATCAAGAAATTGAACAAATGCTCCTCTCTCGCTACAAAAATTGAAGAACTGGACTGCATGTAAACATCTTTAAATCAATTCGGACAGAATTTGAAGCTTCCGCTTTAATGACCTTCATATAAGAGCTTTACGTGTTTCAAATGCGAGATCTTTGCTTGCCTTAGCCCGACAATACGACAGAGCGAAGCCAAAATTGGCATCGTGAGAAGCACGGCAGCTAAACCGTGTGCAGAGATTGCTGCACCTGGATTGTTGCAGAGAACCACGAACAAAAAAGAAAAGTGAAGTACACGTGGTCGGCCTCTTTGAGGCAAAACCCAGAAAAATTAGGTAAGGGAAAAAAAATTCAAAAATGGATGTATCTTTATATATGGTTTGATATGCACTGGAGGAGACTGGTGAACATATATGTTAGGCAAGTTTTGATTGTTTATTATGGTTGAAATTGGGTCTTATACAATAGTCTATATGTTATAATGACAATTTAACAATGTACAGATGCATGAGCATGGAGCAATAAGATACTATATTAAAGAATTGCACACTTTTATCCAGCAAACACATATAATATAGCACGCCTTCCCAGCCTCATCTTGACATTGAAGGTATGACACTATTCTTTGTTAATCAATAGGCTAATACTCTGATACGATGGCCAATATTCTGATATGATATCCATTTATTCTACAACTTTTGGGTTGCCCCTAAGGGGGGCAAATCCTCGCTTAGGTGGGTTCTTAGCATATTCTAAGGATATGCTGATATATCCCTAGTATATTCTGAAAACTGCTCCAAACCTCCTAGCGCCCTTAAACTGGCGGTCACCCGACCCTCGCTTAGGTGGGTTCTTAGCATATTCTAAGGATATGCTGATATATCCCTAGTATATTCTGAAAACTGCTCCAAACCTCCTAGCGCCCTTAAACTGGCGGTCACCCTCGTTAGTGGGCGAAGCTCTTCTTACTGAATAACCGGAAAATGCATTCCTCTAAAATGCATTCATCTGCAAGAATTGCATTCCAGATCCCGTTAATCCCTCGAGCTCGAGCCGCATGCCAAAGCCGTAACAACACCGAAGCCTCATTGCACTTGTTTTTGGTCGCCGGGTTTTTCCCCGCCTGCTAGGTTTTCCTTGCCGAAATCGATTTCCCGTCTTCGAAATGGCTTAATCTCCTCGCAGATTTGTTTGTTCTGCTTCCAGCCACTTCCCTTGTTGCGGAAATTGCTATCAGAGAAAAGGGATTCAAGGAGCTCTCACGGTGTTCGAAGTTGCCAGGTACATTGATTTGCAGATATTTTGATGCCATTCATGAGCATATTTTTCTTAAACAGAATTCAGTACAGTTGCAGTAATGCGGTTGTTGAGTTTAATTTAGAGTAAAGCTCTAGTGAATATTTGGAGTGTCTCATCTGATTTGAGTATAAAAGAGGAGGTTTTGTTGGTTCTGAAGCAATATTGAGGTATTAGATCCTGGAAAGTATGATGATGAGAATCAACTGCTGAGTTGGCATGGCCATAGAAGGACATATAGATCCGTTTTCAATCGAAGTGTCAAAGAATGACGAGATGAGAAAAGTGAATCCATTGTGGTTCTGAAGTAGAATAAAGCCCTAACTACCTACCCCCATTGATAATACAAGTCTACAAAGAAACCCTGAAATTACCTGCCTAGGATGATATAATTACAAACATGTTCAAGTTAACCCTGGCAGGTTGTGTTTAGCCATGCAGTTACAATGAGTAGGAGTTGGCAGAATAGTAGTTATTCATAGACCTGAAATACCAATTGCCTTCTTCTAAGCCGCCTATGCAACTGCACACATTAAGAATGCTAACATATGAAACATTATCTGGCATTATCGTTTCCCCTTGCATCCGACAAAATATTTCGGGCAAGAAAGACTTCTCCATGGTGTGCATAACCTGCAATCATTGCATTCCATGCCACTACACTTTACTTTGCCAATCTCTTGAAGACGTTTTATGCTTCCTTTATATTACATTTGGCATATGTATCAACAAGGATGTTCCCCATAATTGCATCACATTGAAGTCCTTGTCCGACTATCCTTTCATGAACTATTCTACCTTGCACGATTGCTCCTATAGTGCACATGCCTGCAAGGTGCTTGAAAATGTTACCTCATCTGCCTTTATACCCTCCTGTTGCATCCTTTCAAAACATTCTACAAATGCAATACCATCCTTGAAGGTTGTACCCAAAGATCATTGCATACCATGAATCTACACTATATCTCGCCAACCTCGGAAAGACTTTTACCGCTTTTTCCAAGTTTCCACACTTAACATACATATCTATTAGAGTAGTGGTACAAAGTCGTCAACCTGAACTTTGCTTTCAATCATACACTCATGGACTAAGCGGCCTTGCTCTACTTCTTTTGGCATGGCACAAGATTTCAAGATGCTTGTAAATGTCATTGCATCCGGGCTTCAATTCCCCTTCTTGCATTCTCTTAAGACATTCTAGTGCTTCACAAAGACATCCATTTTGAGCATATCCTGCAATAATTGCATTCCATGACACTATGTTTGGCTTTGGGCCTTCCTCCCGCATTTTTGCAAAGCATTTCGAGCCAAGAGATATTCTTTACACCGAACATATGTTTGTTATCATTCCCGCCTATGGCACCACATCTTGGTGTGCTAATCTTAGAAATAACTTGAGTTGCCTCATCTAACCTGCTACATTTAGCATACATGCCAACAAGTGCACTTCCTACAACTGCGTGTAGTGCATATTTCAAAATCTACCCATGGACAAGCTTGGCTTGATCTATTGCTCCCATGCTGGCACATACTTGTAAGATAACTGTAAAAGTGGCTTCATTTGGCCTCGTACCTTCTTGCATCTTCCAGTAAGTTTGTAATGCCAGAAGGCCTTCATCATACGGCAAATACCCTGCAATCATGCCATTCCATGCTACTACATTTGGTTTTTGGCCCTTATATTGCATCATCTTAAAGCACATCGTGGACAAGGATTTGAATCCTCTGGCGGATGGAATGCCCCCTAAACACCTTGATCACCAGATTCCTGATCTACTATGTATATCAAATTGGCTGTTGTTAGACCAAGATTTTTCATTCATGGCAGTATCAATAAAATTTCTGTTTTGAATGACAAGTCTTTAGAAGAAAGGGCTGTTAATGCTATAATCTGGTCCTCAAACATGAGGCCCTCTACTTTCCAATGGTTGGAAACCTAGCAGCCCACAAGTCCACAAATGGGAGCAAGCTTTTATTCACCCCGTTCTTTAGCATTGCTTCCGTTGTAAGATGTAGTATAGGAATCACACTATACTTGGTAGATTCGTGGATCCAGCCAAGGGTTGGCAAGGCTCGTGATAATGGTATCAGAGCGAGGTTCGTTCTCCTCTGTTGGCAATTAACGACATTAATGGTAGGATGATTATAATTGGTAGAGGGCTAATCATAAATGCATGATGACAATTAGTACTGTTGCCACTTCTTAGTGTTAGAAGTATGTCTTGTTTTAGTTTTATCCTGATGAGTAGGGTATTAGCAACTAAATATTGACATGGAGGTCATGAGATCATAGAGGTATGATCTACGAGATATAAGAAGTAACAATAGAGAGATGTAGATGATAGTTAATTGTTACCTATCCAGTCAAATAATCTGATATGGTCTAAGATCACGACGTCGTGAACTAGGTTTATGAGAAGGTGTTCAGTTTAGTGAATAAAAAGAATCGCTAAAAAAGAATAATCTTGTAATCTTCCATCATGGTATAATGTTTATGACATTAGTTCTTTGCCGTTAAAGCCACTCCACCATTATTTGGAAATTAAACATGAGAAGGATAAATACAAAGAATGAAAGATGAGAAGGATGAATACAAAGAATGATGCATGAGAAGGATGTTCTTGGAGGTAGGTAGCGAACCATAGTTTAGCCGCATGCCGGAGTGAATAGAAGCCTGATGTAGAAGGCCACGGCCACGAAGGACGAAGGAGATGAAGGAATTACCTGGATTTTTTTTAAGAAAATTCATGACCGTTGTATTGGAAAATATGCAATTCGATAGCATGCAATTATTTTGGCTTACGTGGCATGACATGTGGACACTCTAGAATTGTAGCAAACATTGCACCTCGGGTTAGGCAACCCTGCTAAAAAGGAGACAAGTTTTATTTTTACACCAATATAAATGTGTGCACGACGTTGGCATAAATTAGGTTGCCCTTATATTTTGATATTTTACCAAAAAAGCCCTTGTATTTCAATTATTTCCTTAAATGCCTCTGGTCAACAAAATATTATTGTATTATAGCATGTTCACCTAAATGCCTCCAATTTTTTTTATGAAATTACCAAAATGCCCTTAAACTATAATAGAATTTACTAAAATGCCCTCGCTTCATAAAAATGGGCACATTAACAAATATTTTTGATACAAGATGCGCCCTTTTCTCTCATATGTAATTTAAATTCGGTAGATCCTATTCTTTGGTGCCTATTTTAAATGTTGACACGTTATTGCATGGCGTGCGGTATAATTCTCAAGAAATTTTTTTGACGCGTGTTGAGTTTTGTTGCTTTGCTTTAGTTTCTCGATCTACCTAGAGTTAGATGCTGTCGGGATTTGGCAATACCCTGAAGTTTATGCAGCCCTTTGTTCTACAGACGAGTCTGCTCCCTTCCTTTGTTTTTTTGTTTCCTCTATTCTCTCTCATTCTCTCCTTTTTGTAACAAAATTGAGAGGCAACTATTCATTAGCGCTAGGAGCACCAATCCGGGCATAACCTTCAAGCTAGAAAGTCGGGCTTAACATGAGCTCCATGTCCAAAAATAATGTAAAAGCACTTCGACGCTTCCGCCATTTTTCGATCCGTTTGTCCCCATTTCGATTTTCAAAAGCTGTAATGATCCTTCTGGCAATTTACAGAAGCTTCGGTTGCAAAATATAGCAAAGAAATAGAGTCACGGCAAGAAATAAGGGGATGATTAATGGCGCCGCTGTGGAAATAGTAGAGAAAATTTCACGTTCTATAAAATTGGCAAAAAACACACTAGTTTTCATTACTTTCTTTTTTGTCCTTGCTTACTTACCTAAACCTAAGTGAACGAATAATTGAGAAATCATGTTCGCATCGCCTTCAAAATGCCACTTGCCATTCTCCTTTAAACATGAAAAAGCCAGTAATTAAACAAACTTTGCTTTCTAGCCCTCTTTACTTTGAAAGGTTTTTAGGCGCTTCATTTCTCTCTTACTCTATAACTATAATTTATGACATATCTCTCCTCTTAACATCTTTTTTCTTTCATTGTTTATGGTTTCTTCTTTCTTCTGCTTACAATGGATCCCATTGTAGCTTGTGTGGTAACTTGCGTGCTACATTTAGTTCTTCCTCCAGGTTCATGTTGCTTCCAATATGTAAATTTTTAATTGACATGCTTAAGCACTTCGATCTCACATGTTTAGGAACATGTTCTGTATTGTTGTGACGGGCACAAATTTCAATACTAAGCAAGGAACCATTATCAAATGTTAGATATTAAGAACTATCCAACCACACAGGTTTGGAACTAAAGAAATGTTCGCGGTGGCTTTGGCCGCCTTGATAAATTTATTTGTAAGATAATTGACTACCAGAACATACATTTTGAACCAATAGAAGTAAATTCTTTTGAAAATATTCTGTGTGATGTCTCATACTGGTGATGCACGATAAATATGGCAGTTATGCCCAAACTCTTAGTAATTTTTACATCGCAATGGCCTCTTTTATGAGCCACCATCCTCAGAGTGAATGCGCCTTCCTTGGACGCCCTAACTAGCAGTAAGATAACATCTTCATTAACTCCATCATCATGTGTTTTGTGGTATTTTATTCTAGATAGTTGGCAAATTATAATGGCAATTTTCCATAAAGATAATTTGCCAGTATTTGTACTTTTGAGGCCTGCTTCGCCTTAGCCATCTTGATGGATCAGTATGTGGAAGACGAAGACATACCCACTGGGAAGTGGACGATGCAGGTCCTCTCTTCTTCAGAGGATGATGAGTGAATCAGCCAGGATGATTTCGTGGGATGGAAACAGTTGGCGGAGGAGATGCAAATAAATAGATATGTGGAATTTGTTTACGTCTATTTGATATGGATGTAAACAAATAGATACGTGGAATTTGTTTACGTCCATATCACATAGATGTCCCGCAGGCCTCCCTTCTTCACATTTTTGTTAGGACCTAAGTGTCTTTGCTTAGATTCTGCTTGTTCGCAGACAGGAGGCAGCATCATCCTTGTGTTTATTAGGGCAGAGGCCAACGTCACATTTTACAGGAAAAAAAAATTCTAAGGATGTGGGCAAATCTGCTTCGCCCAAATTTAAGTCCCATTCCTTTTATTGTAGTGCCGAATTTGGAGGTATGGCACATGCTCTGCAAATTTAAATGCTGCACGTTTGAAAAAATTGGCGGATCAAAAAAAGGGGACGATCTACAGGAGCTGGATATGTTTGTATTGAGCTCCACTGGATCTCCCATTTTTGATGTGTTCGAAAGTACAGAATATATTGCAGGCAATACTTCCAGGCCTGACTTTGATAAGGATGTTAGTCTTAATGTTATGCCCCATGACGAACCCATTTCTCATTCAGGTTAGCTTTTTGGGTTGCCCCTAAGGGGGCAAACCCTTGTTTATGTGGGTTTATGGCATATCCTAGGTATATGCTAGAATATACCTAGGATATGCTGATGACTGCTTAGGGGCAACCTTGTTTATGTGGGTTTAAGGCATATCCTAGGTATATGCTAGAATATACCTAGGATATGCTGATGACTGCTCCAAACCTACTCTTCGTTGTAAACTCTCTCGTCACCGCGTTCGATCCGTGGATGCTACAACCGAGTAATCGGGCAGGCGTAATCAAGATGCCCAAAAATGCCATTGCCCAAGCCCAATCCTTGGTCGCCTCTCTTTCGGAGCTGATTCTACCCGTTTTCGTCAATGGCTCCACCTGTGGCATTCAGCAAAGAAGCTTATGGCAACATGCTCTCCCTGGGACTATCTCATTCTCCCTAGAAATTGTCACATTTCATTTGTTTCGCTATGGTTCTATCCGGGGCAATTCCTCGTATTTGCATCCTATTTACGAATTTTAAATCTGGGCATTGCTCATGGCGCCACAACGCCTCACCGTTGAAGACGCTTATATGGAGATTCGAAAGCATAACCGCAAAATAGGTGCGGTTCTTGTTGTTTCTCCTACTTATTTTGGTGTCCGTAGTCGCCCGGATGAGATAGCATTGGTGTGTAAGAGACATGGCGTGCCTCCGATTGTTGATGAGGCATATGGAGGCCATTTCCATTTTCATGTTGAGCTGCCCAAGACAAAGATTAGAGCAGTGGTGTCGACATTGCGTTCAATCCACACATAAGGTTATGAGTTCCTTGACTCGACCGCTATGTTTGCATTTGAAGGGATGCAATGTGGCATCCGAGAAAATTGCTAAGTGCCTCGGGGCTTTGCAAACCTCCAGCCCCAAGCTATTTATTATTGGGCTCATTGGATGCAAAAGGGATCGATGAGTAACCTACATATATTTGATGATGCTCTTCATTTCGCAAACATGGCACGCCATTCTTTGAAGCTGGTCCCCGAATTAGGGTTTTAGGTGGCAGCAGCTTTACATGCTCTTAAGATAAAAACCGGGGTTCTATCGGTTTGGATCCCCTACGCCCGATCGTTGGTGTATGGGAATTGGGTATGACAGGCTTTGAAGCTGATGATATCCTGTGTACAGAGTATAAGGTAGTAGCTGAGCTTCCTTCAAGTTATTCACTAACATTTGCTATAGGCATTGGAACACGTTTAGATGATATTAAACTTTTAGTTGAGGGTTTCCGAGGTATCTCAATCCAAAGCAAAGAAAGAGCTGGTGAAAGCATTACTCATCCATGGATTCCCACTTCTAACATCCTAAATATCATGTTGAGTCCAAGAGATGCATTTTTTGCAGACGTGGAGATATGAGAATTGAAAATTCTGTGGGTTACGTTTGTGCAGAGCTAATATGCTCATATCCTCCTCGATTCTGTAATATTCCCCGAGAGGTTATTACCGTGAGAGCTACCGATCACTTAGAAGTTCCGGTTGCCAAAGGTGCCTTCATTAGTGGAGCATCAGATCCATCTTTATCGACGTTGTTGGTTTGTAAATTGTAGGGTTCCAGCAGCTAAGTTGGTTCATGTAGATAGTTGACATTTGGATCTTGCTTGAATGTTGTTTTGGGGAATGGTCAATGCAGATGTGTGCAAGACTGTTTTTGGGCTTTCAGAAGGATACATATCAGAGAATGTTTTATTAGTGGCCATCCTAGTGGACAATGGGCTGCAAAATATGTCTTTGCTTTAGGCCTAATGCTTCACCACGCCAGAGTTCTCGTTCAATTATGTCTCAAAATGTTTACAAATCCGCAAAGAAAGCAAAGGCATAAAGAAGGGTGTTAGAATGAAGCAACATTGCTATGGGAGACTCGAAAAGATTTAGGACTAGGAAGAGTTAAAAGTTGGGTCTCAATATCATGAGCTTTAGTAAGGGCAAATGTATACATGTTCCATGTTTGATCTTCATTTCTTGTTATGAAAACCAGGAGCTCATTAACACCATATAATGTTGCACATAGAGATTTAATGATTTTGCATTAAACGCTTGATACATGTTAGTTTTCCACCAAGTGCCTATTAACTTGTCGAGGCTAGACACCATGGCGGCCGCAGCCCCAACAAAAAATATCGCCTCATGGCGGCTGCATCCGCAGAACTGGATCAAACAGAAGCTAGCAAGCAATTCTCTCGCCATCGAACTTCTTCATTATATGCCATCCCCGCCCTAATTTCTCTTCTCAAGTCCTCTTCATTCTTCACCATTTAATGTTCTTTTCTTTGGATGTTGGACCTTCTCCATCAGATGTCCGACAAATGATGAATCTGGGGATGTGCGTAAGCAAGATAATTTGATAAGGTTTCAGATTAGAGAATTAGTAGGCGTGTTTATTTTAGATTCATTGGGACTGTTTTGCCAATATGATTTGGCCTGCAACAAATACGAGGGGGTCCATCTGCTTTGCCATCAAGCGAGGGAGCCCAACAAACTTACCTGAAGGTACAAATTTCTTTTAACAGTGTTCCTTCCTGTTGTCTAATTCATTGATGTTCTATTCCAATCTCTCTTTGGGCTTCGCATACTTGATGGGACAAGGCAATTGCCAAGTATTTTTTCTTTAAGATAGGTTGCTAAGAGCAAAGGTAACGGGCATGTATTGGGTTTCCAAGACTGACATCCTTAAAATAAATAAAAGTTAGATGTATTTAACCATTTATGCTATTTTGACCTTATCTAGTACGATATTTATTTGTGAGCTAGCATCTAGACAAAAACTGGTTTTCTCTAGTTTAGGCATACTATCATTTCACCACAACGTAAAATTTGGGTAAGCAATTTTGCCACCACCACTATGCCGAACCAAAATTAACCCGACACCAACCAAGTTAAACGTGCATATTAGAAAATGGATTACTACATCATCAAGGCACTTAAACACACATATTCGAAATGGGATTGTTATATTACCAAAGCACGAATTGGTTCTTTTGTACCATTGGGTACTCTATTCTTAATATTTGTATGCGTTCACTAAGAAAATGTAAGCATGTATTCATACAGGCCCTGTACAATTTCCATTACTAATATAACTACAAAAAGCATTCTTCATAAATGGCTAATATGTTTTAGACAAAGATCATAATCACGTCAATAGGTACTGAGATTTGCAAGCCTCTTCTTGGTCCATGTACAATTCATAAACAAAACAAAACAACACAAAACAAAACTCCACGTTCAAATCATTAATAAGCCCCGACACATAAAATGACCCAACAAGAACCATGAAAACGAAACGACAACAAGAAACATGAAAACACATTCTCGGGCCACCGTAGGGCAACCCTCCGTGCGCAGCACCTTGTTTTTATCTGCTTTATCGTTTCTCGCATTTGCCTCCAAAAATCTCCCTGTTTCTGTCTAAATTATTTTCCATAGTGGGCAACTAGAGCTCAACAAATTCTAAGGGCGGGTCTGTGAGTTGCAAGGCAAAAGCAGAATTCTTACTGTAATTTATGGAGGATGGGACATTCTATTGCTAAAAAGGATTAAAATCTTATGGTTTGAATTTCAGTCAACATTCTAGTCATTTTGAGATGATAGAAGTTGAAGCTTTGAGCTACCCTACTAGCCAGATATGATCTGATCTTCTCCACAAAGAGTAAGTAGGCAGCATAGGTGCCCTAGAGTAGGGCAGGCTTATCCATGAACAAATTTTAGAGTATGGAATTAAATTAGATGCAGTCATTCGAAGTGTGCTTATAGATATGTATGCAAAATGCACGGTAGATTGGAGGAGTCGCACAAAATGTTTATTAACTTGCTAAGTCCAAATCCGAGTGGCACGTTCTATATGTGATTGTGTATATATTATCATGCTATCCAACTCTAGTATATCTGCGAATCTCTGTTAATTTGGATATCAAGTTGCATGAGTATCCTTGTGGCTTTCTAACTCTCTAGACAACCGGATGAGAAGAAGATAGAATTAGCCTTTGTAAGCCAGTTTTAGAAATGGCAGACTTGTTGCCAGACTATGTCCAGGCATCTATATTGACGTGCTAGATTTATTTCAATATTGTACAACAAAAGATATTACAATGGCTTTCAAAACAAAGTTATGCTCCTTATTCTTATATTTCTGGAAGTTCTACTTGTAATTGGCCTATCTTTGTCTTCTTAAATGAAGTTCGATCTTGGGTGAAAATTTATCATCGTGATGTGTACAAAGGCTCTGAAAATGCTAACTCAGAATTTTTGTAAATGTGTGTATACTGTATATTGCTTCTAAAGCAACTCGGTGTACTTAAAAGGGACATAAAAAATACTCCAGGATTGCCCATGAATAAATACATATGCCTATAATTGGTCATGAATATGGGGAGTATCTGCGACACACTTTAGTTAAGGATGTTAAAAATGTGTAGAATATTAAGATTGACATGTTTGTATTGGACAAATAACTCTTTGCACTTTATGTTAGCTCTTTTGTTGGTCATCAGCCAAAGTATTCTTGTAAGTTTCTTGTAATGGTGTTTAGACCAAGTTGTGATTTTGCTTGATATAGGCTTAAGAATGCTATCCTAATTGCTCCTGCAATGGTCCATTGTGTTTCTAGTGTCAGCTCAACAAACCCTTATGCATGGTAATAAAACTTACTTGTGTTCCATACAAGTAGTGATACGGTTGTTGTGTTGTTATGTAATGCAGAATGGTAGAGGATTATTATCTAAAGAAACAGTGTTGCCCCATATATTATGTTTGATATGACCTTAATGCAGGACGTTCGAAACACTCGAATTTCTAGCTAGTAGCCGTGTTCCAAATTTTTGAATTAAAACTGAACTCGGGGTTACTTACTTCACCAAAGGATACTTGACAATTGAGAATTGTGCTTTTCCATCTATCATACAATTATAAATATTGCAATTTTTAATGGCAAAAATAGTTTTATTGGCTAACAGATAGGTAGTTATTGCAGGCATAGGCTACAAATTGATGTCATGTGGTCTATACAATATAATGATTGAGACAAACACAGTTTGATCAAATTATCTTGTTAACGCCAAACTTAAATCCATATCATTTGAAATGGCCATGATGGCAACAATATATTCACGTGTCTATTTAATACAAAATCAGTCTGGGATCATTGGGTTTTAGTTTTTCTTCGAGGTTTGGAGTTAGGCTATGCATCAATGTTTTGCTCCTCTATAAAACCTGCTCCTTAGATGTTTGAAGCTCTCTGTGACAAAAATCCGATCAGAGGTCTTCAAAGAATTCTCTCATTTCTATGCTAAGGAAACATGTATTTCCATTCTTTGATCTATTAGACTTGTCCTTATGCTTTTACAATGCTTGTTCCATCACAAGGACCAGAGATTTCTTCAAGCCAATCTTCATAAAGTCATGGTATCAAGTATTGTATTATCTGAAGTAGCAATTTTGATTGATTGTGAAAACATGACTTTGAAATATGATTTAAGCCACTTCACCCTCAGGACACAGAGGGCAACCCTCTGTGCGCAGCACCTTGTTTTCCTTCATATATGTATGAGCTATTGCAAGCATATATTGTTAGGATGCATATATGTATCGCGTTGCGCCAATAAGGATGTAGACATATTATAAATTATTTTTTGATTAGCTACTCTGCGCATGCATAATCCACCAGCTTTTGGCACAAGGAATGTGCATAGAAATTTAGTACTACATGAGGTCTCATCATGATGCCATGGTATATAAGGCAAATGCTTCCGAGCTTGGTTTAGTTTAATAAGCCATTCTATGCTTCCCATAAAACTAGAATTATAATAGTCTATCCTTTTAAATATTTAATAGTCAGATGCTAGCCACAAGCATATAAACAATCTATCAAAAGAAATTATTTATGCTGAAAATTATGAAGAAGATGCAAAGAGGGCTTTTGATGAAAATGCATAGCAGCTGCACAACTTTAAAAATGTTGAAAAGTTATTTCATCACGTTTGTTGACAGCAATCATCATCTCTGTATAACTAATGCTTCTGATTTTTTGCAAAGTAAGTCGTCCTGAGAGGCAGATGAACATGATCAAATCATTTTATAGCTATAACAAAGCTATTATTCTACAATTACCGAAGGCTATTTCTATGTCTAACATTTCTTGCCACGATGTATAAATGCGTTTAAGATGTTGGTCCTGCTAACAGAAGTTCAGAAAACTAAATGCAGCACTCCAACTAAAGGTAATAGGTGCAAACAAACTTCATTTGTAGAGGTTTTAATCAAATGCTTCATTTACCATTTTTATCTTCCCTGTATATCTGGACTGCAACTTATTGCTTGAATCCTATTTAGGGGGACAAAATATCAAAACACTGATGCTTTCTTATTCTACAATTGTCGAAGGTTATTTCTATCTCTGCTACATTTGTTGCCACAGCTTGGAAATGCATCCAAGATGTTGGTTCTAGATGTTGAGGCAAGCTAGGTACCTTCAGTGCACTGAATAGCACTCTTGAACCTATCATTTACATGCCTGGAGGACTCCTAGAGCGTGTCCTGCACTTGAAAGTGGAATGGCATCTATGGATCCATTTCTTTATATGTCCCACGTTATTTTTGGGACGTATAAGTGGGCAGAGCATGATATAATCTTATGTCACCAAATCTTTTGTGGTGATTGGCTTAACACTGTAAGAGGAAGATTGCAACTGGCATAACAATGGCTTATGCCGTATGTGGAGCTTTCTGCTCCAATAGACAGATTCCAGTCAAATATTTGTAAAAAGCTCAGACTCTGTATGTAAGATACTCTTGGATTTCCTCTAGATGAGGTGGAAAATGTTTTTGGAGTTTCTTATAACGGTTGTTATTGAGCTCAACTTATGAAATCTAGACACTTCATTAGCTTTTTCAAATCACTGATAATATGTTTCTGGTATAATCATACATCAATTATGAAGTGGCCTGGTTTTGTAGCATGGTTTGGCATATAAGCTAATGTGTTTTCACATATTAGTAATAACATTGCATGCCTTAGAGATTGCAAATTCAGCAAGGGTTTTGGCAGCCGGAATGCGGGAAGACATTCCCGATGTTTCAAAAAGCTTTGTATATGGTTTTAATGATTTCAGTTTTGGCCGGATGTAGGAATTTTTCTTCAGTGAAGCTTCCATTCCATTCATGCACCGTTACTCAGACATGCACCACGGCATGGAGACCAACGCTGCTATGGTTAAGGTTCGTGATATTATGTTCCTGTTTTTTATTCATAGCCATAGCCTGCAGCAGGGGATGCATTCAAGTTGATAATCTAGCCTTTAGTTGCCACATGATAAGCCCATATTGCTGAGACTTTCATTTCTTGCATGATAGCATGTGTGATTGACAAAAGGACACTTCATTTTTGAGTTTTGAATGCCCACGATGCCTAAGGGCCTTCCAAATCATTGTGTTGCAAGTCTATGTCGGATATGTTACTTCTAAATCTAGTGCTCTCTGTCACAGCCCATGTGATCATAGCAGATAAGATGATTCAGTCACTATCATAATCATGAATAAATCAAACCTTAATGTATTTAAAGCAAATGAATTTAGCTTTTACCATCTTTGTGCAGGAGCCATAATGGGTAATTTGGTGCAGTACATAGCCAAGGCTTTTGATCAAATGATTGAATATGGTATCGGCCAGCTACAGGTCTGTTTTTTAAATTCTATTTAGGGCGCGTTCAGCTACATATTTAAAAAAATATCTGCAAATGTTGTTCCAATATCTTTTGGATTTTGCTTTTGCTCATCTCTCCGCCAAGTATCAATACCATTCTGCAATATGTAAAGTCCTACTCCAAACATATAGATGTTGCAACTATTACTGTTTATTGCAGAATAATTTGGGAATTTGTGGTCTTTGCTCGGTGGAGGAGGTTTGACCCATGCAATATGTTTTGTTCCCATGGTGCTATGCATACTAGGCCAACAGGTCAATCGATGCCATAGGACCACCATACTCTAGCTAATTTTTGTGGCCTATACATCCAGATTGTGCAAGTAAGATTGTGAGGGTACTGCTTCAATAACATCTCTGCGCGACGCTTGAATCCTCCATTGCCTTGCAAGCTAATTGGTAGCTAAGAGCAATTGAAGGAGGCACCACAAGACCCCAGCTTTGGGTTCCCTATTAGAGGAAGTATTTGTATGCAATTACTGTGAAGCTTAGCGTTGGATGCACTAAGCTGTTATTGCAAGATATTGTAAAGCACCATTCGAACATGGCTTGATGTTATGATGAGTAAGGTTTAACTATGTCATACTTACATATATGGCACAACATTAGACATTTTCTTAAATATGTGTCCATTAGCACAATCTTCTAAATTTAAAATGGAGCTAGCAGTAACCCTGTTTGACAGAGACTGCTTCATAATAAGAACTATGGAATGAACTACTTGGGCAATGGGCAGCCTGATAGTAAAAGGTTATTTTAACCATGCCCCTTGACATTGCTTCAATAGGCCCAACACGAAGGTCCAGATGCAATAGAAAGACATAGTGGTAATAGAAAGACATAGTGGTAACGCCGGTTTGAAGATGCAATAGAAAGATATAGTGGTAACATAGTTGGTTTGAACATATCTGGAAGAACCTACTCAGAGTTGGCGAATAGTTGTAATACAAGAGGCAGGGCTGTTTTGGCTGTTTCTTCATATACGGTTTCCTTCAGTAGCTTCGCTTTGCTAGAAAATTCATCCCATTTCATCTTCATAACTAATTGTTTGCTTCACTCGGCTTATAGAAGCAACTCATGTTGTAACATCCACTTTAAGAACAATGAAAACAATAGTTTTTAATTCGAGAAGATGTTTTTTCCACACCAAGATGCACTTTTTTCATAATCATCAAATGGTGACTTCAGTGTGTTCAGATTTGCACAACAAATCAAGAAACAATTATAAGCAGTTCATGTATGTTCAGCTATACATTTGTGCATATATTAAAAGAGCAACGTTCAAGTCTGTTCAATAACACTGAATTTGCATTATTTCAATGACGATGCCTAGCCTTAAATGGATGCTTCAGGGTATGCAAAGGTCTTAAATGGAGGCTTTAAGGACATTCTTGCTACATATAAGAGAAATATAGTGGTTTGTACAGATGTAATAGGCAACTACAATGAGATCCTCACATATGCATGATAGAACATGTAATTCTCTGCACAAATAGGACCATTAATGTATTCTGAGTGCATTACATCTTCTAAGATAAATGTTTTGGATCGCGATGCAATAGCTTGGAATTTCATCTCCAGGCATAACAACAATTATTAAGAACTTTAGATATAGAACGATTAATACAATATGAACAAGTTACAATCTATCAAGCTTGATTGACAACATCCTTATAAGGACCTCCATGTAGTAAACTTTAGGTCAGTTGTTGGTGCATCTTCACTAGAAAATCCATTTGTTCTTATAGTCATATGCTTCAAGGCATTCAAATCTAAAGGAACAGGAGCATTGAAGCCCAATTTTCATGCTCTACTTATATCTTTTGTAGAGTCATTAAAATACCTATTTGAAGAAGCATTAAAATATTTTAAAGAAGCACTTAATGAGGAGAGACCTTAAAACAAATATCTATCTATCTATAGGCCAACGGGCATTGGCCCGGTAATGGAATCTGTTAACGTCTCCCTTCTTATTAAAGCTTTTACTCTATCTAATACAAACATAAATTCTTATCTACATTTGTTTTTGTTTTGCATGTAGACGATGCAACCAAATGGGAGTGTACAGTTGTTACTATGGTTATGATATTATGTATGGGTATAAGGTAATTGAGACTCCATTTTGCAACATAGAGAGGACCCAACAGACGAAGGGAGGGGCCCTGCAACTGGTACATTATATTTGTTCCATATAGTCATCCAATAACTGAGAGGGATGGACCTATAGCTCTACTTTCCTTTGCAACTTGCCGAACTTTGGTTTTGGCTTCTCAATTGATTACATTAGCTAGCCTATAAAAATTTGAAACAAGTACAATTTCTATATTAGAATAGAATAGAATAGCGCATATGTCGAATTCCAGAGCAAGTCAATACCGAACATATAGGTGTAAGATAAGAATATTCTCTTAAAAAAAGCAGATTAGTATTGGGTCCATTATGGAGTGTGCAATGATAAGCCATTATCAAGAAGAAAAGCTATTTTGAGACATGCTAACATTCTTATGCCTGAAGAATGCAAGCTATTTTGAAGCTGCGATTTGAACTAACCATTAGTAAACCATCATTCATTTAAATTGGATTTATGTCTGTTCCAAAAGCACGCCACTTTTGCATACCCTTTTCTCAATATAGTGTTGTGTTATGTGACATGCTGTTTTGCATTGTTGCAAATTCTTGCATTGTAGTAGTGGGTGGTTTAATATTTTCTTGTTTTAGTGAGAAGAATGTGGTGTTTGATTAGCATTTGTAGATAACAACAAATCAATATACACAGAACACTTTTTACATTGTATTCACTTGATATGAAGATTACATCATGGAGGGACTAGTCCTTTCTTTGTCAAACAACTCTCAAGATAGGGATCCATCTCCTTAGTCCGATCTAGTTCTGGATGCGTTTTGACAACATCTGATACTATTTTACCAGCAGCCAAGCCACTCACGATGGACATGAATAGTACCAGAAACTCATCTGTTGAGTAATCTTGTGGAGTATAAGTTGGTGGATTTAGAGCCTGACCTTGATTATAAAAGCACTTAAGAGCATCATCATCTACTATTATGATGTCCTCTTTCTTTTGAATGCCAAGCTGATCTATCATAGTACCATGATGTTTGACGAAGACTGGTTTGCCATTCGGATCTCTTGGATGTGGAAACTTTATGCACTTAGTTTGGTCCCAAATCGTCACAAAGTCTCGATTCATGCCTGGTAACACCCTAAGTACTTCATCAACATTTCTGCGTTCCATTGAGGACCAGATGGCAACTCGAAACAATCTGAACGCCTCATTCATCATATCTTCTAAGTGTGGACGAGGATAGATCCACTTAGTATTCGATTCTAGAGGGACTTGCTCGAAGTCATCCCTGTTAATAAGCTTCTTAGGAAACGTTTTACACAGGACACCATTCAGATCGAAGACAATGATTTTGTCACAAGCAGGTGGAGCCCTGAACCATGGAAAACAAAGAGTTAGCCATGCAAAAGTGGTCTGCAATACACGCCAAGCGCGTTTTGTCCTTCATAAATAAGCTACATATCGCTACCGGGCGTGAATTACCTTTCATCGTCGTCGCCATCCCCAGCATAATGGCGCCTACTTCACTCCTGGATGCTTACCGTCGGGCATGAACTCCACGGTTTAGTTCGACACGTTCTCTTCTATGAAAGCTACCACAGGGGGTTTGATTCCTAACCTCGGTGGTTGCATCCGAAGCTTGCATGATCATCCCGGCCGTGTCGAACTGCCGCCATACCCCCCTGCCGGACATTACCAGTTGCAACGTTATCAAGCATGGACTTCATATTTTTCTCCATGATCTCATGTTCCCGCGCTAGCATTTCGGCCTTCTCCTCGGGGGTTGCATTGCTTTTTGAACATTCTGGAGTTGCACTTGGAGGCTTTTGTGAACTAGTAGTCTGCCCTTTGAAAGGTACCAAAGCTGACGGGTTTTTATCTTTGACAGGACCCCAATCAGCCGTGGCTAGTACCTTTTCGAAAAACACTTCAAGGAAATCCCTGGACTGGTCATCGTTGACGAAACTTAAACATCTTCTTGATGTCTTCAGGGCCTCTCTACCAATATACCCTCCAATATGTAATTCACAGCAAGTGGTATCAAGTGGTGCAAATGCCTCAACAAGATAGCTTGCCAAATTGATTGCAAACCCATGTTTATTCAAGGGCCCTTTTCTTTTGTCAGCAATTCCAGAGTGGTGTCTTTCCGGTAGAGATTAGGAACATCAAATTCCTCGCTTTCATTTGCTTCATCCTCATCATCTGCTTTGTAGAAGACATTTTTCAAGTTGGGTTCATCCAAAAGAAAACACTGCCATGCACCTTTATCCGATGCCCCTTTGCTCTTAGCTTGGCACAAGGGATATCATTATGAAGATTATACAAGCGCTTTTAAACTGCATCCTCAGATCAGTATCCTTTGTCTCAAAGAGAAGAGAACCTTCCCTAACGACCTTTAGGCATTCCAAGTTGTATGAAGCCACCAAAGCATGCATATGAGGCTCTCTTGGGGGGCATATGATGACAATAGTAAAGAGCTTCTGAGTTGTTAAGCCTATGCAGCTACTAAAGAAACTGCTGTACTCCTGTTGAGTCATCCCCTTCTCTCCTTTTGCAGTCATGCAATCCAATACAAACAGACAAATATTACGAGGGCCTATTGTTGTATCGGGTAGAAGACTTTTATAGCCAGTAGAGACCAGGTATTGGAGTGCAGGTAAGTGACCACCAACATCTTTTAGGACGGCAACCTTTCTTCTCAGCTCAACCATCACCTTATCTGATAGTTTTGCGGTGTGCTGTTGGTTCTTTGATTTCCTGTTTTGCAGAAATTCCTTCGACCAAAAGACGTATTTCTTGATGTCATCAGTAGACACATCATACTTGTCTAGCAGGCCGAGTTCAGACAATGTTACATCACCAGATAGCTTTTGAAGTTCTTCACCAACTGCTACCTTCATAACTCGCATGTTCTTTATATGAGTGCAGCAATCAATGAAGGACATTTTGTCCTTAACTGAAGAAGGCTTCTTGTACAGAACTTCTTTGTTTATGCATTGATTTAACAACCAAATGATTTCATCATCTTGAAGGCCCTGTACTTTCCTCATCTCGGTTATCTTGAGGAGGCACTCTTCCCATTGGGTCTGGTAGTTGTTTCTGAGCATAAGCATCCCAGAACTCGTTCCACTTCGCCCAGACTTCGTCCTTAGCGAAGACGATCTTGTAGGCATCTCAGAGGACCTCTCGAAGCCGCCTGCACGCCTCACCGCTTCCTCCCCAGCTTTTTTCCCCGCTTTTTTGCCCTTGGTTTCTTATCTTGGATGATAGTCTCGAGCCAATGTCTTTTCCAATGCCTTAAACTCCTCGGACTTCGCTCCTCCCCGCTTTTGTTTGCGGGGTCTTCCATATTCTATCCATTGCTGGCGGGCATGACGGAGTTGTTCCACGTAAGGGCTGCACGAATAAAGAAAGCATGTCAGCCAATATGAGTAAGGCATACAAAAATGAACTGCTTTTTAGATCAAGCAAACAGATAATAAGGAAACGACAAACCCAAAGCGTGCCAATTCAGTGGGCGGTATTCATGCGACAATTCATGACAAATACACGCCAGCGCCGAATCGGGTAATGTATTGCTTGATCAAAACGGCCAAGATTGCCAATTTGCGCCGGCGTGTATTCGTCCGGGCTAATTGTCGATGAATACACGCCACGCCAATTGGCAATGTAATCGCTTGATCAAAACGCTTCGGGCGCGATTCACCGGGCAATTCGCACCAGCGCCAATTGCCCGATAATCGCCAGCCAATTGCCAAACCAATACGAATACGCCGTTAAGCATTTTGATCAGGCAAAGATATTGCCATCTCCGCGACGTGGCGCAGTGTTCATGCTAACAATTCATGATCGAATACACGCCATCGCTGAATTGGCAAAGATGGATACACGCCGTGGCGAAATGGCAAGCCTTGACACACGCCAACCTAGTCTACTACGCTTATTCCCGCTTGATATATCCGACCACTCTATTCCACCTAATATACTAACCTTTTATAAAGAAAGACTTCGCCCATTTCGTTCAATGTTGCACTAATCTCTGCCGGATCCTCTGCAGGGGGTATGGGGGCTTAGAAACCGACACCTTTGTAGTTGTAATGTAGCGTATACATTGTTTGTCCCGCTTGCTTAGCCTCGGTTGGATAGGGATCGTTGTGCCTCAATAGAATGTTTGTCCGTCAATAATAAGGAAGCATACATTAGGGTTCTCCACCGTAAGCTCCTCTAGTGTTGTCCATTGCGATTGGAGCATCCTTTTCTTATCCCAAGGAAGCACGCCTGCGGGCATAGGAACTTAGCCTGATTCCTCACCATCGCCCTCAAGATTTCTCTAGCATGCTCGTGGTCATACCTCCCGCTAACAAGACTTGACTTATGTGATCTCACCGGGGCGGTCAACATGGATGGGATGTGTAAAAGATTGGCCAAGTGGGTAGTTGTCCGCATACTTGACTAGCCTACTCATTGCCTCCAAATGCGATTTCTTTTGAGTCGGGTTTACGCCAAAATGCCATCAATCATTGCGTACCGGGATGTCCTTTCCTAAGTCCAGCAATCTTCGTACATCCCTGATATCATTTTGATGCTTCAACTCTTCCATGTAGTAACTTGGAGAAGGTCCTCGCAATAGAAACTGGAGTGAGGACAGTATTTTGAGACCATCCATACTTGAAACATGACTCAGCACTCACGTCCTTCTTCATCAGACCATCTTTGAAAGCAGTTGCCCTGGCATGTGTAAATCTGACGAGATCTTTCTTGTGGTTCTTCAAAATCTCCACTAGGAGTTGACAACATATGTCATCCTGCTCCTCACAAGTGATAAGAATACCTTGTTTCTTCATAAGATCGGTCTCTTTCTTCCTGGAGTGTAACACAAGATCCACCTTACCATTTGTTTTGCCTACATCAACATACCACTCCGCACTGTCATCCATCTTCTCCTCGGGGCATGGAGGATCTGTGTCTGCTCTGATAATGGATCCGCTATCATCCATCGACAATGCATAGGATACTGCGTCCTCATTAGGCTTTCTTTTCTTCTGTGAGCTGGAGCTCGCTGGAGTATCTTCCGAGCCTCTTGCTTTCTTTGGAGGAGGTGTAGGAACTATCAATCGGTTTTGTCTCTTCTTCCCTACAAACGAGGGTGCAATACACGCTTAGCGCGATTTCGAGTGGTCATCCATTCCGGCCAGGCTAAAGTACAGAATGGCATACAGTCGTCAATCACAGACATGCACTCAAAAGGCGTGGCAATTACAGCAGGCCAAACAGTCACTCGAAGGCAGGCCGACTAAACACGGTCATACTAATTTACAAACAGTTGGACAAATTCTAGACAGAATAGTTAATCACGAGCAGGACAATTTAACACAGGAAGGATATTAATTATGCAGATGCAAATTCAAGTCACTGCAGAAATGAGCAGCTAAAGAAATGATAGACAGGAGTGTGAGCAGCTATAGAAATTTAAGTCACTGCTACAGAAATAATAGACAGGAGTATAGGCAGAAGATTTATTGACAGTAAATACAGAGCTAACACTGCACACTAATCAGAGCAATGAACAATGAATGAATGACAATACTGACCTTGAGCATCTTCTCTCGTGGCCCGGCCTGAGTTTGGAGCAGCACGACCTTTGGGCGGCATCTTCGCGATGATCTTGAGCGCCTCGGAGTTCTTGAGTTCTTGAGCGCCTCGGAGTTCTTGAGCGTCTCGGAGCAAGTCGGCAATCAAAAAGCAAGAAATGACATTCAAAAACTTACATAGATTTCCATAAGCCGAGTAGGTCGGCTTTCGATCGAAGGGTTTCATTCGGATCGACTTTTGATCGACGGTCCGATAGAAGCGAGCAGTTATTAAAATTTTGCGGATCGACTTTTAATCGACGGTCCGATAGAAGGGAGCGGTTATTTAAATTTCGCGGATCGACTTTTAATCGACGGTCAGCAATCTTACGATTGGGCCTAATGGACGGGACGCGATCGTACGAGCAGTAAATGGCTCTACGACCGCCGTATTGTGAAATCCCATAATTAGATTTCACTCAGCCGGTAAAAAAGCAGTACAATTAACGGATAATTTGAAACTACCACCTAATCTTGCCGCCAGCCTTTCTTGTCATTCGAACTCGAAAGAACTTGGAAGAACAGGAAGAACTCGGAAGAACTGGGAAGAAACCGGCGCCTGAGCGATGTTGAGCGCCTTCATATAAGTTCATCTACTCTTCCAGATCCCAAGCTGCAAATTAATCCCATGATCTTGCGACATTGAACAGCGTTGGAGAAGAATGTTACATGCTGACGACGAATTTGAAGAGGAGGGTGGGAAATTGCAAGATAGAATCAGTCGTTCCGGAAGCAATATGCCATGGAGTTCCTCTTGGAAATGATCATGTGAAGATTCTAGTAACTAGTTGCCATTTCAACGACGAAGCATTACCCAGAAGGCATCCTGGTGGAGACACAGTGGGTGAAAGCATCGGAACCTTTGTTGCATGGCCAGTAATTCGCTTAAAGAAGGTGAGTTTCATTTTCTTGGAAGAAATAGAGGAAGATACATCAGAAAAAGTAGATTGAATGCTTATACTAAGATGCACAAGCTGATTCTGTCATATATATGAAATTAAAATGCTTGCATACCAGACCATTCATTCAAAATTTCAAAACTATAAGGCCTGCAGACCAGACCATTCAGGAATTTAAAAAACACTAGACACTCTTTACATTGTTTTAATTACATCTGTGTGTTATTCATCTGTGTGTTGTTCCTCAGTAGTCTCAAATGCTGGCACAATAGTCTCAAATGTTGTTGTAACAAGAAAAGCTGGCACACAAGAATCAGGCAAATAAGATGGTGCAGCTATTGGGATATTACCCAAAATGGCTTCGAGATCTGCAACTCTCATTATCAGCTGAGCATTCTAAATTTCAAGCTCCTCCAGAGCACCACACAACTCATTGAATAAGCCTATGCTTGTCACCTATGCTGGCACTCACCTTCTTCAGTTGAATACGCGCCAGGCGTATGTTCAGTTGAATACGCGCCAGGCGCGAATTCATAAAACTGTAAGTCAGAGAGAAAAAACAAATTAGTGATTCATTTGTAATTTAAATGCAGTACTGGCATTAGCAGAAGTCTTATGAATTGTAAACTCATTTAATGCATTAAAAAAATTAGCAGGTCTTTGTTATGAAATATTAAGATACGAAAGCTAGTTATCAGATGCAATTCACGCCATGCGTATATCCCGTATCACATTTAATACTTCAAAGCGAAGATCAGTAATTTCTTCGTGTAAGTCAGATCAGTAATTATTAAACTTGAGAGAGCTGAAGTGAAATCACGCCAGGCGCAAAATATGTTTGTGTGCAAAATGTTTACATTATACAGGTCCAATACACGCCTGGCGTGAACTGCATAAAGCTAATTACTGTATGCAATTCACGCCAGGCGTATGTTGGACTGCTTGAGAACTTAAACATTTTGCACACAAACATATTTGGCGCCTCACTTCAGCTCTCTCAATTTTTTTTTTTTTTTTTTTTTTGAAGGCAAGGTGGGTTTTATATTCATAATTATAAGAGATACATCAAAATATAATAGGACTCCAAAGGAGACCTATTAATATCAAAAAGAAAATCCTCCATATCAGTAGAGGGACAGTCTAAGTTTGAAGTAGATAGTTTATGAGCAAGGATAGACTGCCAGATCCTAGTTTGCTAATACAGCATCAAGTTCTGATCCAATAACAGTTCAAAATTAAGAATGAAAGAGCCAGAATTCAAAACAGCTTCTGATTTACAGTTATGCTTTCAAGTTTGAGTTGACACTAAAGAAACATATTACAGTCATTAAATCCTTGTATTGCCATTGAAAATTTTTACATAAGGTCTTTTATTAGAGTTGCCCAGCTCTGTGTTACAAAATTACAAAAGATCTAGGCAGTTTAAGGAGATGCCTAGCTCCATTCATAATCATCATTTGAGGCCTTTTTTGGAGATGCCCATCTCGCTCTTCTGAACCAAAAACTAAATAACAAAAACAAAACAAAACAAAATTCAGCCCTCTACCTCCTCCTCCTCCTCCTCCTCTTCTTCCTCCTCCTCTTCTTCCTTTGAGCTATCATCTGCCATCTCTCCAAGGATGTCTTCGGCAACATCTTCGTCTTCGGAGGAGGAGAGGGCGTCCATTATAAGCTGCTTTTTTTCTTCCTCCAATTCCTCTCGCCATTCTTCATCAGCTTCCTCCATTTCTTCTTCTTTTTGAAGCTCGTTCTCCATCTCCTCATCTGAATCTGCATGTGTATGGGGGGACTCGGGGCTGCTAATGCTGGTGCTCAAATACTCGTTTCCCGGGCGAAGCTTACCCTGAAGAAATAACTTCTCCACCATCCATCCCTGCGTAGTGCGGAAAGGCAGCCACAAATGACATCTCATGGGATGGAGGAATTGATTTCTTGATCGGTTTTCGATCTCACTCTTAAACCTCTGAGGTTAGTCCCCGCGGATGGAGGCGGATCTAAGCCGGGCAAAGATGGCTCACCATGGCTAGAAGAAAGAAAATGGCGCTGGAAGAAAATGGCGCTAGAAGAAAAAAATGGCGGTTGAAGGAATGGAGGGTTTCATGCAAGATATAGTAGTTACATGCAAGGTTTCGTATAGGCGCGGTTGTAATTATGATTTCAATCACATCATATACGAATTATATCCTATACGAATTAGCTATCATTACTTCTATTGAATTAATTACGCCCTAGGTTATCATTAATTCTCTATAGAATTACCCACATGTCAGCTATACTTAAAACCTATGTTGTCATTAATTTTGTATAATTACCTAGACCTCAGCTATACTTACAACCTACTTTGGCCTATCTAGAATTACGACCAATACTTACCTCATTAGTGCTACTAACATACACCCTATGTTATCATTAATTTTGCATAATTACCTGCACCTAAACTATACTTACAACCTATCTTTGGCTGCACTTACAACATATATTTGTCCATTTAATGGTTTTTTTGGTATTTTTTAAAGTTCCCTTTAATCTATTCTCAAAATTACTTTGTCCTTATTTCGAACTAATATTAAGACATTTAACTTTATATAGGTGAAGCGTGTGGATCCTAAAAAAGGCAAAAATGTAATACCTATCCTCCCCCAACATGTTTCAACATTGTTACCACATGTTCTTATCACATTGTTACCCCATTGTAAACATTGTTCTTGTAGGTGAATGGTGTGGACCACTCAAAGGGTGTTGAGGCTGAGTCTACTAAGCAAATTATCCTCTACAGTAGGTTGGATTGGAAGAATAAGAAGGTGAAAGTGAAGCACCAATGCAATAAGGAGCTAGTAGGTGAAGGAACTATCATACTAGCTGATCCTATCCAAGCTTTCAATGATGAAAGGTTAGGAGAGGATAAAGTCGGTGTGGCCATAACAAGTTTAGAAGAAAAATGGAAGGAAAAATGGACAAATCACCAGGATTGCACTGCTTGTATTAAACAATTGGAGGTTCCATGCATCATGCCATGGCCTATAGCCTGCATTGAGTTTATAGGAGAATTCCTTTTACCAGAGCCAGAGGTTGTGGATGACACTGATTTTCTTAATGCACCTCCAATAGCTGCCAGGACCACATTTTCAGAGAAGAGGGCACACTCAGTGGTGAAACATTATCCTAGCAAGAGGTCCAAGTCAAGTAGTGATTGTTCACGTGAAGCTCTGAGTAAGGTAACACAAGGCCCCCAAAAATGAACTTGTATAAAAAAATAGCAAGGAAACCAGTATATATGTGATTTTTTTATACGACAATACAAAATGTAAAGAAAAATCATGTGTTCTTCCTAGTTTTGCAAAATCAATAGTGGTTCATATCATATTATTTGTACTAATTCATAAATTTACAGTAGTTTCTAGAAATCATCATTAGTTTGTATGACTGTTTTTTAATGTACAATGATTTAGCAAAATCATATCCTGTTTAATTACATGAATTCTACGATTGTACAATAGGTTTTTGAAATCATCAATAGTTTAGAAGAGGTGTTTTAAGCATATATTGATTTTGAAAAACCAATAGTGGCTAATATTATATTTTTTGTACTAATTTAAAATTTTACACTAGTTTCTAGGAATCATTATTAGTTCATAAGGTTGTTTTTAAGTGTAGATTGATTTAGCAAAATCACTAATTGTTTATATCATGTTTAATTACATGAATTCCATAATCATATACTAGTTTTTTGAAATCATCCATAGTTTAGAAGATGTATTTTAAGCATATATCGATTTTGCAAGACCAATAGTGCTTCATATCGTATTTTTTGTACTAATCCAAAGATTTATAGAAATCATAATTAATTTATAAGATTGTTTTTAAGTATATAGTTTTTTAGCAAAATCATTGCTAGTTCATATCATGTTTACTTACATGAATTCTACAATCGTACACTTGTTTTTTGAAATCATCAATAGTTTAGAAGATGTGTTTTAAGTACATCTTGATTTTGCAAAACCATTCCTAGTTCGTACTATATTTAACTTATGAATTCTAGAGTTTATGATGGTCTTTGAAAATCATAATTAATTTAATAGAATGATTTTTCTATATACATTTTTAGTATCATAATTTCAGATGTGTTTACATGCTAGTTGTCACAAATTTGTATTCTACCGCATTCTTCTTATTAGTTTGAGAACCACGTTAAAATTTGCAAAGATGCTAAGGTTTATTTATGTGGTTGTTTACTATGCTCGTTAATAGTTTATTCTTGTGTTAATCGTGTTGTTAATATTGTATTTTTCCAAATGCAAATGTTTTGAGCCTTAATAAAGATGCAAAGCTTCTAAATATATAGGAAGCATATGCGTGTAAGGCTTCGTAGAATCAAATGAGCCTTATCAATAAATTTTACAAAAGAAAAATAAACAACGTGTCACTAATGATATAGATTAAAATCAATGTGTTGCTTCACATAAAAAGAAACTTTGTAATGAATTGATATCTAGCTTGTAACTTCGTAGCAATATTAGAAATTTGTGATTAGTGCAACGTCAAAAACCAAAGGTGAATGCTTTGCCTCCGTTACTTTCCCCCTCTTGTCTTATGTCCGTAAAGGGGAACATTTGGGGGTTGGAACATCCGTGCGGTGGATGTCCATTTTTTCTTTTTGAGAACGTTTTCTATAACATGAACTACTATTTGAACGGTTGGGATTAACAAATGGAGTCGTTTTATTCCCCGATACCTAAACCCTAGTAAATCAGAGGGTTTAGGTTTTGGCAACCTTCCCCCTCCTCCTCAAGGGGTCAAGAGCTTGCGGTGGGGTCCTTCGAGGGTTCAAGAGAGACCTTAAGAAGGAGAACAAAAACCCTCCCCAAGTGCCGCCCAAACTTGTTCGCGTTGATGACCCGCGAGCTCTGGACATTGTGTGACCAGAGCATGCCGGTTGGCATGCAACGACATTTCGACTGTGCGGTTGCATCCAAAAGGCCAGAGTTACCTTAAGACACATGTATGAGGAGTAGAGAATTGGTCAAACGCCTGAACTGCCAAGTACGTGCTAGCTTTACATTATAGCACTAGGCTAGAGTGCATCGAGTGAAAGATAGACTAGTTGCTTGTAGCAAATCGAGTTTGGCTCTGTTGGTCATAATCGCTGATCCCTACAGCAAACTAGATGCTCTGGACTCATGAACAAAGTCAAAATCACATTTTGAGCTAGCAAGCATGGCCGAACTAGAGGGGCACATCATTTCCCCTCTTGTCTTATGTCCGTAAAGGGGAACATTTGGGGGTTGGGACATCCGTGCGGTGGATGTCCATTTTTTCTTTTTGAGAATGTTTCCTATAACATGAACTACTGTTTGAACGGTGGGATTAACAAATGGAGCTGTTTTATTCCCCCGATACCTAAACCCTAGTAAATCTGTAGGGTTTAGGTTTTGGCAGCCTTCCCTGCCTTTGAAGGGGTCAAGAGCTTGTGTGCAGGGTTCCTTCGAGGGTTCAAAGAGAGAGCTTAAAAAGGAGAACAAAAAACCCTCCCCAAGTGCCGTTCAAACTTGTTCACAGATGGCCCGCGAAGCCGGACATTGTGCGACCGGAGCATGCCAGTTGGCATGCAACGACATTTCGACTGTACGGTTGCATCAAAAAGGCCAGAGTTACCCTAGGACACATGTCTGAGGAGTAGAGAATTGGTCAAACGCCCGAACTGCCAAGTACGTGCTAGCTTTACATTATAGCACTAGGCTAGAGTGCATCGAGTGAAAGATAGACTAGTTGCTTGTAGCAAATCGAGTTTGGCTCTGTTGGTCATAATCACTGGTCCCTACAGTAAACTAGATGCTCTGGACTCATGCCCAAAGTCAAAATCACATTTTGAGCTATCAAGAATGGCCGAACTGGAGGGGCACATCATTTCCCCCTCTTGTCTTATGTCCGTAAAGGGGAACATTTGGGGGTTGGGACATCCGTGCAGTGGATGTCCATTTTTTCTTTTTGAGAATGTTTCCTATAACATGAACTACTATTTGAACGGTGGGATTAACAAATGGAGCTGTTTTATTCCCCCGATACCTAAACCCTAGTAAATCTGCAGGGTTTAGGTTTTGGCAGCCTTCCCTACCTCTGAAGGGGTCAAGAGCTTGCATGCAGGGTTCCTTTGAGGGTTCAAAGAGAGACCTTAAGAAGGAGAACAAAAAACCCTCCCCAAGTGCCAGTTCCAAACTTGCTCTGTTGTGATGGCCCACGAGCTCTGGACATTGTGCGATCGGAGCATGCCGGTTGGCATGCAACGACTGTGCGGTTGCATCCAAAAGGCCAGAGTTACCCTAGGACACATGTCTAAGGAGTAGAGAATCGGTCAAACGCCCGGACTGCCAAGTACGTGCTAGCTTTACATTATAGCACTAGGCTAGAGTGCATCGAGTGATTATTATGCTCCAATTTCATATCACTAAATGTCACACAAGAAGCACTATTAAATATCATATAGTTGAAGCTATGTATACCTACACCGTTTCCAAATTGTAATGATTAACTATTCCAAATTATAGGGAAAAAATCATATTCAAACCATGTCAATTTGCCGCTTTATATGTTGTCCATTAATTGCTACAAAATATCCATTAATTATGCGAGATGGCATGGCATGAGTATGGTGAGATGGCAAAGATGAGTGGTGAGGTGGCAAATATATGAAGGGGTGGAACAATGAAGAATGTGCATAGACAATTTGGCAACTTTTTAGAAAGCATATATTTTCCATGGTGATATGGCATTTTTTTGAATGATGTGGCATGTCACATGATGATTAAGCATTTTATGCACCTTAGATAGAAAATGACTCGGCCAAACTTTTGAAAAAAGGGTTTCTGGACTGAGATAAATAGGTTATTAATAGTCGCAAGCGAAGTGACATGGAATATGTGGCTCTAGGGTAATGTCGACATCTTGAGTTCTTTGGCAGAGCCAATTTGCAGTGAGGTGGGTAAGTCACACGTCTGTCGCATTTTGACTTGCACCTGTGTCTTACCAAACAATAGTGTCATATCAAAAATTTAATTATCATGTATTCAACGCACCTCTATTGCATCGTTTGTTCATCTGCACCATCTCTCTCCCCCACCACATAGCAAGGCAACGAACCATGCAAACCAAATATTCTATGGCTTATCATATCCAAATTAAATCTATTCCTTCAAATGCCCTTTGCCCCTCTATCCCAAGGGTTCCCTACACGTGCCACAACCTGGCCTTCTCATCATGTTTCTTTTTTTAGAAGAAGAGGGGAGGGGCATTACCTTGAACATACAACAAAATAAATTAGAAAGATATAAAACCCAACAGTGAACTACATGTCTCACACACAGACACACACATATGCAATGTTATGAAGGTTATATTTCGGTCATTGTTATATTTGACAAATGGTCCGTTCCGACATTTTACATCATATTTTATATGCTCAAATATATTTTATGTTCTTAACGAATATAGTTGATGCTTTTCTTTCTTGTCGATAGGGTGTCTTTCCTTGCTCCACAACATAGCACCTACCAAATCCTTTTATTTTTGCATGCCCAATTGAAAGGTTTTATGATGCTTCCCATATGATTTAATATACCCTCACTTTTGTTTCTTTTCTTCTCTTAATGACGGAATTTTAGGTAAGAGGTATGAGAGACAAATACATGTTTTGATGCTTAAGCATTCAACTAATAAAAGCACCACAAACGAGACTTGTTATACTATTCACGCATCAGCTTTGGCAAATCCGAAGCAGAGTATAAGATGCATTTCCAGTATGATTGAAACTAAAGTTGCCAGACAAATTTTCAGCATAATTGTTCTATATTATTTTAACTGGATCATCTATGGGACACATTCCACATGCTATCGGACCCTTCTCCCTCAACTACCTTTGAAGGAATTCCTAGCTAACTGATGGATCTAATTTGATGCCCACTGAATAGAAACCAATAGAATTACAACATGGCATGAGGGGGGCATGAGGAGCTTAAGAAGTTATATACTAAGGTGTACATTCAATTAAAGGAAATGCAGAGAGCGATTAACAGAGAGACAAAAATGAAGCACCATGTCTGCCTGGATGGATTTAACTCCAGGCATAAGCATGCTAAGAAGATTGATTCGGCATGGATTCAAGGTAACGTGTGGTCCACTGGCTTGGCATCAAGGTAAAATGGCAATACCCCAATCTTTTATGCTCGTACTTGAGTTTTGAGCTCTATGACCTAGCCTTACTACACCTAAGATATAACCAGAACTCTGACATGCAATGTGAATGTCAAACCAAGATAATATGCCCCCCTTTTAATCTAATAAATCATGTAAGAAGGAAACATACCTCAGTCTGTCCGGAATAGTTTTATGCTCTACTAAGCAGAGGATGCCACCAAAGCAATCACCATAGCCATTCGATTTCTCCAAATCTTCTCCTGCACTATCGACAGAGCAATTTGAATATTCATTGGCATGACCATAATCCTTAAAGGGTTTCCTGTTGCTCATATCCCCATTCATCATTCACTATTTGTGATCTGTCAATGATTGAAGCAATTTCTATATCATTTATCTAGTCTTTTCTGGGGCATAAAATGCAATTAAACCGAAACCAAAGTAAACCGAAACCAAAGTAGACAATAGATGAGGCTATATATATATTGTTATTAGCATACTATAAGACGAATCAGCAAATGGCTAAACATATTGTTAGTGGGCAAAGTAATAGAAATGGGTCTGAATAAATTCCAGAGAACCATCTTTGCTCTATATAGCATCATTCTTAATGTGCAACAATAAGGTAAGTAATTAGTACCTTTCAAAAAAAAAAAAAAAAAAAGGCACCTGCAAGATAGGATCAAAGATGCGCATTCAGCACTGGCAGCATGACAAATGGGATTCTATGCCACAGTAAACACACCATGCAATAAAACTAACACCATAGTATGATTAATGCCCTAGTCTCACAAAGATCAGACGAATTTCGGATTGAAATGCTGAGAAAACGATGCCGGTTTGCCAGTTTCTGGAGTTGCGATACCAAAAGGCGTGATGGACAGACTAATGCCTATAACAAGTTTAGGCCGATCGTGATGGATATCCGAGTATATTCCAGCATATACCCGAGATATTTCAACTTCCCACATAACCGAGCACTTGCCCTTAGGGGCAACCCAAAAATCCATAAGAAAACTTGCCAGAAGATCCCAATATACATTAACTTCGTCGGGAGTTTTTCCCAGAAGATGTGCAATGCATGTCCCAGCCATTTTGGCTATGGCCATATGACTTGAACATAGCAAGACTCGTAGGGAAAGATACCCCGCAAAAAGTAGTAGAACATAAATTATCATGTTAGGTTAAAAATTATAAGTTGAAATATGTGTGAGAATAAAGGGCCAATCAAATGGTTGAAACGGCGATCCTGACACTTTCATTCTATTGGTTCAACTAATTTCCCGCTTTGCCGCTTACTTCGTTGCAAATCCGGTATTCTGTGCCTCGCCGCCTGCTCTGTGCAAATCCGATCTGTGCAAATCCGGCCTACTCTATGCTTTGTCGCTTCGCCTACTCAAGAATCCGGAAGCTATTGTTGAGCAAATCGAGTGCAATGGCGCACAGGCATGGCGTTCAAGATTTTTCTTGGCGCTTAGGTTTTTTTGGCTCAGGTATTTTTAGGGCGCTTAAGTTTTTTCGGCACTTACTCTGTTTATAGATCAAGATGACCAAGATGCCGTTAGCACAGCATGACAACCGTGGAGCTATGGAGGTTATTTCATGCTGGGGTCAAAATCTGAAGCCGTAAATCAGCAAATAAACTGGCCTATTCCTTTGGTTGAAGTTTCTATCCGCTACATTGCCACTGGATGTGGTGAGTAAAATGCTTCTGATCGCTCTGTATGATCATTTGCTTTTGCTTATTTGTATTCGTATTCTACATTTTGTTTTTATTTGACGTGTTTAGTTAGTGATCGTATGCAATCAACAATGTTCTTCATTTTGTTCTTTTCGTTTTTTCCGTCTTTGATATTCTAAATGTGGAAAAGGATCATCTCGTAAACTCAAATGTCATCGTTCAGTTGGTGACATGCATTCGTACGAAAATATGCTGGGATCTAGTCTGTTAACGATCATAGGGTGTTAGAGCGAGTTCAGGGCTATATGAATGTACTACAGTTAACCTGAATAGAAATGTTTGTTGCAGTATCAGCTCATTGTATTGCCCTTGATTCTGATGGTAGGTGTTTCACCTGGGGACGCAATGAGGTAGTAGGGTGAAACTTTTATTTGGCAAGCATTACGATGACTGCAATTGCATGTTTGCTAATTATGTATTTGTTGCGTGACAGAAAGGGCAGCTAGGATCAGGTGATTTGCTGACGAGAAGTGCACCAACTTTAGTGACAGCTCTATCTAAGTAAGTGGGCTCTCTGGATTTGTTGGGTTTTCTGGAGGTTATGCGCTGGAGGTTATGCGCCCCTTCAATGTCTTATCCTGATGTATGACTAGCTTTTCAGAACTATGAGGGTGTGATGGTGTGCATGTATTGCCTTTGATCTCACTTGTATCACCTCAAGCTTGATGTGTTTAAACTCAACTGTGCTCTGATATGCTGCGTGCGCATTATATTTATGTACAGATGTTCTTGGCTGTTCTTGACATGTGACAGCATGCATTGTAATATCAGATACATTGAAAATATCTATTCTTGTTATTCAATGGTTTTGTGCATGTATTTTATTGGTATCCAATGGTTCAGTCTTAGAAACAAGCACTTATATATTAAGAAAGCACTTAAATATATGTTCATTAGATTAGATAATGCCAAAACTCATTTGTTTGCTATTGCAATTATGCAATCTTTGTGACAACGGAAAAACTGCAATTCTTAAGTTTTGATGTTTCTTCAAAACTACATTAAAAAAAACAACAAGTGGTTTCACTACAAACAATGAAAATAATGCGTCGACAATTGAAGGAAAACTATGCTAAATTTTTTACATATGTATTGTTTCTAGCTGAAGACCACATCAAAAAACCATACAATTGAAGGAAAACTATGCTAAAAATTTTACATATGCATTGTTTCTAGCTGAAGACCACATCTAAAAACCATACGTTGTTTTTTATTTGGGGGAAAACCACGCATAAATTTACGCGTTGTTTTCTCTAAAGACCATGGGTAAAAACTACATAGAAAAATACGCGTTGTTTTTGTCTAAAAAACCATGCATGAAAACTATGCATTTTTTGTGTGTGAAAAATTACATTAAAAACTACTGTTGTTTCTAGCATTTTCGGAACAATAATATGGGTGGTCTTTGAGTGTTGTTTTATTGCAAAAACAATAGCAAAAAACTACATGTAGAGCAGATTTTGGGGTTATAGTGAACCATTCCATTAAACTTGAAATACTAATCATTAGTTAGTATCAGACATTTTAAGTTGTTAGAAAAATTAGCTGAAATAATTATGTTTTAGTACCATGGAGAAAATAGGGTTAAAAAAGTCATATTAGCATATTTAAACCAAGATTGTTTACCAGGTTGTGTACTGGTGATTAATCACTATAAAATGTCATGATAATTATGCGCTTAACATTACCATGTCAATATACTGAAGAAGATAGATGCGATCAAATACCAGTCTAATAAATGTGACCTATTAAATAGTAGTACATATCATATAGTTTAAGCTGTTACAGAGACCAATTAGAATTGCCATGTTTCAACATCATGTCATAAAACAATGTTGTCTTATCACCTTAGAAAAATATGTTGATGAACCATATTAGAATATCATATAGGTTAAGTTGTTATAAATACCAATTAAGATTGCCATGTTTCAATACCATGTCATAAAACAATGTTGTCTTATCACCTTTAAAAAATATGTTGATGAACTATATTAGATAACTAGACATGGTTTGTAAACTTTTGAACCCACAAACATGTACTGATTTATGAATTTGATTTTCACCAACAAACCATTAAAAAAAAATTATAATGGTTCAATTTTGGGGGCCTTGTGTAAGGGGAATGGAATGTTGTTGGGCTAATTGTGTTCAGAAGTTTGAAATTGATGAATTGGTGGAAGCAAGAGCCACCTTCCAAGAGTATACTTGTGATGAGAGGAGGACTTACATGTACTCCATTCATGAGCTTGCACTTCAAGATGAAAAATTTCCAAAGAAAAAAAAAATACCCACTGCTAGGGACATGGATATGTAAGGTTGCATGGATACATATTCATGGCATTCCAATTTCATCTTGGCAAAATTGGCAAGCAAGTCATGCAAAGGGGAGTAAAATTGCATTACATGGAAATAATGGCATGTTGAGGCCAACTTCTAGGATCCTGGCTGCTAGAAAGGTTTTTGAAAAATATGTTGAATTCAATGCTGAGAATATGCCACATAAAAGTAGGAAAGATCAAGAGGGAAAAATAGTTGTCGAGAAGAGATTGCCATCCCATTGTACCCAGAAGAGCATATTGGAGGAAGTGAATGCTTTGCTTCGAGAACTACAGGTACCTGCAATATCTCAACCCAGCTTCAGTAGACTATGGAGCAAGCACTTCAAGCATGTCACTATAGACACTTCGAACAACTTTGCAAAGTGCAACTTGTGTGCTAAGTTGAAAGAGATTCTGGATAAGACCAAGCAACCAAGCCAAAGGGCTAAGATAAGGGATCAAATGAAAGATCACATGACAGACCAATAGTGCATGGCTCGGTGCCAATTTATTATGGCCATTTTAGTTTGCAATTGTGGAGTGATGGTCCTGATTTTCATATTAGAAGTGTGATGAGGTGCTTGAGGAACTATGAGAGTGGTTATTCTGGTGACCTCCACAACCCTGGAGGTGGTAGCCAACCACTCTTCAGTGCATCGTTGGATAGAAAGCCTAATAATTTAGAGAAGTTTACTAAGACAAGGTTTAGAAAGTCAGGTGTTTCTGAACATGTTGGATCCTCAAGTTCACGTCCCCAACCTCGAGATCTACCACCAAAGTTCCTCCTCCAACTTGACAATTATGCTGGAAAGACAAACATGTTCTCATTCCTATCTTATTTAACAACTGTGGGTGCCTTTGAAAGAGTGAATTTAGGGTTCTTAATACCTGGACATACTCATGAGGATGTGGATGCATTGTTTGGGAAGTATAGTGCGCAATTGAAATCTCAAACTGTGACCAATCTTCCTAGACTAATGGAAGTTCTTAGTGAATGCATTTCACCTTCTCCTATAGGGTTGATCATACAAGAGGTGCCTGATTGGAAGAATTTTATCGAAGGTTATGCTCTTGATATGGAAGGTCAATCTAGACCTCTTCAATACACTTTCTGGATCATGGAAAATAAGCCAATAATGCAATGGAAAATGAGACCTTCAGATGATAAATGGAGGCCAGATGAGGGAGTACCTATATAGCACGAAGATGAAAATGGTAAACCTAAGATTCCAATGGGTCAACCAAAAGCTCTTAAGCCTTTTGCAGAGGTGGATTCATTGCAAAGCACATTGGATCAAGATTTAAATACGTCAAGTATTGGAAAAATAACCCCGATGATACCAACCTTGCATTGATAGATTATTGGACACGTACATGGATTATTGGGACAAGTAGACACATCCTCCGATGAACCGAAGATGGATGGCTACCTAAGACTAGGTGGAGAGACTTGATAACACCCGAGGAAGTTGATGATGTGGTTAGTAGTATTCGCAAGTCGATGGCTCCTCCAAATTGAAAACACTATGTTGGTCCTAGGAAGGGAAGGCCTAAATATCTCTCCTCGAGGATTATGATCCCAAAGATGACTTGCTTTGCCATCAATTTGCACTTATGGTACCGTGAGTGCAAAGAGAAATACCTTGTAGATGGGTTACACCATCTCGTAGGTTTGCAAAGAAGTAGGTGACCGCAATGTGAACAAAGTTCGTGGTGGAGTGGTGGTGTCCAAGGCACCGCTTAAATGCAAAGTGGGAGAGGAAGAAAGGTATAGAGACTGTTGGACAAAGAGATGGAAGAGAAACCCTATTGAAGGGGATGATTGGGTTGAGTTAGATACTATTTTGTTTTCATGGACCCCAAAGGTCATCCCAGGCAAGACTGCTAGGGTTACAATACCTGTGGAAGTGAGGAAGAAAGCTATGATATCTCTAGGGGTCACTTCTGAGAAGTAATTGGCAATATGTAACTCAGCATGCATATGTGAAATATTTTTAATTTTTAATGCAATCATATTGTGCTGTTATAAAAAAAAGTCACATTCTCGATGCAAATTTACTAACCCGGAAAAAAGTTGCAGTGCCAAAATGGTCCAAAATCCTGACATAAATCCAATTTAAATGAATGATGGTTAGTAAATGAACTGCATATTCATTCGATTGTTTTCTACTCTATTAATATCTTCTGGATAGTTCATTTGGCTTGCTCTTCTGGATAGTCCATTTGCTTTGCACTTGCACTTTTGTTGAGTAATATAGGGCCCAGTATTTCACATATTCAGGTATGGTGTGCCTATGTAGTTGAAGCTATACTTTGCAATCCTCAAAGGGGACACCAAAATGTAAATGAACTAATATGTAAAATATACGGGTTGCCTTCTAAAGTTGTAGACTAAGGTTGACTCCATGTACACTGCAGTAGGATATGAGGATCCATATTTAATAGAAAAAATGAAAAGTACATTCTTTATTGTAGCAAAGAAAACAAAGATAGGAATTATAGCTTTCAATTGGTTCGTCATTCCAAAATAAAGAGTTGAAATTCAAAGTCACGTAAATCTTTGCCATTTTAAATGTTAAATGGCATCTTGAATAAGTCTTCATCGGTTTCACAAATTTATGGTGCACTAAAAGTTAATTATGATGCTTTCCCATACTAACAACAATGCATTTCATGTTTAAGGCATGCTCACCTTATTTCCCATCCAAAAACAATCCTTTCCATCATACCCTTCCACAATAAAAATTCGTATTTCTTACCCCCACTACTACTTGACATCTCTATTTGATTTATTGACAAAAGGTGTCTTCACAAAAGAGATCAAAATTCTAGGTATAAGATTCTACTAGATGCCATTGATGCATGAGGTATATACGTTCACATGATAAGATCATACTACAATTAGAGTTTAGATTAATCAAGATGTGTCTTGAAGAATGGTAATTAATGACTTGCATTCGAACCTTTTGAAAACGAGGGGTGTATTGTTAAAGTTCTTCAATCATTATGCTTCCTTAGCTTAGCCTAATCAAATATAGAAATTGTGAGCGACTATTTTTTCTCATACATGATTTTACATGAGGGTACCGTAGCACATCTGCTTTGATTTATTCCCTTGCTCAGCAGATCAAAATGTGGCATCCTAAAGGTCCATAGCCACCAATCTCAAATGATGTTGCCAACTCAAGTTAATCTAATATTGGATGAGTGAGCTCAAGCTATGGAGATCCATAAAACTTCGTGAGGACATCTAATGCCCACCTTGCTCCAGTTACAATGTTCGTTCTATTCAATATCCAGCTGCAAGATTCAGTTCTACACAATGGTTATTTATCTTCACGACTATGCCTCCACCAGACCACCTCTCTAAATTATTACTAAAGCCCGGCAACGCCGGGCACCATAACTAGTATTTATTCTATTGAATCTATTTTATTTTTTCTAATAATAATCCATTCAATTGTTTTAGAAGTATGGTCTATGGTCTTAAATCATCACATCAAATCCCACCTAGAACCCCCTGTTATTGTGCTAGATATTCCGTGAAGTCTTATCACACGGTGGAAATGTTTAGTGGAAGAACTCCAAAGCTTCAAGCATTGGGTGTATAAATATTATCTTAGACAAGTTCAAATTGTTCTATAATTTACCAAATTATATATTTACTAGAAAAAGTGCCCAGCGTTGCTGGGCTTTTCGTCAAGTATAAATTGAAGGCAAATGCTAGATCGATGTTCAAAGATTAAGGAATGTTAATGTTGGAATTTGTGCAAATATGTATGAGCCTAGATTACGTCAAAGTGCCCATACGCTCAAGTTCAGCATTTCTAATGTAAATGCATGAAAGGATCTATGGAAATGAGAAGTAGATGAGTAGCGACATTGCATTCCCTCAAGGTTTTACAATGTTCAATCACTTCCCCTAGGAACGGATATGAGGGCGAGGAATGGATTTTTAGGAAGCCAACATCCAAAAATAAAGTTTGGAGCCATCTCCACTATCAGATTAGAGCAAGTACATCTTGGCCTTCCGTCAAATTTAATTTACAATGGACGGATTATGTGTGTTATGGCTAGCGCCACAAATGTCTAGGAATGTGTATGTGGCATTGCCGGACATAAAAGCTTTATGTGTTATGGCTAGCGCCTCAAATGTCTAGGAACAATCGCAATGGTGTTAACAAACTAATATAATGATCGGTGAATATCCACCTATGAATGGCCATGTTCGTTGTTTTTTTTTACATTTTATCAAGGTGTGGGTTCCAATTTTTTAGTATCATTCTAGCATATGTTAATAATATAGAGGTGTATACTAACTTAGAGCATGAGAAAAGGTAGAATAATATCTTATTTTGGAATAAAATCACATTATGTAGTCTTTTTCTCGTTGATGCCATTTGTGCAACATCGACCCAGTACTTTGCATTTTAGTGATAAGAGTCAGTTCAAAATGCTCTAATAATTAGTATTGTTATAAAACTTTATTATATGTAACCCTAACTCTTATACATATGTCTTATATAACTTGATAAGTGGTAGAATGCTTTTAAATTGTTGTTACCTTTGAGAATAATTGACACTACATATTTCGTTAATGTAGCAACATCTAAGAGATTTCAAATTAAGATGCACCAAATGAAAATCCTATATATGTTGTATCTTGAGCATTCAAAATGTGTCAAAAGTTCTGTCTTCAAAGTGTTTTCCATTTTGGTATTTTCATTCACGATGGTAATGGTACATAGTCTCCACTTGTGAGGAATATGGGTGTAATAATCACATCATTGTAGGCACATATTGTATTGAGATTTCTTTCACATTTCAAATAGCCGTAAGGGGCACAATTTCAACATGCCATATAAATGAAAGTTTGATCTTTTATCAATCTTTTAGTCCACCCAAGAGATATGTCACAACATGAGTTGCAAACCACATTGTGTATGTAAATAGAAAAGGCAAATACTGTTAAAAGACAATAGATGCTAAAAGACAATAGATGCTCAGGAGATCAACAAAGCTCCATATAAAAGATTATTCCATATAAGATAAATATAGTTAGCAACCATTCCACGACAAAGACCACTCAAGACATCACAAAATATCATCAAAGCATGGGGCAGAGCATACTTAATAAATAATTTAGCAATACACCAACAGAGATAGGATCTTGTGATATATTATTTACTGAAGAGCAATAATGATTTCAATGTGTTAAATTTCCTCATGCTTGTTAGTGTCAAAGGTCCAACACTCAAAAGATTATTGTCTGTGTTTGAGTTCGTAATCACTTATATTTTGCCCAAGCTTTATATCTTGTTCCTTTACGAGTGAAAGAGCTCAAGTGGCACAACTGGGCAAAATGCCTTCTTCTATAGCTATGAACTGTATAAAAGCCTAAAAGCATGGCTAATTTCTGCATGCCACACAATGTAGTTGACTGGCTCCAAAACAAAGTCCAGGTTTGTACATTTCCTTCCTTTTGCATCTGCCAATTCAGGCAATCCCCATCATATTGTCATCCCAACAAGAAATTTATATATCTTTCTGTTCACCTAGGTCAAAGACCTTGCATGCAATCCCTTTTCTCTTCAATTCTATTTGCTTCATCTCAAATGCTAGCATTTCCATAGATGTGTGCCATGAGAACATACAAAGCAGCATTCCATGCATTGATATAGATCAGTTGCTGAAAGCATGTGAATGCTACTCTAACCTTTCTATAGGTTTTGCAAGCCTAAGCAAAGCTGTCAAAGCTTCCTCAGAAATGCGTCATATTGCATTTTTCAACCAAGTGTTCTGCCTCGTGCAGCTTCCCATGTGCAAAAATATCAATCATGCAATTGTAATGATCTCCTGATTGTGATGGGAAACAAAAGTGATGGCTTGGTAAGGTTTTCGCCTGTAATGGCAAAGAAATAATGGTCCAAACACAAAGCTGTAAAAGAAGCAACTCCCACAAGGACGAAAATTAAGCAGTTTTCTGCAATTTCTTTTTTCATGTGATGCAAGTTTGTACTGTAAAACAAATCGATATTTGAACCAAGGAGGAAACCAAACGTGGGGGTCACAACTCCCGCAAACATAGCTCCTATAGTTCCAACTATAAAGAAAGGCCACTCTGGCGCATTTAACCCCAATAACCTCCAAAACTGTTCTTTGGGCATATTTTCATCCCCTTACCATTCATTGCCATCCACAATTCTCGAATAGTCTGAAGCTATACTGGATTGGTGACTTAATGAACGTTTTCTCAGAAAAACTTCCTTTCAATATTCTGCAAGCAGCATATCATACAAAATCAGTATTAACATAATTATTACTTGGAAGAAACTATAATTTGACAGAAAAACCAACCCATGTTCTTTACTGCCACATGCTTCTTCATCTTTCATCATTTCTTGCAGCTTAAAAAGAGCAGGATATGCCCCAGAATCCCCTTTGGCAATGAGATTCCTGTGCGTTCCTAATTCAACAATTTTTCCTTCATGCAAAACAGCAATTAGATCTGCATTCTGAACAGTTGAAAGGCGATGTGCAACAACTACTGTTGTCCTCCCAATCATGAGGTGAACCAAGGCTTCTTGAATAACATATTCTGATTCTGCATCTAAAGCACTCGTGGCTTCGTCAAGAAGAAGAATGGAGGGTTTTCTGAGAATTGCTCTTGCTATAGCGACCCTCTGTTTTTGTCCACCAGAGAGCTGGACACCATGATCACCAACCTGTTTTCCCTAAAACTTATGAGCCTAAGGAGAAAGAAAGCAAAGTTTCCAAAAATGCAAAAAGCAAATCAGGGGATCGCTACATCTCTCACAAATAATAGATTTACCTACCGTGCACTTTTGGCTCACATCTGATGGTCATAAAGTCAGTCATAACATTTTTATCTAGAGGGTGGAGCATGGCATGAAATCTCAGATATAGGCACCCGACCTTTCCCTTTGGCAATGGGCTTCAGAATTATCAATATGGAAAGATATGTGCTCGTCAAGTCCACCATAACTGTTAGATTGCCTCTCAATCATGATCCAGTGTCAACCAACTTAGCAAATTGGCAAATCAGCAAGGTTAAGAGCAGTCTGCCAACATTTGCAAGACAAATGCCAAGGTTGCAAGACAAATGCACTCCATTCCAGTAGTGCTGTCATGTCAGTCATTTCCAATGTGCCCGTTCTTCTGACATCTTGATCTCCCCAAGACAATCTGCAGAAGTGCCTCATCATTTGCCAACAAAATAGAGTCCTCCAGTATTTTGATTGCCCAAATCATGAATCATCCCCAATTGGGTACTTATGCTTATGATGTATGCATCTTATAGATCTTCCTTAAAGACATTTTATAGTTAGGCTTTAATGTTGACAACGGAGACAAGCTTATTTATCAGAAAATAACAACTTGAAAAGCATTAGAATTACCTGCTATTTCACATGGGTTGGTGAGTAGAAGTTCATAAAGAAAGCGGTTCCTCTCGACACTGAGTTTTTCCTTTTATTCCTTCCTTCCTGATTGAAATATATTTAGTGAGACAGAATATTTTTCAAATTGCAAGAAACAACATACCTGGCATGGATCTCATATGCTCATACATCAGACGGCAGACCGTTGAATTTTATAACTTCGCCAATGAATCAGCCCCGATTTCCGCATAATGTGAGCCTAAAAATGGCAATACCTATTCCGGCAAAAACAGAGTGGAGTTTTTTGCTGAGATCTGGCTTTGCAGCACCAATACCGTGGCAGGAAGAGTGGCAAGAAGAAATTGTGTATAAAAGCTGTGCGCCATGGCAGGCCAGTCCTTTTCAAATGGTTTTGCCGGAGTAAGGCCCAAACCCTATCCCAAGGACGGAAGCCAGTGGCCAGCTATGGCAGATCCGGCGCCCGATCACAAAACAGGGGATGGGACTGGCAAAAGCATTGAGCATGCGCTATCACAAAAGCATTAAGGCGCACTCTTCCAGAAATCCATGAAGCAGACCAATCCTTTCCATGAAGCAGACCATGAAGATTCAGAAATCTTGAATACGAAAAGCCTTGAGATGGATTGGATGAAGCAAGCGTGAATCCACAAGAGAAATAGGAAGGACGGGGTATGAAAAAACAGAAAAGAAAAAAAAAACCGTAAATTGAAGGGCTGAAATTAAAGTAAGAACTTTAAGGGCCAAGATTGCGCACAGACTATCATAAAACGCCTTTATCTACTCTTATTATTATTATTATTATTATTATTATATAATTTATTTACACCAAGATTCGATGCCTTGATGCTCTCTTGATTCCCGAGTGGGGAAAAAAATAGGGTGACCATAAAAAAAAATGAAAAAAAGAACCACGGGTGGGCAGACAACTGTCCGCGAAGATATTTCGAGCGTTTGTCTGGCAGACAACTGTCCGCGAAGATATTTCGAGCTTTGACAGACGGCACTTTGGGAATTCGTTTGGGCGTAGTTTGACAAACGGCATTTGGGAATTCGTTGCATGCCTATAAAGTGTCAATCTTCCTGCAACAGTGGCTAGCGGAAGCTTAGATTTTTGGATGTCTGTAAGTATTGGATCAGTTATATAAGAAGCTGTGCTTGAATTCTTAAGCTTTCATCTTTGCACGAACTTACTCTGCTTCAATTCGTTGGAAGTAAGTACATTTCTTCTGAATTTGAAGTAATCCTTTTGTTGCTCTTCTTCTTCTTTTTTCTGTTCCAAAAATCGATCTGTGTATTCCTTGCCTCAGAATTGAAAGGAAGATAAACCTGCAAAATGAACTGACTCTGGTGGTTTTGTGTGGAATGCTTCGGTTCACCCAGGTCCTGGGATCATGCCTTTCTTGGAAGCAAGCTATGGAAGCGCAAACAGAAGCAAAAAGGGCAATGGATTGGGCCGCTGCTGGCACTGACTATGGCGACACAGCCATGGCAGTTTTGCAAATGCTTCCCTGAATTGATTACTTCTTCCCATAAAACTATCGATTGGAGCATTCATGTTTGCCACTCAGGCTAGGTATAGAATCATAGCTAAAAGTGCATTCCTTTAAAACGAATTGGGCTTTTGTTCTCTGCATCATTTGCAATCGATTCAAGCTTAAAAGCTTAAACATAGTAGATTAGTAGACAACTCGTGCAAATCTTCAGCTTTTCGTTTCATCGCAGGCACTAACAGTGCACTGTGTCTACCCAAAATAAATAAAAAAAGGGGTTTCTTAAACTGATTGACGAGGTGTCCTCTAAATTGCTACTGCAATCTCTATTAATCTGCCAGCATCGAGTAAGCATCCCGAGCTTATCCAGAGTTGAGTCACATAGTTTCTAGAGAGAATAAATTTAGCAAATTCAAGGGTACGGTATGAGCTCTTAGCATTCTAGGACACCTGGTTTAATAGAAAGCTTATCAGTCATGGTAAACGTTTCTCTATCTATATTTTTTACAGCTGACTTTGCCACCAAGGCATCTACTGAAATACATCCCCTTCTCAAATCATCAACTTCTTCTCTCTCTGTTCAATCTTCCCAGCTTATCCAGTTCTTCCTTCTCTATGCAATCTGGTCTGCAGAGGCATCGCCTCTTTTGTTTTGCTTTGCCCAGGTGGTAAGAACACGTAGTGACACTACAGGGCACAGATGGGTCTGCCGAAGAGCGGATCCGGCCTGTTGCAAGTCCAGATTCAGTAGTTCCTACTGCCTCTAGAATCGTGGCTCAGCCACGTCGCGGAGCCCCTATTTAAGGATGCTCAAACTCTTTATTTTACAGGTTTCATAAACCGTTGCTCATGCCATATACTATTGTAATGCCACCATTAAATTTATGCCCCACATGGTTATTCCATTAATCCCGAGGGTTAAGCATAGAATAGAATATGTTTTTACCCTCCATAGAGACCAAGGCATGTTCTCCTGTAGTCTACTAAGCCATGGTACACCTCGACAACCTAGATTAGAGAATATATGACCATTAAATATTTCACGTCCTGTGTTCCTTTCGAAGATCAGTAGAAGACCATGTAATACTACCTTTCATTTCTATGGCCGCCCAATGATTTAGTAAAGACAACTTTAAGTTCTATAATGCAGCTAATCCCTAGACTAACAAAGTTATACTACCATGTATTGGGTAATTTGATAATGAGGCGCGGGTTTGTTGAAAGGAAAGAACAAAAAAAGGACAAAGATGATGAATTAGAGGAATTGATTATATTACATCGAAGTGCAGTACATGATGGAAATATTGAAATGATGCAGGACCATATCACCTCATTCATAAATGCAGCAAAGCCATACTATGACAAACTTCTACATTAATCCAAACATTGGTGAGAGGGTTCACGGTTGCTTAACAAGCTTCTCGCAACATGGCGGAAGAAGCAACTCCAAATGGACCACCTCAGATTACATTTCATTTCTATGGCCACTCAATGATTTGGTAAAGACAATTGTTACATTTGTAATGGAGCTCATCCCTAGGTTAACGAAATCATCTCGCCTTAAATATCTGGCATATTGGATATTGGCAGAATGCTATTACATGTAGGCAAGTTTGATGAAATAAGCATGTGCTCGAAGATGCAAATTCAGGTGGCACAACACACATGCATGAAATTTCTTGCGCTAGTGAATGTTTGACATGCCTTCAATGGTTTCAGCAGATCAGAGCTATGGAGCGGTATTCAGAAGAACATCTGTTGGGTGTTCGCAGTGGCAATAATATGCAAAAAGCTAATAAATCTACTAGCCCCATTGTTAATCCCCTTATCTACAACTTAGTTTCCTTTGATGATGGTTCTAGTGTTTCTAGTAGCCATGATAAAGAACAACATCATAAGCACTTCAATGAGTTGAAGGGGTGTGAGAATATTGGGGAATGGAAAAACCAAACAACTTAAGTAGGGAATTCACACAAAAGACAACAGTGAGTTGTTTTGGCTTTTTATAATTGTTAATAGATATATGTAGTTCAATCCAATTTCATTGAATTTGGATCTACATTATTGCAACCATTAATCTAGGGCTATGAAATCCTATTGTTTAAATTCGGTTTTTCCGGGGTCCCGAAAACTTTTTGGATTTTTTCTTAAGGTGATTTCCCTAAGGTTTTGAGGCTTTTGGCCCCCGGGAAAAAAAACCGATCTTCCAAAAATTGGAAAATTTTTATTGAGCATGATTTCAATTTCGATTTCTTGCCTTTCTAATCTTCAGCATGCTTACCGATTTCGCCCCTTTCAATTTCTTACTCTCAGATGCACATCCGCCGCGGAGGCGGCATGGAAGACAATTGTGCAGTAGTCATCTCTGTTCTTGGCCATAACCTAATCGGCCAATGTCGTGGAGTTTTTATCCTCTCGCTTTTGGTGGCTCGGAGTTCCATCTACTTTCATAACTATATGGTTAGTCCAAATGCGCATGGCTTAGGCATCCCTGGACTTCTATTGTCCTGATTCCACGATTTTCACCCCTGCATTTTTCTTCAAAAATTATGTCGGCGAATCTTCCTATGTAAGTGATGCTTTATTTTTTCCTTCCGGTTTGTGGCCCAGATGCTTCAATTTCATCTTAAGGGTTTGATTATTCTAGGAAAATTATCTATCTGTTGTAGTTAACTGGACATGTAGACTCCGATACAGCTATACGTGAGATGCTTTGCTATGGCGAGTGTTGTATACTTGCTCACCCAACGGAATTTACCAAATTTGTTTCAAACTGAATGCATTGAGTCATAGAGATGTGTGCATAATCCTATTGTTACAGATTCAAATCATTAAAAGCAAATGAATTTTTAAGCAGGTTTGTTGAGATGTGTGCATAAGACCCTATTGTTACAGATTCAAATCATTAAAAGCAATGAATTTTTAAGCAGGTTTGTTTATGTTGTGCCTATGTGTTCTAAATGAACTGAGCTGAGCCAGTGCCAATATATGCGTCTTCCAATATATGGAGTCAATTTCATTGTAGTCTAACTGTTTTACGTTTGTTGTTGTGTTTTGCTATGAAGTTGGCAAAAAAGTAATGGAATTCGGGCTTAAACAAGTTTATTTTTTGAATAGTTTAATTAGCCATAGTTCTACTCTAAACAGCTGAACTCTTGATGCCATTTGTAGTTTATGCAGAGTTCATTTGTAGGTTAGCTTTGGCATTATGCTATGTTCAGGTTGCTTATATTATAAGAACGATTTTCTGGCTTCGCACAGAAAGAATATGTGGAGCTTCGCATGCCTCTTCTTATTTTGTGCCATGTGAGTTTATCTATTGCCCTGTATCATTTACTTTCCTATTCAAATATGGGGTTCTCAATCCGACATCATTTATTTCATTTGGCAGTCTTTATCTGCATTGTTTCAAGTGTGTGTCAGCAATCACAATCATGTTGGATTTTAGTTGCCGATTGTATATGACTAAGAATCACAAATCATGGCACCACGATTTGAGGTTAAAGGTCAGTGTTCCTTTTAGTTTCAAATTTGAGAGCTTTCTGTTTTCAAATGAGTGGTAGTTTTGATGTCCCATGTTCTTTTGTTCCATGTTCTTTTTCAGTAGTAGAGAATGTAGGATCGTTTCTGTTCATAGCCAAAGCTTTTTGGCTTTAATTGCACACTTTCCATGACCAAATTTCATTAGAGTGCCTGATCATCAAGTTTTGAGATGGATAATAAATTTGCCTCTAATTCTACTACATGTCATGCATTGTTTAGATCAAGATCCCCTGTTGGCAATTGCAAACAGAATGTACAACATGCAATATTTAGTTTGCCTTTACTAATTTTGACCATTCTTTTCTCCACTTTATGGTATTCTGTGTAAAAGAAAGCATTCAGGGATGATCTGCCATGACACTGGCTTGAAACTTCCATACGAAATGTGCATTTATATTCTCCATGCAGATTGGAGCTTCTTTAGATAAAAAAGATGGGTTATGACGTAGCAGTAGTCGACATACATCTATCTAATGATGAGCCTTGATTTTCTCTATGCTTTTTGTTGGTAAATACTTTCTGTTGGTATTTTGCCGGTATCTTTGAGACAAAAATGACTTGATGCAACTTTAAGGACTGGAAATGAAAAAACATGTTGAATGCTTGAGTTTTTTAAGTGATTCTAACATATCTCCTTCATCATTGGAATGATCATTACGTCTTCTTGGTTCGTCAGGTGCTTCTTGGGCTTTTGAAATGGATTGCTGAAATCCTTGAGGATGTTGGCAAGTCAGAGTGCTATACATGATTGCATACGTGATTGCATGTTAAAGGTTCTGCCATTACTAATGTCACACGTGATTTATGTGCAGGGTCAAATCCATTTTGGAGTCTATCTAAGGTGCAACAAACGAAACCTTCAACACCAGAAGGTATCTAAATCAGCTATTGTCATCTGTAGTCCAAAACATTACTAGAACACTATTAGAAGCTGGCATGTTTCAAAAGCATGGTTTTATTCAGTAGCCATGAAAATATGAAACAGCAATTACCACGTCCTTGATTGTCCTTCTGTTCTGAGAGTATACATCCAGGTTTGGTCTGTTGATGTCTTCTTAGGTTGTAGTAGGTAGTAATGTCTTCTTAAGCTTGATGCCTTTGCTGCTTTTATTTGTTTACAGATGGATGTTCCATGTCTATGGTTTCTGGATCAGTTGGAACCCACAACGCATTTCTCAAGCCATCCAAGGTGTTGTATAAGGTAAAACTGTAAATGTATCCCTTTAACTATTGGATCACCCAAAATATGGATCCTTCTTTCCACTTTGTGCAACAATCCAAAATATGGATCCTTCTTTCCACTTTGTGCAAATGATTTAGAGTATACATATAAAGGCGGGAGGCTATTTTTGAAGGAGTGCTAATACATTTTTCCAAGAAACATTTAGCTCTTTAAAGTACTAAGTCTTGGGTTCAAAATATGGATCCTTCTTTCCACTTGTGCAACAAATTTAGAGTATACATATAAGGCGTGAGCCTATTGTTGAAGGAGTGTTAATACATTTTTCCAGAAACATTTGGCTCTTTTAAAGTACTAAGTGCGCCTCCTTATTTGTACCATTGAATTCTTCTAACCTTCATAAGTGCATGCGAACATTTAGATAACAATTGCGTAGAGTCGGTACTTTTCGCAGCCAAACCTTTTGTTCTCGTCTCATATAGATGGTTGGGAAGGGACGTTGTGAGCTCGCAGAGTTCGAACTTCTCGGTGCATGTAAATCCTAGGCAGATGCATCAATTCTATTTATCATCATTTACAGAAGTAAAGCTTCAATACTCCAAACTCCATTCGGGCTTAGGATACCAATAAATAATGTTGGTAGGTCTTTATGTAATGCAGAGGTACAACAACTGCTTTGGCCCTTAATAACATGTGTTGGACTCTTGATGTCAAATAGGTGCTTTAAAAGACCAGGATGCCAGCTATCCATGTTTAGAATACCATTGTTCGTCATGCCAACTAATTATCTTTCTGTTGTGTGCAGGGGATTATCAAGCTGTCTGTAGCCATCCTTGAATCAATCTCTTAACTATTTACTTAAATGCAGAGACGGCATTACTATTGGTGCATACATAACTATTGGTGCCTTTATTTATATTCAGGGTTGAAGGAACTTGGTCTTTTATTTTCTCATGCATATGCATTATAAATGAGTTGTTATGCCCTGCAATAGGGAATAAAGTTTGCTTTTTTTATTCTGAGTTCTTTTAGTGGATCTGTATTTGGTTAGATTAAAATTATTCAACTGGTAATAGTACAAACTCTGATAACTTCCACGAAATAGTGCCATGTAGATATACCATTGCTGAGTAAAATATTGTCATCTAATTACAGTCCTTTTTTGTGACTATATTACTCTCATTTTATGCTTAGTAATGCAGGAACGTGGTAAAACGCCTTATGTCTTGATCCCAAGGGCAATAACAAAAAATCATTAGTGATTTTGATACATTTACGTTGAAATGATCCCAAGGGCAACAATAAGAAAACATTAGTGCCTTTCAGCTATAATACGGAGGCTTCAAGAAAAGATCCTTACCGTTAAAAAAAGCCATTTCTTCAATGACATTTTTTCCACAACACAACAAACAGATACAAAAATGTGGCAATGCCACTTGGGGTGATATTGCCTAGCACTTCTCTACTTGGTAATGGTATGAGTTTTCTAACCTTTGCTTTTATTATTGGAATGCCTCCATATAAAAACCTTAGAATATGACTCATCATGAATATATGCTATCCTTAGGCTTAGCAAGATCAAGCGTTTAGAAAATTAACTTTTGCAAAATTATTGTTTCCAACAAAAAATGCATTGGGCTCAAAGCGATAGAAGATTTAAATTTATTTGATGAACTTTGAAATAACTATTTATTCAGAGCACTTACAATGATCGAATCATGAAAGCTACTTATTCGCTTCCCATACTCGCTTCCCATAGACACACACGACAATCTGCTTTATAATAGACCCTAGGATTAGTTTTTTGCAAGCCCCTTGCTGCGCTCCTTGTGGGTCCCATAGCCCGATTGGCCCAGTGGACGATAAAAAATCATTCTCATTCTCATTCTAATCTAGAGACTTTGCATTTTGGACATGTATGCTTCAATGTTGAAATAAATCTTGGGTTTTCTATTGGTAATTGCCACTTTCTTTTTCTTGCAAGGGCTATGAGGTTTGCCATGACAATATCACGCCATAATCTTTTCAATTACATTGCCTCGCTCTCATACCCCAATAATGACTTCTTGGTTTGGCATGCCTACATCTTGAAACCAACTTTAGTCCATGTATTTCTTCAAAAGTTTACCATACAATGTTTGAGGAACCTTTGAGTGCTCCACACAAATGCATTTACTGAGACTACCATTTACGCTTTAATTCCAGAGCCAAAGTGAGATCTTGCTAGCTACTGGCAATCACAACCCATCGGTGCAACTATATCTATGTACTCAAGATTCTATTTTGAAGTTTCTAAGAATCTAGACGATGCTGGCAAAACAGTTGTTTGACAAAAAGCTTCTTTCTCCAAAAAGATAAATTCGGTAAAACATTGTTGAAGTTTTCTTTGAGACTTTTTTCTTTAAAAAGATAAATATTGGTAAAACATTGTTGAAGTTTTCTTTGTTTTTACTAATGGTGCGGAAAGCATCTTATCTTCATATCATTGAATATACTTCACATGAAACATGAGTTGACCCATAAGTTCATGGCATACCACACCACATGTAATAATGCCCCTCATACACCACACTCACATTCACACCTTCCTTCCTTTTTAACATCACGTCAGATAGGAAAAAATGTCACATTCCTTATTCGAGCCAACAATCAAACAAGCACCATTCATATTGTAGTAAAGCCCGGCAACGCCGGGCACCATAACTAGTAGTGTTATAAGATCAAATGCCACATCGACATTAATGCTCTTTAAGCAGTTCATAGACATCGGATAAATAGGAGTAGTGCTTGTTAGAAGTCACAAAAAATTAATAACAAGAAATTAAGTGAAAAAATTTGATACAACATGCTGCAAATATATTGTTTATAAACCATGGTTTCTTTCTTTATTATTTAGGAACCAATGCTCCTTACTCTTGGTATAATGCATCTGTGGAATTATATTTTTTCATTTGCAGAGATGGCACGGATGAAAGAAGACTACGTTATTGAGCTAAATCTAGATGACTTTTATGGCTGGTGGATGAGCGCCTTTGGTAATTCACCAGCCTTTGTCTCGAGAGATGCTATATTGGAGCTCCTCTTGGATTTATTTCGTAATTTATATTATTCGCAAAAATATCATTCTAGTGATGATGAGGCATCTTCAGTTCAGCAAACTGATAATTCTACTTGATGTTTGATGTTTGTTAACACATGAACCTTCAATAGCAAAAAGTATTTCGCCAACTTTTTAAAAGACTAAACTAAATATTGTACTTTGTAATTTCTAAATTAGAGTTAGAACATAAGATCCTACGAAGTTCTTCACATCAATCCAGAATCACTTGGCTATTGCAGAAGAAAATGTTGGACATTAATTAGGGTCCAACTGCACAGTTTTGAATAAGAGAAATGTTCGCGGCGGCCTTGGCCGCCGCGATAAATTTCTTGTATTATTATATTATATATAGATAGATAGATATAGATATAGATATTTTGAATTAAGACTGAGATTCAACTATGACTTTAAATGTTGAATTTTAATTAAAAACCCAATATAATTTTGTTATGTCTGAATGTCATCGTTGAAATGTATTCCACTTGAGTGAAAGTTAAATTTAAAATACCCATGTGGCATTGGCAAGACCTCTTTTAAAGGACAGTCAATATTGGTTGGCTCTAAAAAATGATATAGCTGTCCTTTGCCCAGGTGTCGCCACATGGACCTCCAGTACCTTTTTTTTTTTTTGTTCTTGATCTTTTAATATGTCCTACATGGAATTTTCTTCTGTTTCATATATGCAGAATCACCCTCTAAAAACTACAATTTAAATTAAAAAACTTTAAATGCCAGTCGAATCTCATCCTAAGTTGCTTTTCATTTAATAATATAGTTTATTAAATTTCATGTCATGTTTTTCCTTGCTTGTTTTAGGACTGCTCTTCTAGGAGGACAGAGGAAAGGAATTGGAATGCAGATGCTCTTGCACATATGAAGACCAGAAATAGACGGAAACCAGAACAATTGGTGTACATGCAAGAGAACTCAAGGTCCATTCACAAGTTTGAGACCGTGAACACATCTCCCTGCATGTACTTCCTTCTTCATCTTTCATTTTCTTTTTCTTATTTTTGTGTTCTTTAATTTATGATATGAGCCTAATCTCATAATAACCAAATCTCGGCCATCGGCAGAGAGCATAACACGACATATGCCAAAACAATACACAATCTTGGCCACTACCTTGGAAACCCTATTTAAAGTACCCATCATAGAATACTACCACAAAACCCTGGTCTATGGCAAAATACAATATGGTAATTCCTAGATTGTTGTATAAATCAAATATTTATACAGTAGATGCATTGACCATTGGAGAAAACAAATATATAATACAATGAGTACAATAGCCATTGCAGCAAGAGAAAAATTTGTTTTTTATGTGAAATAAAGTTTTAGAAATTACTCTCCTAATCCCATCGATCCGAGCCATCGGATCGGCATTCTCGAATGGGCAAGCATGCATCTCTTGCATGCATGCATTGCATGGATTTTCTGTGGCTCTGGTTCATTTGGGATCGCTATTTCTTGCAGATTCTTCATCGGCGTTTTCTCCTCTCTCAGCAGTTCCCTTGACTCCCACCCACCATCCCTTAATATGTATATTATTGTAAATGTTGTTTTTATTGCGTGGCACGCATGACCAGTCCCTCGCTTTTTCAAGGTTGTTTTTTGTCGGGTGACCGGCCCCTCGCTTTTCGAGATTGTTGTTTTCTTATCTTTGTGTTCTAGTCTGTTGATGTGCAGGTACAGCGGGATGCGCGACTGCGTCTTGTTCAGGCTTCGGGGGTTTCTTTGTGGTTCAGCCTTACGTTGTGTCAGGGCTTATCACTAGGGTTTTTCCTCGAAAACCCAAAAGGGCGAGGTTTTTTAATCCCGGTGATAAGCTCTTTGCAGGTACACTTAACCGACATCTGTAGAATTTTTTTGGGGTCCAGATGATATAACTGGATATTCCCTTTGTTTTTTCATTGGGGGTAGCTTGCAAATATGCAGCTACCCACTCTCAACCATTGTAGAATTCTGCTGAGATGAATGAAAAGCCTAGCTAGGCGTTTTCTCCTCTCTCAGCAGTTCCCTTGACTTTCTCTTTTTGGATACCAGGTAGGGGAGGGGCTTCTCCCTGCTTGGGTTGACAGTTTGGCATCTTTTTCCATATTGGGACATGTTCTTCCTCGATCTTGTCCCTTTCTTTGCCATCCTTCAGCCTTCGACCTCGGTCCCGTTTTGATAAGGAAGTTCTCTTTTTGTCAGGAGCTGTTGTCTGTTTTCATGCGAGCCCTTCGAGAATCCCATCGATCCGAGCCATCGGATCGGTATTCTCGAATGAGCGAGCATGCACCTCTTGCATGCATGCATGCATTGCATGCATTTTCTGTGGCTCTAGTTCATTTGGGATCGCTATTTCTTGCAGCTTCTTCATCGACTTCTCATCGGCATTTTCTCCTCTCTCAGCAGTTCCCTTGACTCCCACCCCCCTCCCTTAATGTGTATATTATTGTAAATATTGTTTTTGTTGCGTGGCACGCATGACCAGCCCCTCGCTTTTTCGAGGTTATTTTTTGTCGCGTGGCACGCGTGACCAGCCCCTCGCTATGCGAGCCCTTCGAGAATATGTACATTCTAAATCATTGAAAACATTGCTTAAAGTTCCAATGCATTGGAAACATTAAAATTTCTTAGCATTGCAATTTATTTAGATATGGCAACAACAAGAGCCATTAAATGCAACCTCCATGAGTTGAATCAGAAATGACCATTGGGTGAGACATATCTAATCATCCACACTAACGTTTGGAATGATGCCTTTAGAAAAGTACATATGAAAAGAAAAAATAGTGCAAGTAGCTGATTTAATTCAAGGGCCATTAACTCAAGATTATTCCAAAAAAGAACACAACGCAAGACTTCATGTGGTTTTGGTACCATCACCTCATCAACACCACCTCACATAATCACAAGGAAAAAAAAGTGATGATGGTGTCGTCATCCTCACTGCCAAAGTTTCTCTTGCATTTCCAAAATACAGAAAGGCAAAGCGAATTTTCAACTTGGAATTGTCTACAACTTCACATACGAAACTCCACTACTAATCATCTGAAGTTTAGAATTGAACCGAATTGAGTGATTTTTATCATCCACAAAGACCAATTGGCCTATGAGACCCAATCAAGGAGCACATCAGATATATAACTGTCAGAATTAAACAAACCCCGTCCCGAAGGGTTTTTGAGGGAAAAGCCTTTACAACAATAATAATGCTGACAAACTGTACAAAAATATACATCATTATTGATTATGGTACATGTCATGATAGTGTCCAAGGACGTAATTGAGTGTGCATATCCATCGCTTCCCGAAGGTATGATCTCAGCAATTGCATCCAATTCGGGCTCAACAACACATGCAATGACTGGTTGGATTGGACCAACTCAGCGTAGTGCGCATGGATGTGATCATATGCTGGACAACTCTAAAGAATATGACACTGATCCTTAGTGACAAAGCCCGTTCCGGCGCACCTCTCAAATTCATACTCATGTCTTCATTCTGGGGTGGTGTGCCCCTCTGTGAAATGAAGCAATGAGCCTATGCTTTTTCATGGGCAAATGGGTACGTAGTAGTGTTCTGGACCCAGTTTGAGCGTGGGTGTTAGTAATGCAAAATCTTGGCCTATTCCAAGATGTTGACATCCCAAAGCTTGCTAAGGAAGCAAGCGTCGAGATACTATCTCAAGCTATGGCAATCCTCTTCTGTTTGCACCTGTATTTCTGCACATTCCATCGGGCTAGCCACTTTTCAGTAGGCTTTGATGCACTATGGACCTAACACCATGATATAAGCCAAGTTGAGGAGACGACCATTGTCCATATTGACCACCTTCTGATAATAGATGATGTGGACAAACTTACTGTAGCTAGCTGTTGGCGGATCCCTTTAGGGGATAACCAAACAGATCTCATGTGGTCTCTTCAATTCATCCTTTGACACAATGATGTTGGAGAAAAATAGGTGTGCTTATCATTTTTGCATGGTATAATGAAACACGATTGCCGACATAGTTCAAGACGACGTATTTCCTTTTGAGATGGATCATGCAACTTGTCTGAGAATAATGTATGTTCTACCTCCCGAGCCATGAGTGCTGGCAGATTTCCATAGATGTGTGTGCATTAATGCTTCCATCCACAGATTTCGTATTACATGTTTGCAACATGCCTTTTATGTACTTAGAGGGATGAGACAATCAAGCATTGTTTCTTCTTGTGTCAGCATGCTAGACCACTTGGTTATGGCTTCAGAGTCTCTTCAATTCTAATTTGAATAGTTAGTAGGTCTTATCGCCAGTGTACCAAGTTTCTGGGACAATCTAGCAAAGAGAACATTATTGCAAACCGTGAGGGGCATACTTGATGGGCCAAGTAAAACTTGCCATAGTGATGCACTTCATCTTGAATATTTCTAGCATATATTTTCTCCAAAAGTGTTAAGATTTGACATCATCCGACTCAACATGCTAAGTTAAAAACAAAAAAAAATAAAGAAAGGTAATAAATGGTATTGTTTGAACTATGGAACAAAAGACAAATAGTTGAACAATCTGCGAACGTTGTATGCATACTACGTCGTTCTAAATTGGATATTTTGTAATAGAAATTGCTAAATGACAAAGACATAACAATGCTAGTCGATGACAATGGAAGTGATAAAAAGTCAATTACATGTGCAACTACTTTACATACATTCCCTTTATACTTATGCTCTTTGAGAATTGAATTTACTTAAAAAAAAAAAAATTAATCTAAAGCAGTTCGATGTGATGGTTAATTTCATGTGGCCAATCTCGAATATGTGACCATAGACAGGGTTCGAAATTAGAATTTGCCCTAACCATTAAAAATGCCTGCTTACATTTAAGGCTGCCGGAAATACATGAAATTATAGTGTACTTTCCCGGAAATTCTTAGAAACTTCTCTGAAAATAGCCTGAAAAAAACGACGGAAATATTTTTTAGCTATCGGAAATTTTTTGGAATGACCGGATTTTTAAGGGTCGAACCCCCCAATTTCGAACCCTGACCATAGGGCAATGGATTTTAGAGTCTTCATTACTAGACTAATGTTGGCCGCACTTGAATCGTTGACCTCGGGTGTGGCAAGTTTAATGCTCTATCATTGAACCATGTGTGTTGTTATTAGAATAATTGCATTGTAATTCCAGACAATTCATACCTAAGAATACATAAGTCATTTCAAATCATGATGGACATACTTGATGAGCCAAATAAATTTGCCATGACATGACGCACTTCATCTTGAATATTTCTAGCACATCTTTTCTCCAAAAATGTTAAGCTTTGACATCATTAGAGTCAACATGCCAAGTTAAAAACAAAAAAAAATAAAAAAAGGTAATAAATGATATTGTTTGAACTATGGAACAAAAGACAAATAGTTAAACAATCTACGAAAGTTGTATGCATACTACGTCGTTTTAATTTGGACATTTTACAATAGAAATTGCTAAATGACAAAGACATAATAATGCTAGTCGATGACAATGGGAGCGATGAAAAGTCAATTACATGTGCAGCTACTTTATATACATTCCCTTTATACTTGTGCTCTTTGAGAATTGAGTTTACTTTTATCCTCCACAAAGACCCAAAGGTTTATGGGACCCAATACAAAAAAGGGCCCAACAAGTTGATTACTACCTAGGATGAGAGAAACAAAAATCGAGCAAACGCCATCGACAATGAATATGTGATGCAAGGGTCGACAATGTCAATTGAAAGAGACGAAATTCATATGCAAGAAAACGACAGCTGTAACTAAAGTTAAGAGGGACGAGCTAAATTCATGTGATATTGCAATCCTCGTGACTTGTTTGTTAAGAACTTTGGTTACATGCTAAAGTAAGGAACACACGCTAAAGTATGGGTTCCAAGCATACGCGTTGTAGGCATACTTCGTCGTCCTCAACTGGAGAATTTGCAATGGAAATTGCTAAATGACAAAGACATAGCAATGCTCGTCGATGACACTGAAGTGATGAAAAGTCATTTAAATGTGCAACTACTTTACATACATTCCCTTTATGCTTATGCTCTTTGAGAATTGAAATTATTTTTATCTTAACAAAGACCAAAAGTTTTACGGGCCAATACAAAAAAAGAGCGCAACAAGCTTATTACTATCTAGGATGAGAGAGAAACAAAAATCGAGCAAAATACTGTCGATAATGTACTAGGTAATTTGAAGAAGAAGAGGCTTTAGGTGTTAAAGGCCTTGGTTCTCCTCCAAATGAGGCCCACGAGTGCGCCACCGAGTTTGACGGAGCCGCCAAGGCCTTCACAACCGTAAAGCCTCAAATTCTTCAAATTAGCAAGCGTAATGCCCAGATGGTTCATGTTACAAACCAAATGATGCCAAATTCTTCAGAGCATCGATGTGCTACCGAATTAAAGAAAACTGAAACTGAATCGATGTGATGCATTGATGTGATTTCAAGCAAAAAAAATAAAATTTAAAGCTGAAAAGAATAAAATCAAAAGCTTCAGGGCAGCGATGGCAGGAAGAAATGACTGTGTTGAGCTTCAGGACGGCCAAAAGAGCTGTGAATCTGAAAGAAAATAATCCTTATCCGACATCCAACGTCGGATTTAGCCATGTCCCTTAAAGCTCTTCTCTGGCTAAAAAGCCCGTTTGGAAATAGTAGATCTTATGGATATGGAGGAAAAATGGGATTTGTCTCAGTTGAGATAGTTTGGAAGTGTGCCTAGGAACCTACCGGTTGGAGAGGTTTTCGGTCGTAAACTGGCAGGCGGCATCGCCCCGAGCGGCTAGCCGGAAACGTCGACGGCCGGCAGGCTCCTAAACGTAAACCCACCAGGGAGCCAAAATTTCGGCCACCTGGCAAAACATTAATTTTTTTTTTTTCTGGCACTTTTTTTTTTACCTTCTTTCTTGCTCGGATATGGCAGAGCTCCAGAGCTTCAGGGATAGCATTACGTCATTCTGTTGAGGCGCTTGATGATTGGACAGGTTTTTGGAGCTCCATTGTATCTGGCGCTTGCCTTGCATCGAGTTTTTTCGCGTTAGGGAGATTTTTTTTTAAGATCAAGGCCTGTTTTGTTTGTTGCAGGCAAGTTTTCGGCTGTGCTTGCATCCTTTATGTTCTTGCCTTCATGTTTGCTTGTTTCTAACAAATGTTTATGTTTCTTGTAGGTGATCCTGAAGTATTAGTTTGATCCTCGACTTTCTGGCTTCATTCCTCGAGTTTCTTGCTTCATTCATCGACTTTCTTGCTTCATTCCTCGAGTTTCTGGCTCTGTTGCAGGGTGCAGTGGTTATCAGGTTGCAGTAGGTTGCAGTTGTTCATTCTATTATGGATCCTCGTGGCCTAAAGTTTAAGCTGGAGATTTTCTAGATTAGAGGTTTCTTAGTCTTTGGAGCTACAGTAAACCTGTGCATTTCTATAAGGTAAGTTTTGTATGTTTTTGCATGCATGTAGATTAATACATTTATGTTTAATGCATGTATATTTTGTAAGCTTTTGCATGCAGTAGATTAATACATTTAATTTGTTATAACAGGAGCTAACGGCAATGGAGAAAGCAAGGTTCTTGTTAATTTGTTATTGTTTTGGACTAGCCCTTGCTTATGCTGCTGTAAGTATCAGTCCTCCTTTTTCCGTGGTTTTGGGGCCTAAGATGAACATTCTGGACGATACTATGCTTGAGGACAAGACGGGTGATGCGGAGAAGTTAATTCAGAGCATTAAAGCTTCAGAGGTGGAGAGGTTGTTGAAGGATTTGCAGAGTGAGCCCTGGTTTTATCAGGAGTTTATTGAGCCTTCAGTTGAAGGGAAAGGAAAGTCGAAAGAGTTTGCTGACTTAGATGAGCAGATGTTGGGGGAAGTGGATAAGGGTGGGAAAGACAGGTCACAGATGCAAACCAATTGGGCTAGGAGGAAGTTCGATGCATGGAGATCCTTTGTGAAGGATGATCCTAAGATTACACCGATTGAAGAAATACCACATCTAGACCTAAATGAGATGGTGGTTAGGTTCCTGTTGCAGGTGAGGAAGAAAGACAAATCGCTCTTTCCTTCTGGCAGGTAAATCTTTGCTAATTTATGCTTTTGTTTTATTTTATTTCTATTGAAATTTATGCATAGCTTATATGTCCTGCAGTTTAAATTATCTTCTGAAAGTGATTGGTAGGATTGTTCGTAAGCGACAGGAATAAAAAATGGCCACCACTGATGTTAGAGTATAGGCATTTAATATCATGAGGGATCCTTTGTTTGTTAGAGCTAGGTTGGCATTTGTTGCTGCATCCGATCAATCTAGGAAGGTTCACACAAGAAGGCACTTGCAATCCCTTATAACTCAGAGAAGGGTCTTCTTGCTGACCTAGATTATTGCATTAGTACACCTAAAGGTGTACAAAAGAGGCTCTGTTGTTACCTTTACTCTAGGTTTGCGATCAGGGGTGCTGGTGAGTTATATGAAGTGAAAGATGTAGACTTGTCTCTAGAGTCTGATGGGAAGAATGAATACCTGGTTTATAACGAAAGGATAAGCAAGATTGGGGAACTGCAGTGACGATATGATCCAAGCCACTTTCGACCTGCAATTTGGAGTTATGAAGTTGATTTCGTTTTGACATACAAAACCATCATCCAAATAAATTGGGATTATGTCTTAATTTTGGGACAAATTTTATATTGCATGTTTTTAGTAGCATATTCAAATTCACAAATTTCATGTCAAAAGTATGAAAATGTAATAACATATTACTTAGAAAATAGACAATATTTCACAATATAGCACCTCCAATGAGTTATTAACTTTTCCTTTGTCACCTCCAATGAGTTTCGCAAATGGAACATCATAATAAGAAAAAAGAATCCATTATATATTTTATAGAATTACAATTTTTGTCCACCCATTATCCCAGCAACTTGCATAGCTCATTTTTGAGATTGATGGTTCAAAAATCATCCTAGCATACATATAATAGCACCATGTAGCATTTCCATCAAAGCTACAAAGACCTTTCATTATCTCAAACCAAACGAATACAATGCCCAAAACATTTAACAAACGCATGTCTACACAGACGTTTTACTTTACTTATCTTTCAGACGACCAATCTGAGTTCGCCCTCTATATCTTAGGCTTCTGCCTTCTCCTTGTCAGCTTGGAATGGATCTTTCTGATCGTTTACAAAGCATGCTTTTCTTGCTCAACATCTTCTAAACTCCAACTGCTCAGGACAATCCTTTTCGTCTCTTGTTTTTTTTACTTTCCCTGCATCAAGAACAACAACAGTTTCTTCCTTCCTTCTCTGAGAGTCTGTTAAACCAACCGGTTAACCTCTCTGGAACTTTCTAGTCATCAGGTATATATTACAACATCGAATTGGCTAAAACAAAATCTCGAAACGTGTTAAAACGCTCTGATACCAATTGATACAAACGGTCTTTTCTGTCTGCAAAACTGTCAAACACGGTTAATCAAAACAACTTTAAAACACGGGAACAGGATCTTCTGGCACAAATTCACCATCCAACCGGGCTCAGATTTGCGAACACTGCAAAGGATCTTTGTGGCTCTTCCCAAAACTGAGAATTCTGTTGTTCAACTGAACAACTTCTCTGGGACTCCCCCGAGCTTGTGCCGTAACAGTATGGGCGTACGCGTCCCTGGTGGGTCATAGAGCTGCTGCAAGTCTTTCCCCCCTTTGCGGGTGTGATGTCCCCAGGAGGCTGGGTGGCCTTGAAGCACTCTGCGCCAAAGGTTCGAGGATGAGTGTCCAAAGGGCCGAACATCTCCCCACGGTGCTTGGCAAGGTACCCGCGCCTTTGTCTCCTTCGGATGGGCTGCGATGCGTGTGTGGCTTGGCAAGCGGGTACATTGGATCGAGAATGTGGCCGGGCTGGCTGCATTCTTTACTCGCATCAAACCACCGGTTATGCGGAAAGGTTCTTGTCCACCCCCGGCTCTACGCGGAGGGGAGGGTCTCCCAAAACACTGGCCCGGCGCATCCCGTAATAGCTTCCGGTCAACTGGTCTGCATCCGCTGCTCTAGTGTGGGGTCCGCGGAATTGTCGGTGGCGAGGCGGGCGTCCATGATCATCGCAGCGTAGTCCTCTCGCACGCTCATAATCCGGTCATAACCGGGATGGCGAGGGCTGGCATAGTGGGGATTCTCGCGGCTTGCCAAGCCATGTCCAAATAAAGTGGGAGATGATCCGAGTCGACCTCCTCATCCCCGGACTATCGGTGCCCACCCGAAACGGCCCGATGAGATGCATATCTTGGCGCAACTCTGAGAACATAGTCCACCACACTCCCCGGTTGTCCCCGTCTGCAGGTGCACTTGTGAGAAGCGGGCCTTTGTGGACAAAGCGATTGCAAATTATCAAGTCAAAAATACCGCATAGCAGGAGCAACCGCTGCGCCAAAGCGAAAGTGACTTGGTCGTCATCCATCCTCGTGGCGGGGTTGCCTCTGCGAGAGGCATAGGCTGCCGAGACATCGTCGGCGAGGGGGTCAAGTCTCATGGGCTGCTCTACTCCCGCCGTCCGCATTGAAATCCCCCAAGAAGGGGACGACCCTACCCAACTGCTTGCCTTTGTTGTATGTCATCATATAGATCGACATAAGGGTCCATCCCTATCCGCATCGGAGTGGCTGCGATAGAAGGTGCTCTGCATGAGGGAAATAACAGCGGCCGAAAAAGAGGGTTGCCACCGGTATTATGCACACGAACCCACAAGTACCGGTTTGTGTCATGGTTCTTCACGGAGGGTAACCGAATGTGCCAAGGTTGTCCGGTGGTAGCAAGCAACCCCACCATGACCCCTCCGCCTGCATACAAGTATTGAAGACCAGAAATGTTGGTAACCCGGCCAGATCGGGGTAGCTTTGTGCCCGCATGCTCCCATGTCTCCATGAGAAAGATGAGATCCATATCGGCCGCCACGGTTGAGATTGTCCCCTTACGCCAAGGGAAGCCTCGACAATTCCATGAGACCATCCGAGAGGCACGATTCCTATTTGTCGTAGCAGTGGTATGCACAGCCGGGTGTGGGGGGAGGACGGGAAGCGAGGGCTGAAAGTGAGACGGAGATGGAGCGGAGGCGGCATGTGGGTGAGAGGGTGGGTTGTGAGGGAGCGGGAGTAGGAGCGGGAGAAGGGGGGCGTGGTAGGAGAAGCGTATGAAGCGGGGCCACGCTCACCGCGATTGGGGGGTCCGCAGCCAGTAGAAGCGTCGGGGCAAAAATGTGCATCCCCGCCCCGAACCAATCCCCGCGGCACCCCTTGGTGGCGGATGCCTCGACCACGACAAGCTCACATGCGTGCCTCTGTTGTCGCGGGTGTGAGGTCCCGGTCCACGTACAAGGGCGTCCCTTGACATCTTGCCCCGCACAATATGGCATCATGCACTGCGCATCCGCAATCGCTAATATGACAATGCGGTTCGACGGCGCCGAGCCCCACGGGCTGGTCTTTCGGGAAATGTGAACTGGTCGGGGGAATGTCATCCGTCGAGAATGTGTGTTCGGATGTTGTGGGCGAACTCTCCCCTCCTCTTCGCATGCCTCGGACTACCAGTTGTGGCCTCTCCCGTCTAGCTCTTGGAGTTCTCAAGACTGCGGGTCAAAGGTGGGCAAGGGCCGGGGCCTGTGGCCGGGTGGTGGTGGTGGTGGCGTGGGATGGCGGGTGGCTTGAGAGGCGGGCAGGCGGCCGGTCGGGTCCCCGATTGCCGGCTCTTGGTGGTGCATACTGGGGGGTTGCGGGGGAGCGGTCCGGTGCGAGCGGCCCTCCTTGGCCCGTGAAGTCGGAGATCAGCTCTTGCCGGGGCCTCCTGGCTGCTTGGCCATCTCACCGCCTCGCTTCTTTGCCGGTAACCATGAACCTCGGTAGGGAGACCCCGCCCCCGTCTATGGATGGTTGCCCGCAACCCACAGAGCTCTGTGCTGCAGTAGCGAGGGCATGCTCGAGCCCCAAATGACACGGGCGTCCGGCTGGGCTTCTTGCTCCGTCGTTACTCGAAGAACCCGGTCGCGTGTGCCGCCGTCATGCGCAAGGCGGCTGCGCTCCCCGTGCCACGGTGGTGGCTTCCTCAACCTCTGACTGAAGACGAGACACGGTGACCATCATCTCGTGCATTGCCCGCTCCCTCTCCTGTGTCATAGTGTCCAGAGTGATGAACACAGAGTCCAGGCGGGCCCGCATGTCAGCGAGCTCTTGCCTGGCCTGTTGCCATTCGAAGTGTGCCAGGCCAAGGCCATCTTCTATGTGCGGTTCTTCTCGACCACCAGTTGCCTTCGGAATAAGAGGGAATGTAAAACACGCTAAGCGTGATTTAGAGAGGAGTGAATCATAAATCATGGTGAGCTTTGCATGCTTTATAGAATAGTGGGTCCTAGACCGCACACATGGTTTGCTATTATTTCATGCACACATGGTTTGCTATTATTTCATATGTGATTTGCTACAGAAGAGTGAGTCGTAAATCAAATCATGTTGAGCTTGCATTGGTTTATAGAAAATTGGATTTCAAATCACACACACGGTTTGCTATTATTTTCATGTATAATTTGCGGCTTAGCAACAAAAAACTATGGTGGCAAAATACCCTAGTGGTAAAACTTCGTGCTTGAAACTTGCAATGATGTTGACACATAAGTTATCTTATGTCTTTGGTGAAACATCCTCAACGTCAGCTCTACAATATTAATATGCTTGTTAATACACGCTTGGCGTGATTTATTTTGTTCTATAACTAGGTATCTTCTACAATATGATGCTCGCTTATGCACGCTTGGCATGATTTTTTTTGGGTTGCCCCTAAGGGGGCAAGCCCTTGTTAAGGTGGGTTTCTGGCATATGCTAGGTATATGCCAATATATACCCAGAATATGCCAATGACTGCTAAAAACCCATCATAGGCTGTAAATGTTAGGTTGCCCCCGCTTTGGAGGAACTGTGGAAACCGGGAAACCGTGCTGCTCGCCCATTTCAAGAAGATATATCACACAGATATGTGCACCAAATCGTTGCCATCTTGCTCAGTATAGTGTTAACTTATGATCTTGCCATGGCTGATTTCACAGAGTTTTCAAGGTTTGGTAATGGAGATGGAGCAGCGAAGACTATCATCAACATAAAAATAGGGTTTCCAAATGTCATCGATCATAGGATCGAGTTTGAGGCCGAGCTCCAGCCATCCGACTTCCCACAAGCTTTCCCATACTGCGCCTACTTTGCTAAAGATCTTATATTTAGGGTTCTTCAGCCCAAGGGCTTTGTTCAAAGTTAGAAGACATAAATTGTGTGTTTGGATCCAAATTTTGACACCATTTCTTGTTTGGCTACTGATCATGACTTCAAAGATGCTCTACTCTGCTTCTTGGGATAGAACCTTGAAGATTTGGAGGATTTCTGATTTCATGTGTGTTGAATCCATCCATGTACATGGTGATGCTTTGTGAATTGTGTGGCGGTGGCAAAGGATGGCCTTGTTTATACCGGATCTGCGGTAAGAAGGTGAAGGTATGGCAAAAGGTAAGAAAGAGCATGTTCTTTTGCTACATTACAAAGATAAGTCTGCAAGAAATGCTCTAGCAATGAGCCATAAGGAAGAATTTCGTGATTCGCACAAGTGAAGGATTAATCAAGGTCCGAGAACTGGATCACTAAAAGAATGCAAAGGCATCGAGAACTTGAAGGGGCATCGCATCTGTCGCTATGCTTAGCATCCATGGATGGTATATTGTGCAAAAGGCTCTGCGGGTAAGAGTGTTAGAGTTTGGAGATTGGTGAGACCTTATTCCTACTTTTCTAGGGCGCCTCCTCACGGCTCCGGCGATGGTGCGGGTTTACACGCTTATGGTATGGTGGCTGCTATGTTTGTGTTCGTCAGTTCACGGACATAGTTCATGTTCATATGGCTCATCGCCCGGGGAGGACAAGGTATGCTTTTCTCTCCTTCTGCATTATCAAACTTTTATTCGGGATTTCAAAGCATTAGGCTTGATTCACCATCTGAAATGGAGTTCCTAATTCAACTGAAGCATTATTGTGTGAAGAAGCCTTGTAAATGCTTTTTTATTTTTCTGTTTTTCCTGCATTTGGTGGCGTGGTAGTAGTAATTACCTGTTCGGCATGGCCATTTTTTCTACATTTTCTTCCCAGTCCTCTAAATTGACTTTCTTTACTATACAGGTGTAAGAACGCTTATAGGTCACATGACTGAATGTTTGCATGCACCTAAATTTTGACCTAATAGCACTTTGAATTTGAGCTCCGCCATTCACCTGTATAAAATGACCGTGATCGAAGATAAGATGCAAGCTTTTTGGACATTTCACCAATTACTTATGAACTGCCCAAGCATTAGTATGCACAAGTAATCATATCTGCTATCCATATGGGGTCCTCTCTTTATTTACTAACTAGTAGGTCAGTAGATCTACATTGACTTGCTGGATATGACAATTTTGGCAGTCTAAAAAAATTAGCATCGACATTGTTACAATGTATTACCAAAGTTAACATGTTTTAAGACGAATAATAGTCTTGTTTCTGTTGGCTTTGAGACCTGAGAGAAGAATGCCTCTGTTCTGAGACATCTTTTGATGGGTTCCTTCCCTGCGAAACCTTGCATTTGAGCCAAAGTCCTAAATCTGTTTGTTTCCTTGTAATCTGCTGTACATAAGATGTTTTCACCAAGAAAAACTGCAGAAATTTATTTTGTACTACAGTGTATTTGAAACATTACATTTAATATGTCAAACATTTGCAGATTAGGGCCGTGGAGGAAGCAAAAATTGTTGCTAGAGAAAGAAAAAAGATACTTGATGAGCTCACAGAGAAGGGACTTCAAGAGCTATGATTGCATTTTCATTGTTTAGTCATCCATTTAATATAACAGAATACAATAATTTGGATATTGTTTTTTCTTCATCTCCTCATTACATCAAGACCCCTGGATATCTAAAATAAAGTGCCATCATGGTTTTAATGGGAGTTGCATGTATGATTGAATAGCATGGATAAATATGAAGGAGAAGAAAAATAAATTTCGGGCTCTCTATTTACCGAAAGGAGTATAACTATATGGGAGAATGATAGACGCATGCTCGTATATAAATCGGGTAATCGGATTAAAAAGAAAAGAGTATCACCTTCTATTCTTTTCTCTCACCCTTCTTAGAAGCTGTCTGCCATTAATCTGGCTAGTTGGTAGAGCTTACAAGGTAATTCAAAGGAAATGGCTCATTGGACGGGACCCCCCTTTTAAGACCTGTGTAATTCTGCATTTTGTTAGGGCATTGTCCTAACAAATACGAATATAGTGCCCAACGTATACAAATTGCAGTGGCATTTAGAATGCAACATCTCACCCTGGCCTGCTGTAATGAAGAGCCTTAAAATGTGATCAATTCTATTCTATGTGATCAATTCCCTCCCAATGGGCAACTGCATTGATTTATATTACCAAAGTAGCCCATAGGCAAAATACCAAATCGACCAGACATCCTAAAGTAGCAATTTTTGGGTTGCCCCTAGGGGCAAAACCTCGATTATGTGGGTTTATCACATATCCTAGGTATATCTTTGGAATATACCTAGGATATTCTCAGGATCGCTAAAACCGACAAGCTTCACCTCGTAAATTGGCGGCCCAGTGCGCTCAATCGCAGACGTTCTAACCGGGTAACTTTCTACCATATCCAGTCTATTGCAAGCGAGTTTTTGGCATTCTCAACCCTGCTTAATGCTAGAAAAGAACATTCTTCAAATGTCAAAGCCCATGCTTTTCCATCACGTAGAAAAAAAATAATCTTCTTTAGGAAATAGTGTTTTCAGCTATAACCGGTATTCCGATAGGAAGAAAATCTTTTGTAGCAGGAAATAAAGCAACAAGATACTCGATGTTGGAGTGGATGCATTAGCATTTCAAATTTTGCTCAATACTTGGCATTGCGCCATTGTAAAGAAAAGCAAATAATATTGCCGCAAAACATTCGGATGTTGGAGGGGAGGCATTTATATTGTTCTCGGCATTTTTGCAAGCATGCAACTCTAATTCCAACTAGGCACAACTGCGCTCACTTGAAAGCGGTTTCATAATCGAGGAGGTGACGAATAGAGAGTCTTGGATAAGTCCGTGAGCAAGAGATTTGTCGGCCGGAGGGAAGGGATTCTAAAGATGACAATTGTTCATCCAAATTTAAGGGATGTCGATGAACGCCAATATTAGATCAAGCCCTTTCGGTTTGCGTAACATAATCAGCAACAAGGTAAGGGTTTTTCCATATAGAAAGATCTTGCTCATTGCTTGGTCCAGAATGTTTAAGATATGGAGATTTGGCAATTGGTAGGCAAGTCGCGCCATTATTAGCTAACTCTAACCTAGACTCTCTGTTGCCTTCTTGGTTGAGCCCCCGATTCGCCTATTTTGCCATGGAAATTTAATTGATGCAAATCGAAAGCATTCAAGAAGGTTGTAAAACCTAATCGCATTACACCGAATATGGTTGATGGACATGCAAAATTTGGTGAGATGGATATTACTCTTCAATTTTACAATTCAATGTCCCCCGAAGGCACAAAACCGTGATGTATTCACATTGCCTAGCATATTAAAGGCATGTGGGAATATGGGTTCTCAGAGAGCGCCAGCGCCGCTTCATGAACAGTGTGCTCCACAATGGGTTTCACTACATGAGCCGAAAGTATTCGAATGGGATCCCACGACAAGATTGCGGGGAATGTTCTTGTCGATATGTATGCTAAATGTGGATGCTTGGAGCAAGCACATAAAAGCTTTTCAAAATTTGTATAGAGATGTTGTCTCATGAATGCAATGATTGCGAGGATATGGACGGAATGGTCAAGTATGCTTTGCTTTTCAATGCTTCGAGGCAACGCAGCCAAGGTGGGATACCTCCGCAAAGTGACATTTTGAGCATTTTAAGAATATGCTGTGAAGCACAAGGTGCATAACAAAAGCGCATTGATCCCATGTGCAAATAATTGAGGCAAAGTTGCAATTCTGATCTCAGTAGTTGCCGCTGCCCTTATTGATATGTATGCAAAAGGTGAAAACTTGGATGAGGCCAACAGAGTTTTTGACGGACTGCCACAAAAAGACGTGGTTGTGTGGAATATTCTTATTGCAGGATATGCACAGCATGGCAAAGGCTACCTAGGGCTAGTGCTTTGAAAATATTCAGCATCATGGCGTGTTGTTAGATAAGTTTATATATTCCAGCATCTTGAAGGCTTGTGGCAGTGTAGGAGCTTTGGAGCAGGGCGCACAAGTCCACAAACAAATTGTTGAGGCTGAATGCCAATCACATGTCATTGTACAAAATGCACTTGTTGATATGTATGTGACATAGTAAAAAATCGAGATGCAGTGACATCGCAGAATATGCTCAAGATGGCTTTTTGCGTGCTTGGTCGCACAAGTGTTTTCGTGAAATGCAAGCTAATGCCATTAGGCCAAATGAAATGACATTTAGTGCTATTCTTACTGCATTCGCTTGTACATGCCTGGTTGAAGAGGGCATTATTCTCAACTGTTTATATCTGACTACTTGAGCATGGGTTTCGTCATCCAGAACCAAGTTTTGCTTCAGTTCCTTATGTTAGATGGACACCTAAAGTTAGTGGTTTTGGAAGTGCAAAAGCAACAATGCCTCCTCTTTAAAGTTGAATTTTTCGAAGGTAATACTTGGCTTTATTCTTAACCACCGGGAGAATACATGCTCCCGCCAAGAAGTTAAGGAGTTACAATGTCAAATTTACGAGACTTTGGGCTTAATCAAGGAGGTTAGCATACATTCAACGGTTAAACCATGGGTCGAAAGATATCCAAGGGTTACATGCTTCCATCCTCCATGTAAGAAATGATCGATAACAATAGTCCGTACAGCCCACGTGTAGAGGCTTTGTAGTTTGGCATGGAAAGTTTGCCAAAAATTACCGTTTATATTCTAGGAGCCATGAATAGAGCTGCTCATGCTGTTAATTATTTACATTGCCCATAGCCCATCTCGCAAAAAGGTGCTTTGTTGTATACTTGAATATTCATTTTCTTCTACGTACCAATATGGACTTGTTTACCATTTGCATGTTGCAAACGGCCATAAGAGTTTAATTGTAAGCATGAAACCTGTTTGGTATTGCCATGGATTTTTATCAATTAGTTGAGCTTTGAATCATCATTGTCTTGCAGATTTATGGTCTCTCTTGCCTCGTTGTTGGGGTTGTGCTCATTGTGTTGAAGGTTGTATTTTTTTGTCCCTGCGTGCTATTATTTGTTTTTGTATCTTTTGTAATTTTCTCGAGATTGAGCTTGTCTTTGCATATGTAGATTGTCTCAATGGGCAGAAAAAGATTCAGTGGTGACCTTTGGCTGATGTTCAGATTACTAAAGGCTCTGCAGTTTGTTGGATTTGTTTCAATCATAATTATTCTTTTTTGTGGTGGTCGATTTAACTCTCGGTGACCTTTTTGTCAGCATTCTTGCATTCATGCCAATAGGCTAGATATTATTGCAGGTAATTATAGAGCCATGTCATTTGATTAAGTATGCAATGTGCAGTCTGACTGAAATTACAATCAACAGGTTAGTCTTGCAGCAAGACCATTACTTAGCGTTTCAACACTTGGAACAATGTAAAATCTCTTGCTCGAGCATATGAATTTGTCATGGCCTTAGTCCTTTTTACCCCAGTTGCCATCCTTGCTTGGTTTCCCTTTGTATCTGAGTTTCAAACGCGCTTACTATTTAATCAAGCATTTAGTAGAGGATTGCAAATATCCAGGATTCTTGCTGGAAGAAAGAAAAAGATGTAAAAGGACCACAACAGCTGTGTTCTAGAAGTATTGTCTTGTACCATATCAACCTTTTTTCTAGCGCCAGAGTCCAAAGGAAGGTAATATTGACATGGGAGATATCGTGTAGGGTTTGAAGTAGAAATTTTGATTTAAATATAGATTGTGAAGATATCTTCACGGTTTGATTTAAGCAACTTTACCCTCAGGGCATCGGAGGGCAACCCTCCGTGCGCAGCACCTTGTTTTTTTTTTGTCGCTAACTAGGTTTTGCTCTATAACTAAATTTCTTCTACAATATTATGCTTGCTAATAACACGCTTGGCGTGATTTTCATTGTTAGTTAACTAGGTTTTACTTGTTGGAATAAATCATGTGAGATTATTTGAATGCACAATTGGACCATATAAAACATTAAGGAACATGAATTTGGATTTGCAAGAGTAATAACCACGTCACTCGTACATCGAATCGGAAAATGCATAAGAGAACTTCAAGAGTTGCCTGGATCAACTTGGTATCCAAAATAAGGATGAATAATCAAAGTGTTATGATGACGCTCCAAGTGATTCTACAGTTAAACTTAGGCCCAATCCACCATCTCATGATACAAGTAACTTTGCAACAGATGACTTCCTGGTCCAATGTATACCTATTATGAATAATCTGGCTATGGGGATGATAGTGCATGAAAGTGTTAGAATCACATCCAGAACTAGATAGAACATCTGACATGGAACCGCATGTTGTTATTATGTGGAAAAACACATATTGATCTCTTAATGTTTTATTGAAGTATATCATTGTTTTTATTGATATTCGTTTCATATATCTATAATTTTGAGGTTGTTCTTGTCCAACAAAAAAATGTAATATGTTATCAAATATGTATTATTTTCGTCACAATGTTCCAAGATTATGATATCATAATTTGAACAACTTGCCCTTCTGTTCTACATGTTTCAAGTCATATATAAAAAATACAAGAGAAAAGCAGCGTTTATATGATTTACCAAGTACAAAAAAAAAGATTAAAAAAAATAAAAGTCCCCTAGAAAACAACCACAGGTTGGCGTGATTTTGGAATTGACATAAACCCAATTTAATTGAATGATGGTTACAAACAACTTGTTCGTCATCTGCCACCAAAGGAGAATGCTGCGCCAAGGCCACTGTTCTTGCAGGCTATTGCAAATTATCGGCCGGATGTAAGTATTTTATTTTTAGTTTGTTAGTTTGTTTGTATCGGCGGGTAGCTAGCACTATGGGAGTTAAGCAGGGCTGCCCGTTGTCTCCAACGCTTTTTGGGTTGTACATTGATAGCTTGGAGACGTGGATGCAGCACCATGGGGGAGCCGGGGTGCAATTATCTGAGGCGACCTCTGTGAGCCAGTTACTATATGCGGATGATGTAGCTTTGCTAGCCCATACGACCCGCGGTATGCATCAAGATTTGGATGCCCCCTCGATGGGTTACGTGGGGGCAACGGGAATGACAAAGTGAACTTGCACAAAACTAAGCTTCTCGATCCTGTCCTCGCAACACCCTATCCCCCGAGTTATATTACGAGGGGCGGGAAGTGGAGATGGTGCGAGCTTCAAGTATCACGGGAATTGATTTCACTACTAACATGTTGTGGGATGAGTGTGTGGAGAGGAGAGCCGGTCAGTTGGAAGGCTTTATATGCAATGCAAAACGCCGTGTTGCTTGGATAGATCTCTGTGGATCGGGCGAGGAGAGCACACCTCTTTAGGGCTTTGGTCGGCCGGTCTTTGCTATGGGGTGGAGGTTTGGGGCCCAAAGAAGTTAGCAAAAACACGTGGGATAGGTTGGAAAGGGTGCGTAAAGCTTTCTTGACATATAGCTTGGGAGTGAAGGACACCGCATCGTGTCGATTTTTGTTGTATGAGGCGGGGTTCGGCCTTTACGATTCCGCTATGTGCGGGCATCTTACTTGCTTCCATAAGGTGGATGGGATGGATGAGCATCGCTTGCCCCCCACAGCCGCGTTGTTAACGCAGGGCCCCCAATGCATGAAGAGGGTATGGCACGAGCAATCGTAAGGGATGGTTTAGGAGGTGGTCTATGGATTACCAACGGATGGTGGCACCGGCGCATTCGATCGACGCGAGAATGGGCAATTGGATGCGGGCTATGCTGCCACCCCGTGGATGCCTCTACTCTTGCAAAGCCCAAGACAGAGCACTATCACGCCGATTAATCCCGCCCTTGAGCATGGACCCCATCGGTACTTGAAAGCACACATCTCTGTGAAGAAACGGAGAGCTATTGCTGCCATAAGGACGGGTTCCCATTACCTCAGAATTGAAACAGGTCGCTGGGGGGTGAATGGCGGGCACGGGATCCCCAGGGAGGAGAGGATATGTCAGTGTTGTGAGATGCACGTGATAGAGGATGAGTACCATGCCCTCCAAGCAGCCCAAGATATGCCCGAGTCCGGCGCAAAGGCACACCGATCTTAGATGCTCGACACCGCTACATCGGCTTACTCGCATCACCTATGGTAGCGCTGACCGGGAGCTTACGCCCCGCAGATTTCTACGTCGACTTGCTCTTCTGGGGCATGGTATTTGAGAGCCTCTTGTTAGGGTTTTTCCTCCCAAGTGGGGTTTTTTCATCCCGGTAGTAGGGTTCTACCGTCTGATTACATTGTTTGTTTTGGTGTTGGGGTTTTGGCTTCTTTGCTGTTTCTCGCATGTACCGTCTCATAGGCCTCTGGCCTCCGTGGACGTTAAAATAAACTTCCTTCCTTCCTTCCTTCCTTCATTTGTTTATTTGTTTACAGTCATGCAAAATAAATAAAAGATATGGGGCAGTTTATTTCTGTTGATATCTGCAACAAGAGTGGCCAGGTGTCTTCTGTCACACGCATGTCTATGGGGGTGTTACCCCAGAAATAGGGTAACTTATCAGGGATCATAGGAAACCTGAGTCATATGAAAAGTAAGTTTGTTTTTTATGTTAGTCCTTCTGTTGTTTATTGAATTTATTTCATTTGCTAACTTAGTTATCTGGCAGGTATGATCGTAGCAAAGACATTCAGGTTAACGCTGCTATGAGCATCAGTGCAAAACCTATGACGATGATGGTAATCTCAGACTTTATCCAAATGTACTTAGTGAAATGATCAAGGCAAGCAAAAACAATATGCTGGGTAGTCATTCGTCAAAGGCTCTGTTTGGTCCAGGTATGTTTTTCTTTTATTGTTGCGTTGTTTTGTTTTTTTCTCTATGTTCTTCGTATTAAGAACTTAAAAGTATTTGCAGGTGGTTCTGAGCAAGCTGGTGGACATCATCTGGATGATAAGCCACCTCCAAGTGAACCTGTCAGAGTTGATAGCAGATTGGACGTAGCAAGCAATGTTAAACTTGATAGCAGTGCTGTTGTATTAGCTGATGCTGTTGTGGTAGCGAGCAGTGATGTTATGGTAGCAAGTAATACTGGTTTGATTAATCCAAGATCTACTGTTGGAGTTTCTAATGAAGACGATAAGGATCTTCTGGATTATTGGGCGTTCGATGATTTTTTGGAGGCAATCTGAATCTCCACAAATATTTTCCGCCGAGTATCTCTGTCAAGAATGTTGGTAAGTATTTTAGATTGTTTTTTCTATTTCAGTTTAAGTTTTTAGTTGTAGATTTTGATTGTTTGATTGTTCTAGCTGGTCATTCCTTTGTGGGAGCGACGTTTAACAACGGCACCTTTGTTCTACCCGATTCAATTGGCGCAGGGAGCTACATGGAGAAATCAAATAGCAAATGATAACAAGATTTGAATGTACTGTTTGATCACACTGTCTGAATGATAACAATGATCTGAATGTGATGTTTGATCTGAATGTGTTGTTTAATCACTCAATGGTCCATTTTTGGAAACAAAGTATTTGATCACTATCAGTGATCGATTTTGAGGCATTAAAGTGCATTAAAAGTGTTAATTCTCGACTTGAACAAACTGTTAATTCTTGACTTGAACAAAATTTTAATGTACTTGTGGCGGTGCTGTAAGCGGCGCTGCCAGAAACCTACAACCCAAAAAATACCTGTTTTAAACAATTAAGCCAAAATCCAAGAATTTTGGCTCCCTGGTGGTTTACGAATATGCAATGCAAGGGTTGACGAATGTCAATTGGACGAAAGACAAAATTCATATGCAAGAAAACGACAATTATGGTTTACGTTAAGAGGGACAAGGTAAATTCATGTGATATTGCAACCCTCCTGACTCTTTTGTTAAAAACTTTGGTTAAATTCTTTGGGACATGGTAAATTCATGACCAGCTTGACAGACTTGTTTGTCCATGGAACAATGGACCCACACGCTAAAGTAAGGAATACGCGTCTTTTATTCTCTAGAAAAACATTCGGCCTTTTAAACCTCCTTTTCCACATCTTTTTTGGCTAATGATGCCTAAGATGAACTGACGTGGCAGAACGACGTGGCAAATTATGAGAGGCGAATGTTTTCTACAGGAACGAACGGGTCCATTCTTTCAGCCTTTGATCGCCGGATATAGCTTAGCTGTAGCGTGGAAGCTCGAAGGAAGCTGCACATCCTCAACTTCCTATATCCGTTCGGAGTTTCAAAGCTTTTTTTAACAGGTACTGTAGTATAATTACCTTCTTCAATTTGATCCTGCCGAAACCCTGGAGCTCGGGATTCATTCCGTGAAGACTTCATAAATGTACACGCAGTAGAACAAGGACACCCACACTTTACGTCTTTTACAACAATTAAGTAAGCTCAAATTCGACGATCCTACCTAACCGCTGTGGAAGATTTCTTCCCTGATTCCTATATACTTTATTTAATGAAGCAACTTGGTGTTTTGGGATCTAGACATAACGCAGCACGTCCAGGGCGCTTTGTGTTGACAAGGTCGTTCGCTTGCCACCAGTTTTAGTTGATCCAGAAGCAAATAAGGGAATTGGAATATGGGGAATTTTTTTTCAGCACAGGAGCATTCTCCTTACTCCCAAGGGTATCAATCTCAGGCTTATCCTCCGAATTATCAGCCTCAGCAAGGGTATCAAGCCCAGGCTTATCCTCCCAGTTATCAGCAGCAGCCATATTACGAATCGCCGGAACGCATGCCGAAGCAGCAGCCCTATCCTCCTCAAGAATCATATCCTCCTCAACAGCCATCTAGACGACCAGAAAGGAGGTTGTCAAAGAAATATTCGCGTATTGGGGATAACTATACAAGTGTAGAAGAGGTACTGGCGATTAGTTAGTGGTAGTGCCTAATTTACCAGTTTGAAGTTTTAGATGCAAAAATTCATGAGAACTAGTTTCCCCTCCTGAGGTGACAAACATGATATGGTATTGCATATAGGTCCAAAGAGCGTTGCGCGGGGGAGGGCTTGAATCATCTAATCTCATTGTAGGAATTGACTTTACCAAAAGTAATGAGTGGACAGGTATGCTACTTTTTGATTTAAATTAACAATTTGTATTCTAGTTCCTTCAACGTCAAAGAAAAAAAAGGAAAAATTCATGTCATAGTTATATAAGTCTAGTATTATATCTGCAGGGAAACATTCATTTGGTGGGCGGAGCTTACATGCTATTGGAGCAGTACAGAATCCATACGAGCAAGCTCTGTCTATTATTGGACGGACATTGTCTCCATTTGATGAAGACAACCTGATTCCTTGTTTTGGCTTTGGAGATGGTTTGTTGCTTCTCTATAGAAATGCTCTGGATTTAATTTCAGTGTTATTATTCTCTGACTCTATCTTATTGTTCTATATTCTAGCCTCTACACATGATCAAGATGTCTTCAGTTTCTATCCTGATAACCGTCCTTGTAATGGTTTCGAGGATTCTTTGCAAAGATATCGTGCTATTGTGCCTCATTTAAGGCTCTCGGGTCAGTTACAATTGGCATAAATGCTAAATTTCTTGGCTCATGTGGGTTAAATGTACAATTTAGGATCATTTGTTTTTTTGTGTGCTAAAGTTCTACAAATTGGAAATATGTGTAGGACCAACATCATTCGGTCCAATTATTGAAGCAGCTATAGATATTGTGGAAGAAAGTGGCGGACAATATCATGTACTTCTAATAATCGCTGATGGTCAGGTATGCTACCGGGTGATTTGAGTTAGTTTGTGTTACTGAGCAAAGGAAATCTCAGAACCATATAGAAACATAGTACTGATGAAAGAATCTGCAGAGGGACAACGATTCTATTACACACCTCATGCTCGAATTTTTGTCCTTTGTAGTGTAATGAAACTTCTGGAAGAATGTGCATGTCTTGCCTTAAAACCTCGAGAAGAGAGCGGATATGATTTAAGTCTTTCTCTTTTGCTCACATGCTTTGAAAACAGCACGATAGGTTTGACAGACTACACCATGAAGGCATTCTTTTTAATACTCATGCTTATAAACACAGGTAACTAGAAGTGTTGACACAGAGCCTGGTCGCTTGAGTCCACAAGAGCAACGAACTATGGAAGCCATTGTTGCTGCGAGGTAATCTGTTACAAGGGATTGTAGATGTACCATGTGAGCAAAAATTGATATATAAAGCTCATTTTCTGCAGTGACTATGCATTGTCAATTGTTCTTGTTGGAGTTGGTGATGGTCCATGGGACATGATGAAAGAATTTGATGATAACATACCGGCTCGTGCCTTCGATAATTTTCAGGTATTTAACATATCGTCTTATGATCTATCTTGTAGCATCCTTGTGTTATTAAAGCTGTACGGTGATGTGCCGAATAATTCTGCTTCTTGCAGTTTGTAAATTTCTCTGAGATGATGTCAAGGAGAGTACCACCGGCCAATAAGGAAGCAGCATTTGCACTAGCAGCTTTGATGGAAATACCGTCACAATATAAAGCCACATTAGAGCTCAATATTCTGGGGTAAGTGAACTGTTTTGTCTGGCACATGTCACCCAAAGCTTAATGAAAACAATATTGATGCCAATTGTATTACCGGATGAGCTAGCTTCTGCTCAAAATTTCTCTCTGCAATCATTGAAGTAGTTTCATATTTTGTTTAAGCATCCTCTTATTAGTTTATCAATTTGTAAGTTAGGCATGGAAATGCTCATTAAAATAGACTTAGAAAAATAATTGCAGTTGGGTTTTTCCAAGCCTTCGCAGTTGGAATGAAACCATTGATTAAATTTCAGGTGCAGAAGGGGATCAAAACCTAGAAAGTCTCCTCTTCCTCCGCCAGCAGGCATTCTTCAAGCAACTTCTGCTAAAGGGTATGGCTTTCAAGAATCAACTTCTGCTAAAGGCTATGGCTTTCAAGAATCGAGTTCTGCTAAAGGCTACGGCTTTCAAGAACCAAATCAACGAGCAATGGGTCCTCGCCCATCAGCTCCTGACGCTAATTCAGATGCCCAGGTAGAGGTTGATTCTCGTCTACTGTTATTTGCATTATGATTATATTTATTAATATTATATAATTTACAGATATGTCAAATATGCTTAGTGGAAAGAAAGGACCTTGCATATGGATGTGGTCACCAGGTAAAGACCATCTGCACTTTTCTAATATTATGTTCCAGATTCTTATAGGGACTAGTATTTGCAGACTTGTAGGGGATGTGGAGAACACTTAACTACTTGTCCTTTCTGCCGTCAAGAAATTTCTACGCGCATCCGCTTATATTGAATTAGGATGCAGCTCCCTCTAAATTTGTCTTATTTGTATATTAAAGCGAAGAAAGTGGAAGCTTTGTTTTGATTAGCAAGGTGCCAAGTATATGTGTACATTCTCCAATGTTCATGCCAGACGAAATAATTGTTTACCCATTTCGATTGAAGCTACTAGCCTCGGAAGTGCAGCATTTGGAAGAGGTGATCTGGGAAGGCATATAATTGATTCTATTCAATTTCCAAAATCTACATTATAGATTGGCAGTGTGTCTGCCCGTGACAAGCACTTCACCCCTGACATTTCCACCCTCCATTTGGATTGCATGGTTCTTCTAAATTTCAAGAGAGTTTATCAAGAAGCACCCATCGGCTAAGATCCATACTGCAATTTGGTGGTATAAACCATGAGCAAGCTATCTCTTAGGCCCCTTAGCAAAATACAATGTCATCAATGTGCACGGACAGATTTTGTTTTTTCCATATCAACAAAACACTAGCAGTACTGCAATTTTAGCGAGGGCCTTAATTTTTATGCTACAATTTTAGCAACATTACTAATAAGATGGATGTTCCAGATTTGCTTTGCATTGATGTGCATGTGGACAGATTTGCTTTGCATTGTGTTATCTAATCTAGGCAGAGTGTGAAAACATTTTTAAGTCTTGTAAAGTTTTCACCTTCTCCAAAAAGAGGCTAACCGGATTTCACTTAGATGAGTCGGATTGATTCTGTTTCAATCACAAGTTACGCAAAATTTGCCCTGAAAATTGCAAACCAAATACGCCAAATAACACATTACATAATAAAACTTTTGAAATTAAAAGAAAAACTCGCTGGAGCTGCAGATCTTGTTGGCTGGGCCTTCGAGGGACTTAAGAGGGTGGAATTTCATGGAATATAGGTCTGTTGGGTCTGTCTTTGGCTGTGATAGAGCTATTCTAGAGTTCGTCCATCCCTATCCCAGCTAAGGGAGATTAGTATCTGCAGGTAGTGCAGAAACAGATAAGTAGAGCAAAGAATAAGGCCATTTAAAGAAGCCTTGGGCGGGAGACCTTGGTTCCTTTAATCATACTGCAGATGTGGCCTATGCCAGTGTGTGGAGGAGCATTAGAAGAGCAAGTAGACCACCTCCTTGAGGTAGACCTGTATGAGTTCTTGCAAAGCAGGAAGATGGAGTCACGAACTCACTCCCGAGTACAGGATTGGAAAGGGGTGCCGAGCTCTTATAGTATTGCAATGCAGGATGACTTCCAGGTCAAGTTAATGCATGGTATGACATTTTCTCGCCTAAGCTCTCCATTTGTTTGCATTTGTCGGTGTTGGAGCTTCAAAGGGTCATGTTCGTAGAATTTATAGTGGCTGCATTCTTACTTGAAATTGAAGGGACAGTACTAATCTTCAGACTCTTATCTTGGATTGGTGTGTACTGCGACTATTTTTCCCATCTGATAGACCATTCTCCTTCTTTTAGCAGAATATATTAACTGGTTTACAGACCATCTCGCATTTGGTGTTGTGAATTATAAGTGGATATAAGCTGGAACATCTTCCTCTAGATATGACGACTGCTCCTGGGATCTAACAGATGGTTTGCGTATCTATTAAGGCATATCCTATTGATTTTACATTTCATTTTGCAGGTCTGCATTTGTCTCGTTGCACCTTCTCTTCCTCTTAGCATAATATCTTAACTGATTGGCATTTACTGCCTTGCAAATTATGAGTGGATATAAGTCTTATGGTTGGTGACATCAAACTTCAACATTGCCGTATAGAAGCGTTTCTATATTTTCCTTTTTCCCTTTTAGTATTCCCAGTTGTCTCCTTTGATCTCTTTTTAAAATATACGTGTCTAGTTGTTTGCACAATGATACAACCAACTTCAATAGTTAATCTAACATACAACCAACCGCAAGAACCATGTTCTTGACTTACAGATCCTTGTTACAGAATTTTTATAAAGAAAAATATTAATTATTTGGGTTCCATAATTCTCTCTTGTTTGATTTCAAATGTTTAACGCTCCTAGAGCGTTTCATACTATCAGAGCCTAGGCTTCCGATTATTAACCATAGTTGGTTATTGGGCCAAAGACAATTAGAGGTCATCAATATTGAAATTATGGGAAACCAAGAAGGAAGAAACTTCTTGGGGAAGTTATGCAGCCGAGATATCTAGTCGTGGCTAGCAACGGGAAAAGGGGGAGTTCAAAATTTAGTTTTCACATTCTAAACCTAGTACCTAACTGTGAAGTCCCCAAACATTAGTATTCATCCAAATTAATCTTAAATGTTGTAGTGGTAAGTGTAGTAAACCCCGAAGGGTATATGGAGTGGAACATAGTTTTAGATATGTCTTGTACCTTGGATATTTTGGTTCATCTATAGAAATTAATGACTTTGCAAGGAATTTACAGTTTATCCCCATGAGGACATGGGTAAATTTTTAGTATGAGAGAAAATGTAACACACCTAGGGGTTGAGGGATAAGTAAATAACTTTTATTCTTAACCTCAAGTCAGGAATATTTAAAAGATTTGCAACGGTTGGAAACAAATTGAATACGGTTGTCTATACTAAGGTACGGTAGATATCTGAGGAAAATAGAGGTAATATCTGAATTAGCATAGCAAATCTATGATTAGAGGAGATAAACTAGATAAGAATTTGTAAGAATAGCAAGATATTTCCTATAATTGGAAAAGAGAGGATATTTTTTCTAATTTTAGAAAAGACAGATAGTATAAAAGAAGGGCAATTTTAAAACATGATAACTCGGCGACAATTTATCAGATTGGAGCGATCTTAAGCATTCTGGAAAGCCCTCGGAGTCTAGTTTCATAATTAAGGTGGCACCTCTCATAACTCCTTACGGTTAGAGAGATATCACAGAAAAGGTGGACATGGGTCAAATAAGACTGCACATGGAAGATCCTTTGGTGGGTAGCCGGAGCTGGATCTTTGGAGTTTCTGTTGGTTTGGAGTTATCTTCTCTTTTGTTTAGTAGTTTGTCGAAAAGCTTACATGTTTTATTTTGTTATTGATTCTTTGTGTTTGTGTTGCAAATATAATAAAACATTAAAGAATGAACATGTATGAAAGAACCTGCCCCTTTGTCGTTGCCGAAGGGCTGGGCGGTAAAGCAACGTGCATACCAGGTGATTGGTATGTGGACATATAGTCGTGTCCGGAACGATATATGTGTGAACCGGGGTGAGGGATTGATCATCCCTGAATCACAGTAAGTTATAAGAAGATGTACTATACGTGACTAACATTTGTGTGCCTATTGTCTGTGTGACTAACGATTCGCCTCAGGTTAAGGTAATGGTTTACCCACTTAGTCCTTTCCTGGACTAACCCCCACCACTTCTTTCTTATTTCTTACAGATTAATTTGGTAGCTTCGTGTCTGTCGGGCAGCACGAGTGATAGTAGATATGTTGTCATGCGTAGATTATGTTCCAGGCTGATTTTCTAATTTATTGATTTATAAATGTGCTTTTGAGGAGGGTTTCACTTATGAAACAAATCGTTCTTATAGAAAGTTTGAGGGGCAGATGCATTAGGTCTATTATCATGGTAACAACTATCACATTTAGTACTAATATCACCAGGAGAAACATGCATTGAGGTGCAGATCTTTAATGTGAATGGCAATGGCGGTAATGGCAATGTATACTTGGATGTTACAAATGATGCGACTTCTGCAAGAAGGAGCATATGTGAAAACCATGGCATAGTTGATGTAGAGCAGGGTCGTCTGCAAGATATGAAGCTGCATAAAGAGTAGCAACGACCTTAACATTTTACAGAAAAATGATTTTAAAGACTTCTAGCAATTATTCAAGTTGTTTAAAAAATGACAGATATCTAGGAAATTTGATGCTAATGAAATGCCTTATAAGTTATAAAGATGTGGTGTCATGGAACTCGATACCTAACAGGGCTAGCATTTGACAAGCGAATGCCTAATTAAGATTTTATTGCGTGAAATTCTCTGATTACTTTGTGAACAGGTAAATAAAGCCTTTAAAAGACTCAAGGCAATACCAAATTCAAATATTGTCTCCTTTATTGCCATTATTTTTTATCATGGGGTTCTGCATATTTCATCTAGCAATGAAACTTAGTACGTCAAGGGAGATGAATGATGACTCTATTTAGATTATCATTCATCAATTTGCCTCGGTGCTGCACATGCCAATTTGTGATGCTAAATTTTTATTGTGGTGTCATAAATTTGGACTTCTTATTCTTGGGTTACAAATGTTTTCGTCTGGAACTGTCGAAATTGTAGAAGTGAATTTATATGAGATTCGATGCTTTGATATATCCATGTCGTATTGGCTTGGTTTAGAATGCATAACGAGGTCTGTTTGAGATTCAATACATTATGACATTGATTTACTTAAAGTAAGAAACACATAAATTGCCATAATTATTTGTTAGTAATGGCAGGAGAAGCGTATGTTCAAGGAGCCAAATGTAGTTTTATTAAGGTAAAGTTTGGTTTATGCTAAAACCAATTTATTTATGCACTTATATTCTTTGTTGCCAATGCATAAATATGGGGAACTGAAACAAGATGTTGCATAAATATAAACATGGTCTAGGTTTAGCACGATGAACCCTGCATAAAAGAAGTTCATAAATGCATGGTTGATGGGCCTTGCACCCGCCCACGTCTCCCACCGGATGGTAATCAGTGGGTTTTGAACCCTGGTGGGGATCACCCCAATCCAAGACCTTACCACTAGACCACCACCGCGATGGATCAGACGAGCTATTCAACTCTCAAGGATCCCTATTTTTTTTCTTGTCAAGCACGAGCAATCCAGATAGAGAAACATAGAAAGGGGCTATTTGAAAGTAGAAAAAGATAATAAAGGAGAGAGAAGATGGGTTACCTTGCACAATGCTTCCACCTGAAACTATGGCTTTTCAATTGAAAAGCACTCCTTGCTATTTAGTCTTCTTGCACGAATACTCCAGTTGCAAGTGTATTAGGGCTGAACTCAGTCCATGTAAACGAAAAATCAATTAAGTTTAAAAAGAGAACAAGAAGATGGGTTACCTTGCACGAGGCCTCTAGCAAAAACTCGCGTGATGCAATTGGAGCTTTGTTGGCTCTAAAGCTTATAATATAGAACCTAGAAATAGAGGCCCAGATCAAATATTTTGTAAAAGGTCACTGCCAAAACCATTGCAGAAAAGACAATGTACGTCCAGAAAGAGTGATGTACTCCCTTAGCCTGCAATCAGGTGGGCTCTTATGCAGAGGCCAAGTTATAATGGGAATTAATGAGGTCTTCAACTAGATTTATATCTAATCATGGCTTCTAAGTCTCTACCCCCCTTCCCTCAAGCACAAAAGGTGCAAATAGAGCAACATCCCTAATCATCTAGCATAATCATAATCCAAAATAGAACAATAGTTCTAAGCTAATTAACCTATTTATATTCAATACAAGGGCTAGAGTTTGATTGCCAGTCTCATTTTAGGGTTAATGTCAATGAGCAAATTAACACTAAAACAATAAGGCAATTTGGCTTAATTGCCACAGTTAAGCCAGTTCAATATGTTATTCTATAACTAACCTGATCCTTGAGCTACATCCCCACTTGATATGCTGACATAATGAAAATCATGCTAGGCAGTGGAGTTGCAGTAACGCCTTAGGTAATAATCAACTTGATGCTAGCTCGACTAGATGATGACCCTGGAGCTTTCACATGTGAAGCAAGTATCAAGACTCGAGATTTGTTTGAGTTTTTGCTTGATGGTTTGAACGTGATGCCATATCATATCACGAAGAAATGTGGATTGGATGGTCGCTTGCTACAGCCATACACTCCACTCCAATGGCATCACTTGCCACTACCCACACACCGCATGAAGCTTCCACTACTACTGTCCCTGCCTGTGCTTCAGTTGCGGCTCTTGCAAGCAAATAGGGATTGTGCCTTCGCATGGTCTCCTAGAATTGTCGGGGCTTCCCATGTCAAAAGGGAGACCGTCTCAACTCGATTGTCGCAGATATGGACCTCATCTTCCTCATGGAAGCATGGGAATATGTAGGATACAGGCCTACTGACTTGCCAAGATACCAGTATTATTCCATCTTCAATGAGTGCACAGGGAAGCGAGAACGGGGGGGGGGAGGGGGGGGATGGGCACCTGCTATTACCGAACAACATTGGCACAATCAGTCTCCCCATGCAAGACAACCAGACACAACCGATACCTGTGGGTGAGTGTGCAGAACTGCAGCGACAAGCCTCTCTTTGTGGCGGCCTATTACTTCCCACATGTCGAGAGCAATTCCTATCACAGCCATTGGAATGTGGACAGGCTAGATCTCTATGTTGATCTATGTGATGACATACAAGAACACAAGCAGTTTGAGTATTGTCATGCTTGTTGAGGATTTCAATGCATGCAGCAATGCAGAACAACTCATGAGATTTGATCCCCTAGTTGACGATTTGTTGCAACCACGACCTTCAAAAGGATCTTGGCCACGTGCATCAGATGACAATTAGAAATGCATTATAGTAGGCAGCTATTGTTGCTCTATAGTATCTTTGACCTGCTAATATGCAATGGACTGGCACATTGGCCATCCTCTCGCAAGCATACTTGCAAGCAGGAGAACCAGGGGGCGAATCTAGTGTGGTGGACTATGTGTTGGTGGCTCAGCAGGATATGCACATCGATAAGCACTTCCGAGTAGGAACAGATAGTAAGACGAGGACCTACTACTTTACTTGTAACTAGCTTGGCAGATTGTTCCAACCTCATATGCAACACCTCCTCGCACGCCGTAGCTGCGATTGGACTATGAACATGCAGAGGGTTATGCCCCAATGCTCAAAGATGACTTGACAGACATTCTGCAGTTCTCTACACTAGACGGGCAGGTTGATTGATGTCCTCGGGACTGCCCCAGAAAGGTGCTTTGAAAGAAGCCGCCTTAGACGGACCTTGGGGACCACAACCTTCCCATGCAACCAGTGATTTGATGTTGAATGCAAAAAATGCAAATGCTGGCTCTGCCAAGTTCCAGATCCTGCTCTACGCCCGCAAGCGGTCAGATAATACCGCCTTTTCCTTAAGACTAGGAAAGCTAGGTACATCGCGGCCCATCAATAAGAAATGTTCATCCTCCTGGACCATCATCCTAGGACCTTCTGGCAAAGGGTACTCATAAAGCCAGTACAATCTACAAAGAACCTCATTCCAAAGCAGTGGAGACAATACCTGCAGCAACTCTATGATCCTTAGGGTGCACAAGCAGCACTACCCCAACAGCAGGACCTGTTACTAAAAATCATAGAGGTAGATATAGACCAGGGTTTACAACGTCTAGCCAATGGAAAAGCGTCAGACCTGGATGGTATGTAGGCAGAGCTGCTCAAGTGAACAGGACCATCCATAGTACCAGTACTAACCGCCATGTTCAATAGGGCATTACAGGAGGGTCCCCACCCCTCTCCCTCCCACCCTCCAGTGGACCATTAGCAGAGTTGTTCTCATATACAAGCTCCGTGCGGGGAATACCGAGGTTTGAGAGGATGTGTCCGACAATTCCTCGAAATTTACACGTGTGGACAAAAAGAGGCGGATGTGGGCCCATCTAACAATTTAAGGATATAGAAAATTGGAAGGGAAGACATTGTTTTGTCGTAAAAGCGTCTTGCCACATTTTTATTTGTCGGATTCTCCACGAGACAAATAAAAATGTTTTTCTTTTTTAGGTTATATCTTTTATTTTAGGGAGGAAAAGCGTAAGGTGGAAACTTTCCCTTAGGTTTAGGTTTAGGTTTTAGGTTAGGGCAAGGGAAAACTGGCGTTTAGCATCCCCGACTAATTTCGGTGAAGCAATAGAAGCAGAGCATTGAGAGGAAGCGGCAACATTGAGGGGAAGTGGTGGGCAGCTAATCTTCTGGTGCAGGGCAGCTAAACTAATCTTTTCAGTGCAGGCAGAAGCAGATCAGACTTAAATCACAGAGATATGGATATGGCATTTCAAGATTCATGGAGTGCGGCTGAGCTAGATGTGAATCCAACTGGAAGCAACAAGTATTGGAGTCATTCTGGATGCCAGCATTGTCTAAAAGCATTATCTAGCTTGCATTTTGCACTGCTAGCTAGTTGCTATTTTTATAGAGTGCTGGCATGCTTTCATTTAGCCCAAAAACATGATAGATCATTGTTTACCCTTGCCATTGCATGGTAAGATAATTTTGTATAAGCAAACCCTTATGCAGCAGCAAAAACCTACAGGTAACTGCGATTTCTTTCATTCTATTTTAGTTATAATGGCAGTTTTAATGCATTGCAATTTCTTTTATTCTTTTTTAGTTTAAATGGCAGTTTCAATGCAGTTGGTACTTGATTCAAAATGCTGCATAGGCTGATAGTATTGATCTCTAAGCTTTTGTTTTTGTTTGAAACTTGTACTCATTGATTTTCAGAACTAATTTTGTACTCAGGTCCAACATGTTCTACTATCATTGTCCATGCTTATAGCTAGATTGTGCCAGGCTTTATGTGCATAACATGCAGTACAAATAGTTGGGAGATTTTCTTACGAAAGTAAAACTATTGTAATAGAGTTATAAGCTTTCTGAAATTTGTGGTAGCAGGGGTGTAAAATTCATGGTAGCAGAGGTGTAGTAAGATCTAATACTGTTGTTTTTTTATTATATTGCTATATGTTGATGTAAGTCTATTAGGACTAGTATCTCTACAAAGTAGATTGAGTGATGCATGTTTATGCATATTTGCATTAGATATCATAAGTTATATAAGAGGATAGGAATGGGAAATATTCTGAAGTAATTTATGAGTTATATAAGAGGATAGAAAGGAAAATATTTGAAAGCTATCAATGAGTATGTATTTCTTTACATTATCTAGATTTATGTCTAGAATCACCTAATTATTATCGATTTTTATTCTGATGTTCTAGGAAATGGTGTTCATATCCCATAGTAGGAATTTGTCAATGGCACTTCGGGGCAAAGGATGAAGAATGGTTCAAGGGCAAACATCGATCTTACAAATGGCTGGCTTTGCAAGGGAGAATGAAGCTTCTATTGCTGGAACAAGTGGTGCAAATATTTCAGATGTTGCTAACGTAATGCCTGCTCATACTCAAGAGCTCAATGCTGAGCATGAGCGGGTTATAGATGCTAGAAAAAGCTAGAAGGAGAAATGGCTAGATGACGATGATTGATTGCGCTTCAACCATGACATAGGTAGAGTACATTGCATTTACTGCAAGGAGGATAAGAAATGTAAAAGTCCATTTGGATTAGAAGATGCCATGAATTTGAGAATATCAGCTTTCATAGAGCATGCTGAAAGTGCACAGCATAAACATGCAGTATGGTTAGCTACAAATGGAAAAGATTCTTTGCATAAAGTGGAGAAGAAAAAGAATGAATCTGTGGATAAAGAAATCTGTGCTCTATATAAATGTGCCTAGTGGGGAAGACCTTGCATATAGGAAATTCTGTCCGCTGTTATAGCTTCTTAGAGAATGTGGATCTGTAGTGCCAAATTTGTACAATGATGACAAAGCTTGTAGTTATTTTCTGAAATCAGTAAATCTATAGTGGAGAATGCGTTTGAAAAAATTAGAAACAGCTCTTGGTTTGGCATAATGGTTGATGAATCAACCCATGTTAGTGGGTGCATCATTTAATCCTTTATGCCACTTATTTGGATGACTTTCAACACAAAAAATCATTCATAGGTTTGGTGTCATTAGATGGAGGGGATGCAAGTACAATTACCAAAGCCATAGTGGGGAAGCTCGTAGAGCAAGGCAAATTAGACTTGACAAAGATGATTGCCTTTGGTTCAGATGGTGCTTCGGTTATGGTTGGTTGTCGGATAGGTATAGCAACTAGGCTGAAAGAATAAAATCCTTTTATGACATCCATACATTGTGTTGCCCATAGAACTAATCTATGCGTAGAAACAGTAGCCAAACAGCCATGTTGCAAGCACATATGTGAAAAGGTTGATAAGCTGGTTAATGGGGTAACAAGCTATTATTCCCGAAGTACTCTAAGAGGAGGATTATTGAAGGCACTTGAAGAGGAACTTGCTTATTCTACTCTGAGGTTTGAACATATTTCAGCAACAAGGTGGTTAAGTAGACATCATGTAATTGACAAGTTATATGAAATGTATGAACCTGCGATGATGGTATTCAAAGAAAATACTGCTGCTCTTTATGATGAATTGAGAGAGTTTAAGATTGTCTACATTTTGCATTTTTTAGCAGATATTTTGATGCACTTGATCACTTTGAGTTGCGATTTTCAGAAAGATTGGGTGGATGTTACTTCAATAACAGGCCTTGTGGACTATACAAAGCACCAAATTGAGGAAGAGTTTCTTATTGAAACATTGGATTTGAATAGTGGTCTAAAGGATAGCAAAGGATATCCTATAATTCTTGATTTTGCCATCCAAATGGAAAGCTTGCTGCACTTAGAGGGGCTGTCAATGGAGATGTATCGTGGAATTGAAACGATAAGATGTGTTAAAGGTCATGATTTAGAGGAGGCTCTCGAATTCCAAAATAATTTCGCTAAAGCTGTTTTGGCTGCCCTAGGTGAGAGGTTCAAGGATCATGACATCTTGTCATGCTTTACAATATTTGCACCTGCACATGTGCCAATAGCAACAAAGGAAATGAAAGCATTTAGTCATCACGAGTCTAATGAATTGGTGAAATTTTATGGTGAGCCTCGATTGATTGGTGGAGTGAAATTCGATAGCCTTATTAATCGTGATACCTTTCTAGCAGAATTTAGAAAGTTTAAGATGCAAGCATGTACGGAGTGGCAAGGTAAGTATGCAGAAATGGTGAAGCTTGCGCCAGTGGGTCTGGTACAATGTTCAAATACAACAATCCGTGAAAGGGGATTTAGCCAATTGAATCATATCAAAGACAAATACCGTAATAGGCTAAAAACAGAAGGAGTTGATTCATTAATGAGAGTTGCAATGGAAGGTCTGCCCATGGAAGCAATCGATAAGTTTGATTTTGGAGAAGCCTTCACGATTTGAAAATCTGGAGCCAAGTATAGGCACATATATTCAACGAATTCGAGGTACAAGGTAACTCATGCAAATGTGGAAGAAGAAGGATCAAATGAAGATGACGAGTAATCCCATTTGTTTGTTTTCTTTTCGCCTTGAGGACATTGAAGTTCATATAAGTTGTTATGTTAAATGTGGAATTTCATGATTTTGATCAGGTTTTATAGTGTTACATCAACCATGAATCATACTATATTTATATAACCTATATTTTACAAATACTAACTTGTTGAATTTTAGCTTGTAAGAAAATTACATGTTTATTCCATTTTTGTAGGAAATTATATCTTGGTATTTTTTATTTTGCAGGAAAATTGCATGTTGGTTCTATTCTTGTAGGAAAGTGTAGGCTGAAAAAAATTATAGACATGCTGATTCATGAGGCGTAGGAATTTTTCCTAGAATATGTAAAATATTTCCCGAACTAAGTATACAAGGCAGGTGACCCACACTGTCCAACCAATTATCGAACAGTCATGGGTCAGTTCAGTGTTGGCAAAATTGCTAGCTGGGATTCTCGAGCAGTAGTTGACATCCTGGGTAGAAGCCGCAGATGTGCAAGCCCTCACACAGGGGGGGGGTTCAAGCCGTGGCACTCAACCATTGATCACATCTTCACACTATGATAGCAATGAACCATAGCCAAGACCTCTATTGCTACCTTGTAGACTTTGCAAAGGCTTTTGATACTATGCCTTGGAAAAGGCTGTGGGCAAGATTGCAACAGCTAGAGGTCCTTGCAGACATATAGAATGCGGTGTATAGGTGTACGAGACATGTTCAGGTCAGTTGCAGCAGACAGACCAGCCATTCCATAGCAGTATCGGGGTTCGTCAAGAATGCCCTCTCTTTCCTACGTTGTTTGGGCTGTACATTGATCAGTTGAAGATCTGGCTTGCTGAAAATGGAGGCAACGGAGCTCACCCCTTGCACCGGAATCTAGGTAGTAATATATGTTGACGATGTTGACCTTCTGGCTTACACTTCGACAGACACGTAGCGCCATCTCGACATCTTGGACACATTTTGGCAGGCGACTGACATGTGCATCAACCTGGTCAAGACGAAGGTGGTCCTCATATCATCTTTGCATCAGTCAAGGGCTCCTTTCTTTAGCTATCAGGGGCAAATTGTAGAAGTGGCACCCGCCTACAAATATTTGGGAGTGGAGTTCCTCTCTGCTATACATTGTGACGCTTCCATCCATCTGCAAGAGACAACAGGTTGGAAGATGCTTCATACAATGCAGAACAACAGTTATAGAGTGGAGCTGTATGACTGGGGCCATTAATTGCACCTATTCAGGGTATTGGTGGACCTGTCCTTTTATACGGGGCCAAGATCTAGGACCCCATGGTCTCCCTCACTACTCGGAATGACTTGGAGCAGGTGCAGAAAGCCTTCTTAGCTCGGGCACTAGGGATGAAGTTTACGATCCCATACCAAATCCTGTTGCAAGAGACAGGGTTGTTGCCCCTTTAGAGGGTGGCTATTGATCGCCACATTGTCTACTTTCAAAAGGTGGTCTGTATCCCTAGCCTAGCTTATATCGTGGCAATGAGACCACAATGCCTCAAGGCCTATTGAAAATAAATGCGAGCTCAGTGGCTCTCGCCAGATGGAATGTGCAAGAGCACAGGTGCATATATGTGCAAACAGGGGCAGACTGCCATAGCTTGAGGCAATACCGAGACGCTTGCTTCCTCAGCAAGCTCTGGGATGCCGACGCTCTTGAACACGTCAAGACAGCACATCGCAAAAAGTTGTAGGAGAGATTAAGACAGCTGTAAAATGCGGTGTACAGGTTGCATGAGACTTGCTCAGGCTGACTGGCACCGACATGACAACTTGTCAACAGTAGTATTAGGGTCCCACAGGGATGCCCGCTTTCTTCAACATTGTTTGACCTCTACGTTGACCAGTTGGAAGGGTGGCTTATTGATCACAGGGTTGACGGAGCTCAGCTTCTACACCAGATTATTAAGCAGCTCATATATGCCGATGTCGACCTTCTGACCCACACTGCAGAAGACATACATCAGCATTTATAAACCCTAGACACTTTGTGCCGAGTCACAGGAATGCATGTCAATTGGGCCAAGACTTTGTTTGTCTCATCTTCGTGTCATCCAAGGCTTCCCTCCTTTACTTATCAGTAGCAAAATATTGAGGTATCACCCACCTAGAAGTACCAGGGCATAGAGTTCCCCACTACCACTCCATCCAATTACAAGTGATAGCAGGTTGGAAGTCACTGTATACGATGCAGAACAACCGTCACGAGGCAGAGCTATATGACTAGGCTCATCTATCACACTTATTTAGGGTTTTAGTTGAACCCTTTCTCTTGTATGGGGTCGATGTTTGGGGCCTGTCATATCCTGGCAATCCGGAATGAACTGGAGCAGGTATAGAAGCCCTTCCTAGCTCGGCACTTGGGGTAAAATCTATAATCCCCTATTAGGCCCTTTTTCCACGGCATGCATAAAATATGACTGTCGCAATGCAATAAGACAGCATATAAGACTCCATGTCAGCTCCACGTCATGTCCCAGATAAAAACCTTTCCCACTAATTTTTTTGCGACATGTCTTTAATATATAAGACACCTCTTATATTTTCTGCTTTTCCACTGCGTTTTATTCAAAAGGTTAGAGAACGAATCGATGATCTTTGAAGCTACAATCACTGCGATTTTATTCAAAAGGTTAGAGAACGAATCGATGATCTTTTGAAGCTATGACAGAACCGTTTCACCTATACAATCAATAGGCTTATCTGCAAAATACTTCTCCAGAAATAATCCTCTGATGTACGTGATATTCTACTTTTCCACTGCATAAAAAATGAAGAACATCAATCTCTGTGGAAGAACAGCAAGAGCACAAAGATTTCTGTGAAGAAATTAGACAGACCCAAACATTGGTTGTTGAAAGGAAAAGCTGGAATTTCCAGAATTTTTAGAACTGTAAATCCGAAATCCGGCTTATTCAACCTGTTTTATGTTTGTGGCTCCTCCTTGTCGCGGAATTTTTAGAACTCAGAATCCAAATCCGGCTTATTCAACCTGTTTCAACAATGAACCTGTGTCGGTTTGTGAATCTTGGCGCTCCGCTCACCTGCATGCTCCACTAAAACCTTTTTTTAGGGCATCCTTCTTCTGCGGCAACACAAGAATCTCATTGGCTGCATTTTGCAGTCACAAATTGTGGCGGGGGGTTTCCCCCGGAAGAAAATGCGACAGCAAAATTGTACGGAATGCAATTGAGACATGTCACAGAAACATCCGTGGAAAAGCAAGTCTTATTTTCTTACGTGGACCAATCAACCTCAAAAAAATTTAAAACAAGGTTGCCATGGAAAAAGAAGAAGAAGAAGAAGAAGAAGAAGAAGAGATTTTAACGTCACGCCACAAGGCAGCGTCCTATGATCGTTATGCAAGAGACATGTTTCTTACCCTTAAAGACATGTTTCTTACCCTTAAAGCAGGCAGCACTCATTGCCATATTATCTACTTCCAGAAGGTAGTTAGTATAGGGAATGATCTTCTCCCAACGTGGCTTATATAGTAGCCATGGGTCCACAACGCCTTAAAGCTTGTTGAAAGGAGAGGTGAGCTCAGTGTTTCTCCTTACATGCTAAATGGCCTCGGACATGCAGCCTTGGGTCAAGCATTTTATGGTTATCTGGCCTCGGAGATACACCCTGGGTCAAGCATTTTTGGTTATCAGCCTCGGCCAGACCATAACCTTAAACCTTAACCTTGCTTCCCTTTCAATGATTCGACTATGTACAACTAAATAAATCTGAGCTGCGTACATACAAAGCCTTTGTAAAGGGTTGGTGATGGACCCAGGGCAATCATGCATTTTCACATCCGTTGGACAGGCTGGGTTTCGCCCACCTGTTTTTAAAGAGTTCAATGCACTACCATTCTTGCATTTGCATAGTTAGCCCAGGATGGGGTTATGTCGAAACCCTCGGGACTTCGATTAAGTAAGGTGAGGCAGGCTCTCCATTTTATTTCATATTTTTGCATCAATGGTAACAACTTTTGTTTTCCCCAGGTTCTGTACACTGCTGTAAGAAGAGAATCCCCCCATCCGTCATGGAAATACTTCAGGTATTAGGCTCTGTTATTTTCATCATCATGAAACACTCCGTATTGATAATTAGTGCAAACCTTTCTATCAAAACCACTCTTTAACCTTTGTTTTTCTAGAATGCTAGCATCTTTGGCATCAGTGGAACCAGTCAGCAATATACACAATCTAACTCATCTGCAAGAGGCGCTTCAGACAACAAAAGTCATGGAGGAGCAGGGAATTCCCTTACACAGGGACACTATATACTATCTTCTGCAAAATTGTACAAAGAAGAAAGACATGGAAAGTGGGAGGCAAGTGCAGTATTTTATGGTCCATAGTGGGTTAGATGCTATTACAGTATTAGGAGATCACTTGATACGCATGTTTGCTATTTGTGGAAATTTATATGAAGCCAATCAGGCATTTTCTAAGACCGTAAAACCTACCGCATACACTTGGACTGCAATAATTTCTGCCAACAACAAACTTGGTCAGTGGCAGGAGGCCCTTGATCTGTACTATGGAATGCAAACCTCAAGTTTGAAGAATTCAAAATATGCTTGCATTGCTGTTACAACAGCGTGTGCTTCTTCAGAAGATCTTTCACAAGGCAGGTTGATACATGGGGATATCCTCAAAAATGGATTTGAGAATGACGTTTTTATTGGAAATACCCTTGTCGATATGTATGCAAAATGTAATAGCTTGGAGGAAGCATGTAGAGTGTTTGACAACTTGCAGGATAGAGATGTAGTGTCATATAATGCAATGATTACAGGATATGCTCTGCATGGACAGGGTCTTCCTGCCCTTATACTTTTTGAGAGAATGCAGCAAGAGGGCATACAACCACAACAAACCACATTTTTGAACGTCTTGAAAGCATGTTCAAGCATTGGTGCTATAGAGCAGGGTAGATTGATACATAATCAGATTATTAGTGGAGATGGATTTGACATTGTCATTGGCAACACCCTCCTTGATATGTATGGCAAGAGTGGAAGTATCAAAGAAGCATGTCTAATATTTGATACTTTACCGGACCGAAATGTGGTGTCATATGCTGCAATGATGGCGGGATATGCTTGTCATGGTCATGCTATTTATGCTCTGGAATTATTTGAAAAAATGGAACAGGAAGCTGTGAGGCCAGAAAAGGTCACATTTTTGAACATGCTGATAGCATGTGGCAGATTAAAAGAATCAGTTCGTGGGAGGTTGATCCACCAACAGTTGATAGAAAGTGGTTTGGAACATGATATTATGATTTGTAATGCCCTTCTTGATATGTATGCCAAATGTGGAAATATCGAGGCAGCATATAAGCAGTTTGATAAATTGGAGAACAAAGACGTGGTGTCATGGGGATCAATAATTGCAGGATGCATCCAGCATGGAGTGGCTTATTTTGCCCTTGATGAGTTTGAAAAAATGCAGCAGTATGGGATAATGCCAAATGAACACATATATTCAAGCATCCTGAAAGGATGTGGCAGCTTGGGTTCTGTGCACATGGGTCGTTTTATACATGAGCAGCTTTTACAACATGGTCTTAAGCTGTGTGTTATCGTTCTAGCTGCCCTTGTCGATATGTATGCCAAATGTGGGAAGGTGGAAGAGGCACAGAAGGTCTTTGTGATATCACAAGATCGGGATGCATTGCTGTGGGGAACGATGATTGCTGGATATGCCTGCCATGGCAGTGGATCCTGTGCCTTGGAGCTTTTTGAAGAAATGCAATGCAAGGGATTGAAGCCAAACAAAGTTATATTTCTTAGTGTCTTAAAGGCATGTAGCGGCACAGGAGCCTTATATCATGGTAGGCTAGCACATGATCAAATCATTAGAAGTGGTCTCTGTGATGGTGCCATAGGCAATTCACTTATTGACATGTATGCGAAAAGTGGAAATCTTAAGGAGGCGCGCAGCTTGTTTGACAAGATACCAGAACGAAATGTTATAGCTTGGAGTGCCATGATTGCAGGCTATGCCCAGCATGGGGATGGGCTTGCAGCTCTTAGCCTGTTTGAGAAGATGCAATGGGAGGGCATAGAGCCAAACAAAATTACGTTCTTGGGAATTTTAAGTGCATGTGGCAGCATGGGTGCTATCGATCAAGGCAAAGGCATACATGACCAGATTAAGAAACGAGGACTTGAACACGATGTTATCATTGGTAACACTCTTCTTGACATGTACTTCAAGTGCAATAACGTAGACGAGGCTTCAAAAGTTTTTGAGATGTTGCCAAAGAAAGATGTGGTATCATGGGCATCAATGATTGCAGGATATGCTCAATGCGGTGATGTGAACATTGCAAGGAAGTATTTTGTAGATATGCAAATGATGGGTATCAGACCAGATGATGTGTCATTTACTAACATACTTTCTGCATGCAGTCATGCTGGTTTGGTCCTCGAAGGGTATCAATATCTGAAATCCATGATACAGGATTATGGCATTGTACCAAGCTTCAACCATTATAATTCTTTGATTGATCTCCTGGGCCGTGCCGGGTGCTTGGCTGAAGCACAATCGTTATTGGAAAACATCCAACAAAATGTTGTTGGATGGACATCTTTGCTCACTGCATGCAGGACGTACGGTAATGTAGCTATAGGAAGGCAATGCTTTGATCAAATGATTTATCTCAATGTGCATGATGGTGCTGCATATGTGCTCATGGCAAATATCTATGCCAATGCTCACATGAGGCACGAAGCTCAAGCAATTGAAGATACAAGGAAATTGGTAGGTGCTTGGAAGAAGCCTGCAAGAACATGGATTGAAGTTAATGGTAAGGTGCACGAATTTGTTGCAGGGGATCAAAGTCACCAGCAAAGTGGTTTAATTTATGGAGTATTGGAGAAATTGAATAAAAGGATGATTGAAGAAGGATATGTGCCAGAATGCAGTTTAGTTTTGGGTAAAATGTCGGAAGAGGAAAAAAAGCATGCCCTTTGTGGCCATGCTGAGAAGCTTGCCATAGCTTTTGGACTTGCTAGTACACCACATGGAACAACCATCAGGACCACAAAGAACCTTCGAGTGTGTAATGATTGCCATAATGCTACAAAATTTATATCCAAAATTGAAAGAAGAGAGATTATAATAAAAGATGCTTATCGCATTCACCATTTTCAAAATGGTGCTTGTTCTTGTGGTGATTATTTTTGATGACTTACATACTGAGGAGTTTCCACTTGTTATGACATTACATAGCAGCACAAAAGCAATTACAAATTGTGGCTTAGAACTTTGCAATCATTTTTACCTTGCCACTTGCTTAGAACTTTGGCAACATACATTGAATCTTTTACAATAATAAAAGAAGGGAATGTTTAGCACGCTTGCTTAACCTGGGGTATAGGTTTTCTGGTTGGGGTACCAGGTTTCTTGGATTTTGATCCTATCTACATGTTCTCTGGAAATTAGTTATTGTCTTGATATCACCTCTCTCTCCCGCTGAAGCTCCATTTCCCACTTGGTAGCGAAGCAGACGATGCTGAGCATTACCTCTACAAATGTTATAAGAAATTCACTTTCATTTTTGTAGTTAACTATTGCCAAACAAACTTATGCTAACTTTTTGTCATTTATGTTCTATTCTTGCACCACCTCCTTTATCATTTGACAATCTTACCTAGACACCACATGCAAATGCAAAACATGAACTATCTCATTTCTTTTGAAACTTTGCCGATGCCGAAGGGCTAGGCAGCTACATGCACACCAGGGATTGGTATATGGACGTATAATTATATCGCGAACGATATACGTGTGAACTGGGTGAGGGATTGATCATCCCTGAATCACAATAAGTTGTAAGAAGATGTTCTTCATGTAACTAATGTTTGTGTGATTGACGTTTATATGACTAACTTTTGCTCCATGCTAAGATAAATGTTTACCCACTTAGTCCTCGCCTTGACTAACCCCCAGCTTTATAGATAGAGTTGGGAGCGGGAAGCAAGAGATGATAGTGGGGATGCCGAGAGATAGATTTTCTTAAGAGCATGCCATTAGCGGGAAACTCAGATTAAGAGGTTGGAACCATTGTATTGAAGTTCCAATATAACAGATGTTTATTATTGAGTTTCAATTATTTCTCTCTATTTGATTTTAAAGTGTTAAACGCCCTATGAGCGCTTCATTTGGTATCAAAACTAGAAATCCTGACCATTAACCATTGTTGGTTATTGGGCATTGGAAACCAAGAAGAAAGAAACTTCTTTCTTGATGGTGTTATCTAGCCCGTCGTCTACGGGAGAGTTCACGATTTAATTTTTACGTTCCAAACCTAGTACTTGCACTTGGAGTTTCCAACCAATTAATCTTAAACATCGTAGTGATAAGGTTAGTCAATCCAGAAGGGCAAACAGAGTGGAAGATAATCTTAGATAATGTATTGTAGCTTGGACCCTTAGTTCACTTACAGAAGTTTAGTGGCCTTGCTAAGGGAGAATTTACAGGTTGTCATGGGGGTGGTGACGATAATGTTGACATTCAAATGTTGGGCCAAATATTACAAGAAGTCTAGCAACAATTGAGTATGCTCCAAAATCAAGTTTATGTCCCAACAATTGCAGAATGAACGACTTCCAAGAGGAAAGTTAGAAAATAGACATTGTGTGGGACGTACAAAATTGCTCCTACAATTTTATGGAAGAGTTCCCCTTGACATAATTAACCTAAGTTACTTTGACATAGAGTTTTAAAACGACTTTGAAAAAGTGACATGAACTTGATTGTGAGTCCTCCCCACCAAGACATGGGTAAAATTTTGGTATGGGAGAATGTGATACCCCTAGAAGGTTATCGAGTAAGAAATTAACATAAGTATTGATCTTAGGATAGAATGGTAACTTAAACCTTATGATGGAATAGTTGTAGATGTCAATTTTCTAGGTAGTGAGTGGTCGAGCAAAGAAGTTAAGGCTTTTCTCCAAACATAGGGGAGATATTCGGGAGTAGAGAATAGCACAAGTTATTGATCTTAAAATAGAGAAGATGTTCTGGCCATTCTGCATTATATGTTTGAAATAGATTAATGTCAAGAATAATTGTAATTTTAGAAAGGGCAGATAGTATTAAAAAGGGCCATCTTTGAAACGTTATAATGTGGCGATCAGTAGAATCGAGCGATCTTTATCTTTCTAAAAAGCTCTCGGCATTTAGTTTTAGAATTAGGTGGCATCACTTATAAGTCCTTACGGTAAGGGAGTTATCACAGAAAAGGATGACAAGGGTCAAATAAGACTGCACATGAAGATCTACAATTAGAGACCTCAGTTCTATTTTGAAGACTGAGAGTATTATTCCTTGCACAAATCATTCATCCTCAAGCTTGCTTAAAGTAGTTGCCTGGCGTCTAGATTTGTGTAGAAGCATGGAAGGTCCTTTGGCGGGTAGCTGGGGCTGGATCATTGGAGTTTTTGTCGGTTTGAGTCATCTTTTTCTTCACTAGATCATTGGTGGAAAGGTTTGCATGTTCACATTGTTATTTTCGCTGTGCATATTTACCTTGTTATTGATTCTTTATGATTGTGTTTGCAAATATAAGATACCTTAAAAGGATGAATGCGTATGAAAGAACTCGCCCCTTTGTCGTTGCCGAAGGGTTGGGCGATAGAGTACATATTAGGGATTGGTATGTAGACATATAATTGTGTCACGAATGATATAAGCATGAACCCGGATGAGGGATTGATCATCCTTGAAATTCAATAAGCTGTAAGAAGATGTTCTTCATGTGATTGATGCTTATGCGACTGATGTTTGTGTGCCTTATATTGCTTCAGGCTAATATAAAGCTTTACCCACGTAATCCTCCCCTGGACTAACCACTATCTTTCTCCTATTTCTTCTTACAGATAGAGTTGGACACTAAGTGAGTTTTGGGAGAGGAAAGCAAAAGATAATAGTGGGGATGTTGAGGGATAGATTTTCTTAAGAGTATAGCCGAAAACTCGGATTAAGAGTTAATGACCATTGTATTGAAGTTCCAATATGATATTACTATAGAGTTTCAATTATTTCTCTCTATTTAATCTTCAAGTGTTAAATGCTCTAAGAGAGTTTCAAGCACAAATTTCTAGTACATAATTGATTTTCTAAAGATTCAATATCTGTGTTGATTCTTGCGAAAAATTGTTGCAAAACTTCTTAAAGATGAGTGAAATGACATTTGATCCTTTGTAAGCTCACCGTCATTGTCTAGAAGTAGAAGAACAAAGACTGTTTTTTACAATAGATGAATCCTAATAAGGTTGTGCTTATTCAAATGTTTTTATAGGTATAGCTCATAAAATTTAGCTCCTCAAGATGTTCTAGTTTTCCTTTTATCTCATGTTGCATTTTAACTGCTATGTTGTTGATTTTTGGGGTTCTTGGCATAGACCTTGCAACAGCAGTCCATGACTGCAGTCCAAGAACAAGAACAAATGCAAAGAATGAACAAAACTCATATTGATGCTCCAAAAGGAGGTGCTCCAAAACGTGAGAAAAAGCCTAAACAATAAGAGGAAATGCTCTATGTAAATAGTAGAGAAAATCCCTAATCCTAACTGACGTCTCACCTACCACAGATCTAGGTTAAATCTGGGCCATAGATCGTGGGGTCCAATATGATACATATATGTGGCATATGCCACTCATACCTATGCTTAGCCCATAGGGCTAACCCTCTCCCCACCAAACCAAACTATGTACAAACCTTTATAACATGAGGTTTGACATTTACAACAAAGTGTCCAAATTGAGGGGACGTAACGATAATGTCGTCGAGAAATCTTCTTGATCAAAGAATGTCAATGTCGATGAAGTAAAAATCATGAGAGATTGAGAAGGTTGTCATCACTTCTCTTGAGCTTGCCACAAGCTCCTTTACCTATGGCTTGCGTAAAGGATACACAAGGTAACTTTGTGTAGAACAGAGGCAATTCAGTTACTGCAACAACTGCATGACATGATCAGCTATACAGAAAACAAGAAAACAAGAAATCTACTGGAGGACAACAAAACATAAGCTCAAAAACTTGCCCAAAATACAATCAAAATGCAAATAGCATATGCCATAGAAGTAGACGACCATAGAAGAAGAAGCCGCAGCAGCTGCCGGAGGCGTGCCGAAGCGTGCTTACTCCATTGGACGATGGAAATGTTACGGAGGATTTCTAGCAAAGTGTGCTGTTGAAGTCGTGAACAAAGGGAAGAGAAGATTGTAATTTCTAGGAGACTTTTTAATTTTCTTAACCACACGATCTGAAAATTGAAAATCTAACGGTAGAGAATAAACTTAGGTGAGGTGTCCTCACACGTGGATAAACTAGAAATCCAAGAACTTTGTAAAGGGGGTTAGGCAAGTTGTTAATTAAGAAACTTTAAATGCCACGTCCTCAAAGATGTCCACCCTAGTCGAATCTCACCCTAAGTTGCTTTTTATTTAATAATATAGTTTATTAAATTTCATGACATATTTTTGTTTTTCTTTAGGACTACTCTTCTAGGACAGAGGAAATAAATTGGAATATACATGTTCTTACGCATATGAATACTATAAATAGACTAAAACCAAAATGATTGGTGTACGTGCAAGAGAACTTGAGGTTCGTTCGCAAGTTTGAGATCGTGAATATATCTCCTTGCATGTACTCTCTTCTTTATCTTTCATTTTCTTCTTCTTACTTTTGTGTTCCTTAATTTATGATATAAGTTTAATCTCATAATAACCAAATCTCAGCCATTGGCTGAGAGCATAACAAGACATATACAAACAAGGTGTTGCGTCCATGGCCGGAGGGTGAAGTGGCTTAAATCATAGTTCAAAGTCATATTTTGACAATCAATTCAAAACCATAACCCCGAACATTTAGAAACGAAATCCTCTGTAGCCAACGAACTACCTTTATCTTCCAAAATGCAGCTAAAGAGTTTAGCAACCTGTGAAATAAAGAACACACGAATTTCAGAACTATAAAATATACGGGGCTATTTGGGAAAATATTTGAAATTTAAGGGCATTTTGGGAATTTTAAAAACACGAAGGGCTTTTTGGGAATTAAGTCAAGGAAGGGAGCCCCTGAGAAATCGGTGCAACCTGCATAAGGCAACACTTGTTAAACACATTATACTTCCAAACAATCTTGTTTATTTCAAGAACCATGTACATAATGAGACTAGAGAATGAATTTAGGGCAGCAAGGTAAAAGGATAAACTAGCAATGCGGAGCCATGCATTTTGGAGGAGGCACTTTCGAGTGGATGTGTTCACATTTCTATGCCTAATGCCTTCTCATCGACTGAGCCACAAATTGCAGTAGAGTCATGCATTTTTGAGGAGCAAAAATTGCTGGAGGCAAAACTATGCCAATTTCTTGTGTGCCGAGCCCATGTTTATTTGCTCATCCGTCAATTAAATGCTCTAAATGAAATTACGATTCAAAGGCTCCTGTACTGGAACCATGACTGCAAGATAGATCGAAAGCTTGTAATGCATTGCGGCACTATTATTGTTAAAGGCTTCACTCTACTTGAAGCTAGAAAAAACTTCAAATATCTCCACAAGCTCAATCAATTCAAGTCTGGCTCCAAACAAAAAAAAAGGTTGTGAATGTCTTTATCTAGAAATTTTTGAGACTAGAAATAATCATGGAGCAAATCTACACACCATGCAATTTCTTCGTGTATTCATCTTCCATCCACATCAATACATGTCCTAAATGATTAAAAATGCATGAATTGTTCTGAGGACAACCTCAAGAAATAAAAATGAGTGTTAAGGTGAAGCTTTGTTGCTAGATTCATAGTAGTTTGACCAAACTTTATCTATGCACATCCTTTAGCTAATAACTCATGAAATTCATGAACAGTAATCATGAAAATCTAGACATCCTCTACATGGTAAATACTAACATGAGTAAAGCCTTAAACCACCAAAACCATCTTCTAAAATAGTCACAACAAATGATAACATCAGTCCATGTATAATTCATAAAGTAAGGCCTTGATTTTTCTCTGGTTGTTTTCAGCTTGGCAAGAACAATCTTGAAGCCAAGATCATGAATACAAAGTTTTTTGACACTTTTGGTAGCTCAGTAAGTATAAACTTTAATATCGTATCGCTTCCTTGGTAATTTTCTTGAAACTGCAGGAAATACTAAAAATATCACTTACAAAAATATCAGATTTAGCGTCGTCCTTTAGTCGCCAAGGTGAAGAATTCAACATGAAAGATTATTTTTTCGATGGCATCACCTTCAGCCTTTTGAGAAGGGACATAGAAGACTTCAAGTCATCAACTACGTCATCAAAACCATCAGCAATTGGGGGGAGGGGGGGCACCTTGACATCGAGAAGAAACATATCTTCGAGGAGACTTGAGTCTCGAGCAACTTGGAAGAATGTTACCTTGCTACTTTAGGTAGGCAACAAGTGGATGAGCTTCAGCAAGCTCGAGAAGCTAGGGTCATATAGTTGAGTAAGGTAATCATATGGATTATAGGATCGAAAAGCATTTCTCTATAGATTCCTTGTTCAAAAGATTACCCAAGAATTGAGGTAATCCTCAATGATTTGGAAGGAAATGCACAGGAATAACTAAAACTATACATGATTGTTAACAGACATCCAATGTATAGAAACCACTTGGTGAGTTTGATCAACTCACTTGAAGCAATCATTAGTAGGATAATGGTTGACCATGTACAATGGTCAATTGATGGGAGTATTTCAAGAGTTTAAGCAAGGAAAGGAAGAATCTTTAGAATATAATAATAATAATAATATTTTATTAATGCCCACAGAAGCCGTTGAGCTATAGGACAAACATAATTGAATTGAATTGTAATCTATAATCAAGCAGTATACAAGCATGCCGAATATAAAATTGAATTATACATAGGTACATTAAAACAAGAAGTATATTTAATCACATGATTTTATGGATCGATATGTTAAGATGATAGGTTCATCCATCACAGGCAAAACTATGTGTCGCTAAGACTAATAAATCGGTAGGATAAACAAGAGGCATGTAACATCTTAAGGTGGGAAAAATAGCTATGATGTTGTGTGCAACATCAATTGAAGGGATAGGATGCAGTGGATAACATCATTGGAGGGGGGCAAGACCATTTTCATTATGAAGAAAGTGGGAGCTCATCTTATGAGTGAACCTATTTGCATCTTTTGGGTTGACTTGCTATCGAATTAGTTGACTCGAACATAGGTAAATGCCACCCTTAGAACAAAAATCCCTTCAGGCAGGTAGCCAAAGCGGATAGATGATAAAAGGAGAAGCGAAATCATGAAAGCAATGCAATGGCCAAGTCGTCTCCAAGTTAATCGACACCGGCTTCATAGGTGAGTTCTATTCTAGCCTCAGGGGGTGTGTGAGCCAAGGTGGGGAGAATGCATTCATCTTGTTAATTGTCATAGGATACATGATAAGAAAAGCACCTGCGCTAGTGGCCATGACAGAATTCCTTCATCCCTCACACCATCTTGGCAATAGGTGTAGGCATCCTGAAAACTTATATGCAGATAGGCATGATAGGATACATGATAGGAAAGCACATGTGCTAGTTGCCATGATAGCAATTTCTTCATCCCTCGCGCTGTCTTGGCAATAAGTGTATGCATTCTAGACGTCATATTTGAATAAGCACGATGGGATGCATGAAATCATCGGCTACAATTGAAAAAGCTTAACTTCCTTATGCCATGATCAATTCATGCTCTACTAGATTAATTAGGGCGAGGTCCCCTTAAACCATATAAATTATATAATTTAAGTATACAAGAAATTTATTGCAGCGGCCCAACGGCGCCACAAACATTTCTCTTTACCACCCACTGTGACAATATGGGGTGCTTGACAAATGAAGAAAATCTAATAGGAACATGAGAACATGTGCGGCAAACACCTAAACATGACCTATAAAACTAGTTAGAACGATATGTCCCAAACCTCAAACAATTGTGAGATGCACGTGGTCACACTACATTTGGAATGTGTCAAGATACTTCTTCATTCTAATACACTAGGCAACAACTGCTTGCACAACGACATGCCTGAGTAATTATTACATATGTTCTATGACAAATACGATGAGCATTCTACATACTAGAAGATGACAATGTTATTGTTCTGTTGCAAAATACTTCACGTGCACATCTTACTCATTGTGAAGTGAATAACTTAAGAGGTGTGATAAATCCCAGATTAAACAAAGGGGAATATCACTTCAATCGTTCCAGTTCAACTACAAAGACATAGAGTTTCGACCATCAAATTTTCTATAAGCTCACAAATGCAGTAAATCTCATGCACAATAGTAAGTGATAAATGCATGTGTTTCATCATTCGAAAGACTACAATAGTATCATAGATACACAACTATTAAAAAAAAAAAAAACATCCGTAGATATATGTAAAGCGATAGAAACGTCAAGTAGAGCTATCAATTACAGATCTATCATTATCGACAACCGAAGATGCCTCACTATCACCAGAATGATATTTTTGTGAATAGTATAAATTATGGAACAAATCTAATATAAGCTCCAATACAACATCCTTTGATGTTTCCAAATGTATTAATCCACCATCCATAAAAATTGTCTACATTTAGCTCAATAATATATCCATTGTTTACCTATGCCATCTCTGTGGACAAGACATATGCATGGATTAGCAAAGTCCCATAATCGATACATTCTGAGGTTCTTCTATAGAATGAAATGAAGGTTATACTATAGTAAGGGAATGAAAATTTAAATTTAATATAAACTATTATATTTAACACTTTAAAATTAAATTCTCCCTTAAACCCCCTTTGGTTTGGGTGCATATTCATAGGGGGGTGACTCTAGGCATCGAGAGCTGTTGGATAAGTATATATGCCCTTTATTCCTCGATCTAGACCGTACATAGAGATCCTCGTTTGTGGGGTATGCCTTCACAAGTTTTGGTATACTGTATAACACAGTTTGCAAAATACTATAAGATTTGAGGCAATGTACTATATGGTGTTGATTTTGTACATGCATAATATAACGTTAGGGGCTCTCGTTGCCCTACGTCACCCCCCCGTGTGAATATGCACCCAAACCAAAGGGGGTTTAAGGGGGAATTTAATTTTAAAGTGTTAAATATAATAGTTTATGTTAAATTTAAATTTTTTTTCCCCCTTCGGGGCCTCGAGAATTGTAGCAAAGATTATCTTTGGGCCTACATCTTGTTCATGGAAAACCATTCAAATCTCGGAATCAAATATACTACATCTTGTTCATGGAGAACCATTCAAATCTCGGAATCAATTATACAATTTTAATTTATAAAAGAAAGTAGAGAACATAGCTAATATAAAAGGTTCTGTAACCTTACAAGGTGCTTTCACATGTGCATGCAATGCTTTGCTATTAAGCATAACCAAACGGAATAATATGATCTTTGATGAAAATCATTATAAAAGCTGGCAGGAGTTGCACAATATGCATCACATCAACAGTGGCAAGCTCTTTCATGTGGAAACAAATGGCATTTTTCTTATAAGTAGAACGTCATAGAGTTCCATTTATGCCAGAATGAAAATCGTTCCATAGCACCTTCTACTTGTTTGCATATATGTAATTATATGAGGTGCAACAGTACATTGGAGAGTTACAGAACGAGAATCGTTATGGAGATAAAGATCCATTTCAAATACCCAGTGTAATCCCTTCTACTTGCATGCATGTAATTATCCGAGGTGCTTGTTTGCCATTTGCATAGTACAATGCCTACATATAAGCAAAGCTGCACAAAAGCCTAATGTTTATCAAATATGTACAGTCAGATTATACAACCTGCAAAATAACTATGGCAACATTGCAGAGCAAGAGCGACTACATTTTTTACTTTGGAGCAAAGATAATTCTAACTAGGTATGGGGCAAGCTGAATATTAATAAAAGAATAAATGAAACGGAAGAAAGTATGTTGGAACAAACAGAAAGAAAACGAGGAAACAAACAACAAAGTAAGGAGTGCTTCTATTTATGCAGCTCCTCTTATTTACAATGCCTCTTATCTTCTCCCTGCATGCATATGATATGCATTGAGCCAAGGTAGACTTGCTAATATGATATGCATAACTGCTAATAGCTACCAATCTCTTGTGAATTGAATTTAAACAGATAAATAAATGTCTCTTCCTAAACCACTCCAGTTCAGTACACTAGACCAATCCATGGCTTCTTCAATCATCTAATCAATTAGAGGCTTCAATCTAAGCTCTGCAAAATTCAACTCCTATAGCACAATTCATCCTCGCCTTTGTATAATTGTATATGCAATGTATTTAGGCCATATAGAAGAGTGTACTATATAGACCCTTAATTTAGAGCAAACTTGATGTAGAATCATCAACATATTATGGAAAACGATGCTGTCAGAACAGTTAGATGCTAAACAGATTAAGCACATGGAAGGATTTCCAAGTTAGAAGCCGGAGAAGAAATTGGATCATCGGAACGAGAAGGATAGAATAATTTATGAGTTCAAGAAACTGCTAACCTGAAGCCTGAATATCCGAGTTTGGTTCCAACCGTTTTCACATTCTTGAACTCCCAAACGAGTGGCGCTGCTTGATCTGCCCATCAACATAGGATGGAATTCGAAGGCACTGCTTCGAATTATTGGGTCTGGAGGGCACGATTTACCCTAATAATTCTTGGAGAACCCTAAAGTAACAACTCACAAGCCTTGCATGCCATATTACAAAAAAAAAAATAAAAAAATCAAGGGGTTAAACCATTGTCTAAGTGCCATAAAAAATAATGAAAGCGTATGAGCACTCTAGATGTACGCATTAGTACATCAATTAAAATACACCACAAAATCATAGTAAAACCTTAGTGAAAAACGTACAAAAATACAAAAATAACCCCCTGTTATTGTGCTATATATGAAGAGTGCCACGTTTTAGATTTTCTACTGAATGAAAAATGCCCACATTTGATTGCAACTGGATATTAAGGAATGCCCATCTCACTCATGACCGCAGAAAAATAAAAACAAAGAGGACATAAGGAACACAATATCGGCAGCAACTTTGCAATTTGCACTGGAGCAATCACCTCCCATCTCTAATGCCTAATAATTTAAGAGCTTAAAGACTTTATATCCTTTGAATTTACACCCTTCAATCTATTGTTGGATGTATTTGAAATACAACATGCAAGAAAGGAATTGTAATGAACTTCCTGCACTATTGAAACTTTGAGATATTTGCTATTGCTATTGCTTTTGTTTTCCACCTTTAGTTCATTTTAATGATTAAAAATCCTATCGAACAACCAAATATATGCCGATATTGTTGTTACATCTATGATCAAATAATATTGAAAAGCAAGTTAAAAAAATAAAATAAAACATTCTCATATGATTCTTGGGGGGAGGGGGGGATCCAATTTCTTTCAGCTCGCAGATGCCCTATAATGAGCAAATGAGTGTGCAACATGACAATAATATCATTGTTTCATTATTGTGTAACAAGGTAAAACTACTCATAGGATCTCCAACGATTGGACTCTATCTACCACGTGTACAAAAAAATGGAATGGATGTGTCATGTTATTGTAAAAATTATGCATTTTCTTGGCTTGGAAAATAGATTGCACAAACTTCAGCTGCCATTTCTCCTTCAAGGATTTTCAACAACATATGTTTCAACAACACATATATTTCAACAACACAGATGCGACATTTACGCATGGAGAGAAAAGCAAATAGGTCTATAATAACTACAATGCCAACTAAGAGAGTGCATTGCATTGCTCTAAAAGTTTATAGCAAAACAGATTGGATACCATTTTGACTTTCGACGTTTAGAAACTAATAAAATTATCCAATATTTTGAGAAAGGATATCACAGGCGCACAATTAACTGCCAATCATAATAATTCTAGGATGTAAATGCATACAATATACTACTATAATACCTACACATTTATTAAGATTACCAATATTTCTAGAACATTATTATGATTAGCACATATAACAGCCTAGAATGCTACGCTTCAACTTCCTAATATTAGCCATACATTCAGCTTCTCAATGAATATACCCAAAACACAGATTATCCTGCAAATATAAATTCATTTTCCACAAAAATCAATGAGTTGATATGATATCACATAATTTTCCAAAGCCTATGGCATAAGAATCAAATGCACACATGCCGAAAACAGATTGAAGAGTGTTAATCCATAATGGGGAATGTTCTTGTGGAGACTGTTGATGAGATTTCCTCTTTGTAACCATACTTCCAATGGCAAAAGTTGCATGGTTTATCAGATTTTGCAATGACACAGCATGAGAAACCAGAAGGCATCAACTTTACATTTTAATATTGGTGGATTATATATCTTTTTCGTCAATGTTTTTGTAAACTGACAGCATCCAACGGCAAGTTAAACATGAGTCTCTTTGCAATCGATATGTTGGGAAGAGAAAACTACTATTCTTGTTGAGTTTATCAATAAAACAAATGCACAAAATGAAAAAAAATCTATATGATAATCTCGAAAGGAGCTAGATGCGAACAAAAAAAGGACATACGCAATACTTTGTCGGTAATTTAATCTTGCATGTTTGTGGACGCAAACAGATCCAGAGTTACTCGATCTGCAGATAACTTGGCGGAACTGAGGCACTTCCAGTAGATAATCCGTCCGTCCGTTGCATGCAAAACTCAGTCGAACAATCCAATTGAACTGAATAATTGATTAGGTGTTGCCTACACACGAAAGCGTAAATTGCGGCGTAGGAACTAATTAATTTATGAACAAAAATTGCAAACTACATTACATATGACGTGATTATTGAGGGGTACATTTGGGAGCACTCCATACGAGCGGATGTGTTATAAGCTTTAATATGTCTTGTTCAGATGAGTTAAACAATAATGATAATGTTATGTACTTTGTGAGGATGTAATTCCTTCCAAGGATATGTATACGATCATACCTGAGAAGCTGAAAGTCCAGTTCATCCAGCCACCACCTGCAAGAGGAATGATAAAAAAGCAACATGCTAGGGAATTCAAATCCTTTGCGCAAAGCACAAGACCAAGAAATCCACCCACTATTAAAGGGCAGGGGCTATTCCCATGCATATGTAAATGCAAATAAACATTCCAGTTCCCATTTCAAAGCTTTCTTCCACAAGCAATCATTCCTTCACCACTACTGATGCAAGAATTCTGGTTTTCTTCATGTAAATACAAAACTTTTTTCCTTTCAATAGAAACAGGCTTTTCACATACATTTTTTCACTTTTACCATTTTCTAGATTCATAGCCGCATTGTGGCACCTCGCTGTAACATCTGTTTGCTGCAATTCCTGCAACAAAAAAGCTCGAACCAAGTTCATGTGCACCCGCATATGCTAGCACTCACTAGTACTGACCTCTACCAATTCCCATCCCATATGGGAGATGGCCTCCTCTAATGCTACAAACAAGTGGTCCAGCTGCATCCTGAACAAGCGAAGTAAAGCTGCCACAGATTCAACAAGCATGTTAATGTCGACAATGTCAGACACCACTTCAAGCGCAACTTGAACATGTTTCCCATTCGGAGAGAAGTCCATAGGAAAATGCATTGCATTATGTAACACATCTGCATGGTTGAACCTGGTGCAATAGACATGTGCAGAGGGGAATGATAGCCCTCTTCATCACTTGCTATCTCAATCACGCCATTCCCAACAGGCAGTCTCATACCCAACACTCCGACAGGCCTAGTGCTAGTAGATTCATTCTCCATTGTAACACTCTCCTGAACATGCTCCTTTTCTACTCCAGGCATATGGAATCAACTGCAAACAATGCAACAAACATCAAAACTAAGTAAATTACATGTACAAGACTTACACTGGCATCCTCAACATCCACAACTCATCCCATCGCCATGGTATTGTTGGAAGTTCAGCCAAGAGAATCTCCTGACACCTAGACGTTGTACCAGCTTCACGAACTCCACTATTCTAGGTCTTTATGGCTTCTGAACCCTTGTACTTCAATGAGATTCCCTCCTGAGCATATATAATAGGAGGCATTCGTGAATAAACAACAATTCCTATTGCTTGCATCTTTCTGTTCTTGGATTGTTTATGCTCTTAGATTGCTCTTGCCTCTATTTGTTGATTGCTTTCTCATCAGGTTATGGGCCACTGTAATTCAATCACATAAGGTCGTCATTGCATTCTTCATATGCCTTCATATTTGGTTCTCTATTTTCTCATGTTTCAATTCAAATCTTGCTCCATGGATTCCACCAATGTCACTCTCTCTTCGATTTTTTGGAAAAAAACTTCCAAATGTGGAAGTGGCAGACTGAGATGATCCTTGAGGATAAACAACCCACCTGCAAATCTGTCTCTGGATTCTGAATCCATTTATGAATCTGCTCCTACCATTGAAATTGATCTCAATGGCATGACTGTTGTTGAATTTTTTGAAAAGGATCGAAAGGCTAGATTGATAATTTCTACTAGTCTTGATGATACTCATGCGAGGATGATTAAGGATGCCACAACTGCCCAAGAAATGTGGCAGTTTCTCCTTCATGTTTATGAATCCACCACTGTCAGTAACCGCAAGAAACTATATGAATTGCATCTTCAAGAACGAGGAGACGTCATGGATCATATCTGTAAGATAAAAGACCTTCTTGATAGCTATGTGCAATTGGTGTAACAATTCTGTCACAATCTATAGAAATCATTTGAAGGTCTTATCATAAATCTGGAGGGTTGTCTTTCTGAATATTCTTTTGATATTGCTCTTGACAGAGTCAAGAATGAATCTCTGTGCCAACAATAGCATAAACAAATCTCTAATGCTGATACTCTTTATATTTGCCAATTTGAAGATGGCATCACCCAAAGATTCTAAGGAGTCTAAAGATCCTAAAGCTGCTGCCAAGATGCAACATATTCACATACTATAGATGCCAAAAGAATGGGCATCTTGCCAGAGACTGTTATGCTTTAGCTCCAATCCCACCACCACCATTGGCCATATTCGGGAATATCATTGATATCATCTATCAATTATATAAGCTATGCCAGCAAATAAAGGCGGAGCAACTTCGAATTCCAGGGGATCTTGAACCATTGGCAGTGCCAGATGCCAAGTGGGAGATGGGGAGTATGGGCTTCAGCACAGGTCTTTCCCAAACATCTAAGGGCCATGATGCCTTGATGGTGGTGGTTGACAAGTTGTCAAAGATGGCACATTTCTTGACATATAGGACCACAGACACTGCCTTAGGTACAACCTTGCTTTTTGCCAAGGATATCTTCAAATTGCATGAGGTGTCTAGAGGGATCATCTCAGATAGAGACCTGAAGTTCCTAAGTTCCTTTTGGAAGGATTTCTTCAATACAATTGGCACCAAGCTTTGTATGAGCACAGCGTATCATCCCCAAACCGATGGTTAGACAAAAAGGACAAATAGAATATTGGAGGACATGTTGAGACACTACCTTGGAACACGCAATCTAAGTGGGAGGATTATATTTACTTGGTTGAGTTTGTATATAATAGTACCAAGCAAGAATCATTTCAAATGTCCTCATTCCTAATCAATTATGGCTATTAATGCCTTACACCAGATACATGGCACAATCCCGTGTCAAATGTAGAAGTGGCTCAGCAATTATTGGCAGATATGCAGCAATTAGTGGAAGACGTCCGAGGATATTTGCTAGCAGCAAGAAGCGTCAGAAAAGCTTGGCAGACAAGCATAGAACGGTAGGAGAATTCAAGGTGGGTGATAGCGTATGGCTCAAGATAAAGGTAAAGCAAGCGAAGTTCCACATTGACAACTGCAAGAAACTTGCTCCAAGGTGCGCATGACCTTTTAAGATTTTGGAGCGAGTAGGGAGCCAAGCATATAAGCTCACTTGCTTGCCCATCTAAAAGTTCATAAAGTCTTCCACATGAGCCTATTAAAGAGGCACACCCCAAACTCATAAGAGGTCTTAGAGACTCCAACTTTGTTGGAAATGTCGGAGGAACAAATTGAGATAGTTCCCGAATTACTTCTTGACAAGCATTCAAGAAAATAAGAAGGTCTTAGTTCCTTCAATAGTTGGTCAAGTGGAAGCACTTGCCAGTGGACATGGGTATTGAAGCAAGATCTACAAAAGCAATACCCGCAATTCATGGAGCAATTCGACGACCAAATCATCTCTAAATTGGTCGACGCCAATTTGTCAGGTGCTCTTAGCTAAGCTTATGTATGCCTTAGTGTAAATGCAGGAAACATATGCATTCTAGATTAGTTGAGATGCATATATGAAGATCTTGGAGCATGGGCGATGATGAGATCCCCCCTTGGGTGTTAGGCCAGTATGCACTAAGAGTGCTGACCGAGAAGGTCATGTGAGAAGAGCGCGTCATTGTGCGTGATTATGGGAGCAATGTGGGTGTACACAATCAAAGGGATCTTGTACAAGGTAGCATCCGATCATGGGCGATGAAAGGAACGACTTAAACGGTCCTTAAGCTCAAATCATATGGGCCATGATCGAATGCAAGGTAGCAGGGGTAGCCTCGAGCTAGTCGTTCGGCTCAAGGAGGTAATTAAGGGGTGAAAATCATATTCTTCTGATTGGTGTTCGGACTAGAAATCTATCAGATTGAGGATGGGTTTCCAGGGTAGCCCTTAAGCCCAAATTTTCATAGGTGTAATTTAGAATGTGAGGCGAATCTAGCTTTTTTCGATTAGTTATGTTGGCGATTTTGTTTCGGGCTTCAATTTGAGTTGTAGCAACCTTGGTGAATCTTTCATTCATCAAACGATGGAATATATACTTTTGTCTCAAGTAACGTTTGGGTCTACAATATATATTTGTTATGTCCGTATACAGTTGTAAGCGTAATGCTCACATAATGAATATACATGTTACGAGACATTGACATACGTGTTTTCAGAAGACTGATTAGTGTCAACTATAAAAACGTAAATTACACCCATCTAATAGTAACCTAAGGCATTAATTTTTATTGGACCCTAAATTTACCTTCATTGTGACACCCTTAATTAAGCTATAAAATGCTTAGATATTGTATTTTCTAAATGACTAGATAATGGGCCATTAGAAAAACAAGGTAATAGTCTAATCCCGCAATCGAAAGACAGTGGTGCCTAAACCCTAGATTTCTACCACGATATTTAACATCATTCGTCCCCAATTTGAAGAGTTTGATCATGTCATAAGGATGTTTGTGCAACAATTGAACTGAGCAGTTGATGATTAAAACACAGGAAATAGACAATCATATACATCATGTATTACCTACTTTGGTTGCACGTGCATAAAAATAATCATGATAACAAAAATAGAAAAAATTGATAGCTAAGATAAGGTACGGTTGCTCTAAAATGTAAGAAAATCAATTGTCTCATAACTAAATCAAGAGGGCAAGTATTCTGATAAAATGAGTAAGCAAACCAACTATAACTACTCTACAACATATCTCGTAGCCCTTATATGATTGTCAATCTCAATAGCTCCACACTAAGGGCTAAACAACAACAAGTACACGAACTTAGCCGAGGCATAATTGCATATTATGGTGGGCACGCACAAACCGATTTGATTTCAGTCATCTTTTTAAGATTGGATAAACAACATACCAAAAGCAAAAAATCTCTAGGATTGCATACTTGGATGTTGGAGCCGGATCATGAAATCCATGTAACATGCATGGTTTTTTCCCTTCCCACCCTTTTTTTTCCTGGAGGTAAACGGCAATCCAAAAACTCACCAAGAATAGAATTCTTACATGATTTTCAGGGGGTTAAGGGGCGATTTTAGAATAATTACCAAGAATAAAATTCACATGGGCGCGAATCCAAGAATCCATAATTTAGTGACGTAGGCTAACTTATGAATGGAGGGAGAAAATTTTGTAGACAAGGTGGCGATATTTTATTGGCACCACTCCTAATTGATCCTACTCAACAGTAATGAAAAAAAAATGCAAATGTCCAAAAAATAGCCTTTTGGTGATATTTCGAGCTTGAGGGCTACCCTGTGGGTTTCCTTTGACAAAACAAGCAAATTTGGCTGGTACACTTCCTACAAAAAATTCTTTGGCACTTATGTCTTGGTCACCTAGCACCTACTCGCCTTCAGCATCTTGTTTCCAAAAACAAATTGCCTACCATATCCCCTACTCATGTTCCACGCAATTCATGTCTTCAAGGCAAGGCCACACTTTTCCATTATCTGATTCTCAGGCCACAAAGCCTCTAGAACTACTCCATGCTGATCTCATTGGATCCATTCAGTCCCTTACTCTAAATGGTGCTTAAAACATTCTTGTGATAATGGACGGTTTCTTTAGGAAGCTTTTTATTCATCTGCTACATTACAAACATAACAATGTCTTCCTAAATTTTCGGCCAGAAATAGAGCTCTCCACAGGCCAAAATATCATCACTATTCATGGTGATGGAGGAGGAGAATTATGCTCCACTAAATTTGATAGTTCTTGCAGTGCTAAAGGAATTCAACATCAGGTTACGACACCTATACACCAGAGCAAACTGAAAGGGCTGAAAAGGCAAATCGCACTCTTGTTGAAATGGCTCGCACTCTTATGATTGTCTCTGCTAAATTCTGGGGTGAAGCCATTCTTACAATTGCCTACATCATGAATCATACACCTCATCGCAATCTTCAAGATCGTCTCCCTAAAGAGGTATGGAAAGGTCAGCTTCTTTCTCTCAAGCACATGCGAGTCTTTGATTGCACAGCTTTTGTTCATGTTCAAGTTGCCCGCAGATCCAAGTTGGCATGCAAGACTATTACTTACATGCTTATCGGCTACTCCTCCAATAGAAAGACCTATCGACTCTTTGATTTGCAAAATCACAAACTCAGTAACCATCATGTTAGGAAGTCCACCTCAGGTTGTTCCTTTCTTCTTGCAAGGGGGTAGTAAGTTGGAGCAGTTCCAAACAAGAATGTGTGTCTCAATCCACCATAGAAGCTTGAATACATGGCACTAGCACATGCTGGAAATGAAGGTCTTTGGTTACATAGATTGCAACTGGACTTCAGATCACTGCTGAAACATGGTTCTCTCTCTTTACAGACAATCAAGGTGCAATTGCTATGTCAGACAATCCTGTCATGCATCAATGCATCAAACATATTGATATTAAATATCATGTAGTGAGAGATCTAGTAGAGCAAGGCAGAATTTTGCTCTTTTATTGTCCTACAGAAAACATGGCTGCAGATGCTCTGACCAAAGCTCAGGCATGTCCAAAGTTCTTGCAGATGCTATCTCTACTTGGTTTTAAAACTCTCTCTGAAATTATTATGTCTTTGAGGGGGTATTGGAAGTTCATCAAAGCCAAGAGAATCTCCTGACACCTAGCTATTGTACCAGCTCCACAAACTTTGCTATTCCAGGTCTTTATGGCTTCTGAACATTTGTACTTCAATGAGATCCCCTCCTGAGATGACAATATTTACCTCAAATATTGTGACATACATGGAATGTGGTACTGGCGACTGCATTCTACTATGATAACTGGCAACAATCTACCCTCCCATTTCAGACATTATATACAATACGGACAATCTTCATCACCCTCTTCTTCTGCCTCAAGAAGCATTGGAAGCGCGGGATCTAAAGGAGTGTCAAGGCCATTACGTTCAAAAACAAATCTCAAATCTTTACATTCGAGGTTGCAGCTTCAAAAGTAAGGCTTCGCATGCCTTAGCTCAATTTTAGTTTATACTAGTTCCTTGTTCAATTGACTCAGCCCAGGTAACACTGTATCATTTAGTTCTTCATCCTCCAATTCACTTATAACCCGAACACCATCTGCTGCTTTCGTATTTGCCGTCATGATTGACTGGCATCTGTGCAAATCAACTTTGGCTTCTAATGCTTTATACTCTATCAACTCACTCTTTCCATTAACATCACTCATTCTATCATAACTTGCTTGCAACTATCAATCCTAGCTGATGTTGTAGGCATCCATTCCTTCACAAGTCTGCCATTATCTGCAACACAAAAGACTCCATATATGTCAGTGTTCTAAGATTATAAGCCACGTACTAATAGAAGACTACAATCATACACCACACAACACAAGCTACTACCACATAGATAGCACATAGTAGCAACACCATTGGAAGCACAACACCCTCCACCACACTACAATAGTACATCATGCACCACACACCTCATGCTACCATTGACGCCACTACTAGCAGGAAAACACCCTATACCACTTTACCCAACATAAAGTGGTTTCACCATTGGCATCATAACGCCCTACACCATACCACACACCACATGCTACCATCATCACCATAGTTGGCAGCACAACACGCTACACCACATCACAAAGTAGCAACACGTGGCAGCCCAACACCCTGCATCATACCACACACTACTCACACCACAGAATACCCAACACAAAATATATACCACACACCATAAGTTATACTGTCACCACTATTAGTGGCACAATAACCTACACCACATCATGGTGGTACACCACACCTCACTTGCTACTATTATCACCCCATATACGTCACATACCACAATGTAGCAGCACTATCACTACCATTGGCAGCACAACACCATATTCTACCACAAGAGATGCACACCACACCATAAATGCTAGCATCATTCTCCCCATTTGTAGATCACAAACAACATGCCAACAACTCACCACTCACCAGACCACACATACCTCATCCATCATAGTGGCAGCCATTGAACAAAATGCCATACAGTAGCACATAACACATGCATTGACATCACATTCCACTACCACAGTGGCACACCATGTCAGTACAACATGACAAAGAACCTCAACTACGCTGCAAAATGCTAGTAGCCATACCTGATTCTTGAACTGGATTTGAGGTTACCTTATCTATGTTGACAGAAATAATCTAATTCAAGCTTGAGAACCTTTTCTACTGTAATACAACTAATAATTGAACATATCTGCAATAATATATTTTGGTCTCAAAACATTGCTCTGCTTTTCTGTTTTGATTGTGAATTCAGATTGAATGTGTGGTCTAGAGGAATCATCTTCATCATTTTTGTCACTTTTACTGCTTTCTTCCTGCTTAGGTTGGAATTGCCTATGCTTTTGCTTGGGTCTAGAAGAGCTAGCCTATGCTTTCTCATTGGGAGTTCTATAATAATCCAAAAGGCTCTTCCAATTAACAGCCTCCTCTTTTATATGCAGATAATAAGCCACTGTCCAGGTTTCAAGAGCCATTCCACCCCATGTGTGTGGCTTCTTTATAATTCTTTTGTAATTTTGCATGAACTGCTTATATTGTTCATTGCTCAGATTCTTCAACCTGTACAAGAAAACATATGCCTTAAGTTTCCCATTTTAACAAACATTTGGGGGAAAATACATGTAATCAAATTTATTTAGCACCTCGTCACCCCAAAGCGCTTCTTTAGATCTCCATGGGGCATAATTTCTTGTTTGAGGATAGATTTCATTGCGTAACCAGTGACATTCAACTCTGATTCCATTAGGGTTTAATTGGCAAGAAGCGGTAAAAAAACAAAAAAACAGGAGATTCCTTTCTTATTCAAAAAGAGGGTCGATGACATGACATAAAATTCAAAATAACTGACACTCATTACATCGCACTCCTGCAATCGTTTCACTATGCACCACCTGATTTTACCACAAAAGGTAGAAAATATGCGTCAAAATGCGCATTTTTTATACACCACAACGTGCTTTTACACACACACACCAACTTCACAACCACACATGCCACATTCTTCTAATTCAGGACATGTGCCTTGTTTATAAGAAAAAGGATCAACTAGACCTTGAACAAAACCTGCTGCATAAACCAAATAAAGTGAAAACATAAACGTGAAGGTTTTATGAATTCAGATAGCTAGTTGCTCTTTCTTCGTTCTAACAACCAGTTTAAGTTCTTGCACCTACAATCCAAGAAAACAAAATAAAAAAAGCGTTTGAAGGTTTTTATACTACATTATGCTTATATTTTTGAAAAAAAAATTCTGCAAACTGCTCATAGTTTAGTTTTTAGTTTAAAGGATCCAATCTCAAAAGCATTTTCCAACATTCCGTGTTACCCAAATGCAAAATCTGATCACGTGATGCTTACAAAATAACGAAGACCTTCCCTATAAGAAAGAATCATGGATAAGTTATTGAACTTGTGCAGTAGACCAGTAGACCTCAAAAACATAACTAGACCCGCAATGTTCTAGCTAGACACCACTCTTATGAAACCTTCTTCTGATGAAAACAAGAATGAAAGTAACCCATATAGTTGATGCCTGAAGTATTCCAATGCGAGTAGCCAACTAAAACATCAAAATCTAGGGCTAAAAGTGGCAAAACCAATGAGATAATGGAACAATTTAACTATGCAAATGCTCCAGGACCTGTTTACAATTCATTTGCAAATCCACTGTAAAGGTATCGGAATCAAAATCACGATAAATCAAAATGTGAACTGCAAATTTGAAAAGGAACCAAAAGTAAGCATGCAAAGCTGAGCATTTAGTTTTATGGAGCATCTTGCTGAGCAACAGTAACACGCCAAATGCATGCAATTTCAATTTTCAATCAAGTCATATCGTCTGTGAGAGGAAGAACATGCTCCAAAAATAGCTTCATGTCAGGGCATTCATTATCTGGTAATAGAAGCAAGCAAGCATTGATTCATTATAGTCTAAAGCTCTAGTTGTCAAAACTGTGCCTGTATGCTAAATGTCTATGTAATCATGAGCGTAATCAAACTTGGTAGAAGGAATCATATAATGGCCTGAAAACTAGGGATTACTCAACAACATTTAGGCAAAACATAGTGGCTAGCTATGGTATATCCAGCAATATTAGTACTACCCGAGCCATCTAAAGTTTCCAAAAAGCCCCGCTTGCATGTAACAGCCATTCCTGTCTCTTTATGGTTCAAAGTTTCAATATATCTTATGTGCACGCATTGATCAGAATTAAGTTCTTTATTCAAACAGTATATTTAAGTTCTTTATTCAAGCAATGCACACCTGGCCTTCATATCGCTTCTTGATATCGCCGTAGCCAGAGCTTGGTTCTCTGTTAAAAAACAGGGAACAAAAGATCAGTAAAAAGAAAAATGCAAAATGTTCAGAAATATTGGAATGTAGGAGAAGTATCGTTGTTGCTTGCTAGATAGTTTTAACTCCATTTGCACTCCATTGAACAATCTCTACATTTGTGCACAGATCAAGAAGTGGGCCGGAACCTAAAAAGTTCCAATATAGCAAGTGACGCATAGAAACAAACCTTTACATTCCAGGAAAAAGTTCCCAGCACGAAATGTTAGGGTAGGCCACATTTCTTGTTATTATCTTCATTTTTACATCCTATAATTTTCCATGAGTTTCCTGTGACACCTGGCAGGGTGCTAGTGCCAGCTGTCCTAGCTAGTGCCATCTGGCAGTGCTTGTGCCAGCACTGCAATCCAGTTCCAGTTGAGTCTCCAGGTCAGTTCCAGTTTCCAGATCTTGCAGTTTCGAACAGATGTAAATGTGCCATTGCCAAAAGTGCTGCTATGAACATTAGTTATGTCACAGATTTGGCAATGCGCAGCTACTCCGTCCGTTTTTTCCTTCAAAATTGGACCTCTGAGATGATAAGATTTAAAACTTTACTTTAAAATGGGACATCTGATAAAATTTGAAAGATCGGTGGTGTTTCAAAACACCATTTTATGGATGGAAGAAAAAGAAGATGCTTAGCTCTTGGTTTTCTTCTTCTCTGCTGCCTTTTCAGATTTCTCAGCGGCTGCAGCACTCTTTTTGCGAAGCAAAACCTGGTGAATGTTAGGGATGACACCGCCATATCCAATAGTTACTTTACACCGAAGCTTTCCGAGCTCGTCGTCATTTCTCACAGCCAGCTGAATATGGCGAGGAATGATTCTATTCTTTTTTTGTCCCGAGCTGCATTTCCGGCCAGCTCCAAAACCTAACAAGATCAAACCCTTACCTTTAAGACCCCAGACGAGAAAAATCTCTAAAAAGATGATCAAGAAGCACAAAAGAAAAGGAATTCTTACCTCTGCGGCCAAATATTCGAGAACAGAGAACAACGGCTAGATAAACAGGGGCGCCGGAGCCAACACGCTTGGCATATCTGCCCTGCTTCAGATACCTTGCAAGAAAAACATGTTAGGACGCATGATTTCACAAAAAATATGCAAAAAATCGAATGATCATCATCAAAATCGAAGATAATCATGGCAAACCTCTGAAAATACTGTCACAAACTGCTGAATCAACAAAAATGATGCTGGCGCCACTGAAATGATGCTGAATCAACAAAAATGATGCTGGCGCCACTCCAAAATCGAGGCGCTACCGCCAAAATCAGCACCAGACGGTCCGCAAGACACAAAAAGATGCTCCAGCAAGCAAAAAAGTCGACGAGGAAGCTAAGCGCCTAACGGAGCGCCATAGCCGACCTCGCCATAGCCCCAAACATTTTCGTCCCAAAATTCGGCCACACGTGCGAAATGTGGCCTACCCCTAACATTTCGTGGGGGAATGTTCGGCCATAGGCCATTACGCGGGGTGCGGCCACTGGCTCGCCCTCCGGGCTCGCCAGGTGGCCTTACCCTGCGTAATGGCCTATGGCCGAACATTACCCCTAACAAAGAAATTGCAATAGTGCTCGATCCAATATCTGCTCCCATGCTATGAAAAGAGGAAGGGCCAAGACACAGCCATGACTAGAGATTAAGCTACATTCTAAAAACTGGAAAGAGGGAGCTTGCATGTGATAAGCCAGTAGCCTTGCCAAGAGATGGCAAGAGATCGCGGGAATAGATTCCCACGAATCGGACCTGCAAATGTTATTCTGGAAAGCAAAGGCTATGCCTGCCACCTGGAGTTGAAGCCCTCGCATCCGACCATGTTGCTGTGGTTAGCTATGGCTATGTTGATGCCTTAAACCCTACCAAATTTCGAAGAGTCTCCTAGATATGGTTATGTCCACAATTTCTGCTCACGCAATCCGCCATTGGAGGTAAAGCCTCGATCCGACCATGCTTATTTAGTATCCAGTTTTTCTTGAAAGCCAAGAAATCCAACTCGAAGATTCCGCTGGCATAGAATTAGGTTTGTAGAACAACAAGTTTATAGCTGCACTTATATTTTGTCCATCTGCAGCAAACCATGGTGCAGAATATTGTGAAGGCAAGCATGATTCCTCTTCTTATGCTAGTTGCCTATAGCTCTGGTGCTGCATTGGCAGAATTAAGTGAGTGTACTAGTTTTGCTGGGCAGGACATCAACACCTTGGTGGTAATTGCCTGCATAGCAGAAGCCGTTGCTTTAACAGGGGCTACAGTAGGAGGTGAGGTGATCTATTTTGCCTTCTTTCCAGTCTCCTACTTTCAATACGAAATTATGCTTCCTAAAATCACACCATCTTGAGTTTATGAAATTAACAATACAATGACATTACTCAAACCATCAAAATGAAATCTGTATGAAAACATTGCGCTTAGAAGTTTCTAATGTTTTTCTTTTGTTTCATAGGAATGGTAGCGAGACAAAGAAAGGTTGAGGTTGAGAATATAAATGCACAGCTTTGCCAAATCTTTGCCAAGATGAGAAGGCAGTATCAGGTTGAATCATATGCCCCCATCTTGATGTACGCTCCTATTACTAGTTTTGGTGCTGATCAAATCCAAAGTGATCCAATGAAAGTGGAAATGGTTAATTATCTTAAAGCAGGAAAGAGGTTTCTACATGAGAAAAAACCAAAGCGGCTTTTGATGAATTTGAGAAGGCACTTCCTCTGGCTAGAAGGCTTAAAGATCCTATTGAAGAGAAAAAGTCAGCTTAGGTAATTATCTTCTCTTTGTTGCATCTTCATAATTCTAGCAGACATTATGATTAATCTCCTTTAGTCAAATGGTGCCTATTCTTCTTAGGTATTTCTAGATCTACAATAAGATCCATGGGATTTGAAAACTTGCCATTGCACAAGCAACAAAAGATTGTGATATTGTGTTTGGTGAAAACAAAGGTTATGGGTCAGAGCTGCTATTGTGGCGTTCCATGTGTTAGAAGAGTTTGTGGCATTTCTAGAAAAGCATGTTCTATCATCTGTTGCTGCAGCTGGAGGATTAAGGGCTGCTGCTGAATGTGTGCAAATTGCGTTTGGTCATTGTTCCTTGTTGGAAAAACAGGGATTATCATTATCTCCATATCTTGCCAAACTATTTAAGCCCTCTGTGGAGCAAGCTCTAAATGTGAATTTGAACTGTATCGAAGAAAGCATTACTGCACATGTTGCTGCAGATGACTGGTCTCTGTCAATCTGGTATTGAGTGCTTGAGTATATGTTGCCCATATGTTCGAACACATGATCCAGGTGCTTTAATGGCAGTTGAACTTGTACTAACAGTAAATTAAGATGTATCTTAAGGTAAACCATTGTTTTCTGGTATGAAACTGCATAATTGCAGCTCATGGAGTTTTTCTATTATCAATGGCTTTTCAAAATGCAGTTCGCTAAAGTGACAACATTTAACCATGTCTATTTCATGATCTTATTTGGGTTTTTCATTATGCTATTTGGGATTTTTCTATTGTCAATGGCTTTTCAAAATGCAGTTCGCTAGAGTGACAACACTTAGCCATGTCTATTTCTTTCTAGGATAACCTAGAAATGTCACATGTCTGAATCTTTAACCAGTGAATTATAGATGAAAACTAGTAAGCATAAACTATTGATCAAAACCAGATGGTTGCTCTATTTTGCTCAGGCCAATGCATAAATCCATTGTCAACCATTTTGGTCTGAAGGCCCCAGTCAGCTCCTATCCACGCACCTGCTATATACAATCTAAATAAACACAATAGGACCTGAATACCTAAAGTCTATAATTAGGCAACATATTTGAAATGAGTCCCCTCATCAACTTACCCTAAAGCTAATGTAACCTTTTAAAAGCGCTCAAATTATATACGCCTGAAGGTCCCAAGAATGGAAACCTCCCAAATTTTCTTCCTATGGACTGGGGAGGTTTCCAATCTTGCTAACCTGGGGAGGTTTCCATAAAATCCCAAAAAATTGTTGACAACAATAACCCAAATTTAATGTCTATGGCCATCGCTCAGAATATATTTGGCGCTCATTTCTGCTCGTGGATATGGCGGTCCGTGGGGGGGCCATCGGGGCCTTCGTCATAGCCCATCGATCCTATATGGTGATTGTTATTTATTTAGAAAGCTTGCAATATTTACAAATGCACAACAATGTAGAATGCAGATCTCAAATAACTTACATGAAAGCAAGATGTGCTCATAAGATATTTCAATAAAATGCAGGAGTTGGGTAGCATTTCAATCCAGCAACATGAGCAAAAGTTGATGCCATCTCTTGCAAACTTCATACCAGATGAATTAATAACTCAGGAAGGCAAGTAGTATTCCAGCCGTTATGAGTTGCATATGCGCAAATTAGACGTTAATAATGGGTTTAACTTGACAAGTTTGGAACTAAAGAAATGTTCGCGGCGGCCTTGGCTGCCGCGATAAATTTCTTGTAAGATAAATAGATAGTACTTCTTATGAGTAGAATCTCTTCTACGTATCTCCACGTTATAAGAATCATCACACACCCCTGATTCTAGACTGTCAAAATGGCCTCTAAGCATCCACACACCAGCCAACTTTCCAGTCCAGAATCAAAGGGTGTGTGATGATTCATGCATACAGAAGACCTTTAACATGAACTTTGGATGAAGAAGAAATGATAATACAAGACTTACAAATATGGACGTGACATCGTCATACACTAAGGGTGCTTTCCCATGGGAAGAAAACCTCGAGATTTTCTGAAGGTCTGGTCTGCTATTTCAATGTTCCTATGAGCTAAGAACCTGAGTGGCTGAGGTTAAGAACCTCATTTGGAAAGTACTTTTGGACCTGGTCTGACCTCATCGAGGTCGGTCGGTCTGTGGGAAAGCACCCTAACCCTTTTCTGAGATATACTATTGTGGACTCCCGTTATAGACCCCTTTCCTGAATTTTTTTTTTTTTTTTAAGCAAGGCTGGTGGGAAATATACTATTGTGGACTCCCGTTATAGACCCCTTTCCTGAAATATACTATTGTGGACTCCCGTTATAGACCGCATGCGAAGTTCGGAAAAGGGCATCTCTAGGAAACGGTTGAGATTTTCCTTTCTATAATCCAACGGCTCTCATTACTCCTGCTGCGCATGGCGGGAAAAGAGTCCCGCGCTAAAGCTTTTCAGCTCCTGGCTATGGCGATTCTGTCGTCTGCCGGTCCCTTGTAACCCCGGCTTGGTTTTCCTCATTCTCGGCCCATGGCAGACGTCGATATTATGATGAGCCAGTGGCAGAGTAGAGGCGGTACTGTAATGCAATCTACCGCTTCTAATGGTCGGATTCTTCGTACCTTTATTGCCCCTTCAGGTAAATGCTTTGAGTTTTAGAGAAATGATATGTCTTTCATTTGGGTTTTTGCAAAATGCCTTGCATCACTTCCATATCAACCCAGAGTTATTTTAGTTTTGGATCAGTTTCATTCCTCTCATTGGTATGATCCTTTTATTAAATATATTCCATTTCGTGGGACTGCTTTCTCTCTAAATTGGAGTTAGTACTTTGTGCTCAGGCGAAAAGTTTCGGAGTTGGAAGGAATGCTTGAAATATATGGAGGATAACACCGACTGTCAGAATGATGAAGCAGCCACTAGAAAAAAACGCCTTTCCTCTGGCAAAGATGCGAAAGGTTCTAATGGAAGTTTAACGAAAAAGTCAAAGAGGAACTCTGACGAAAAACAAAATAATGAAATTGTTATTGTGGAAGAGGATTCGAAAGGTTCTAATGGAAGTTCAAAGAAAAAGGCAAAGAGGAACTCTGACGAAACTCAAAATAATGAGATTGTTATTGTGGAAGAGGATGCTGATCCTAACAATAAAGAAGATGACCTTGCAAATGGACGCAAACAACCCAAGCGGGCTGCAGCTTGCTCTAATTTTAAGGAGAAAACCTACGCTTTTAGTGTTAAAAACAGCATTATTGAATCTAAGGCAGAGAAGGTTGTTGATGGTGAAGATGTGGCCATAGTACTCACATCAGAAGGTGGTGATGAGGAAACTCCTCAAAGAAGGTTGGTAGATTTTATAGTACACGATGATCAGGGCCGTTCACAGCCAATTGAAACAGTAGATATCATGCCTTTATATATCACAGGTACTGTTGTGCCAATGAAGGGACCTCTCGATAAGCAGAAAGGGGTTCGGTGTGAGGGTTTTGGCCCTTTGCAATCTTGGTCAGTCACCGGGTATGAGGAGAGTTCCCCTACAGTCTGGATCTGCACTGATACAGCAGAATATGCTTGCTCTAAACCAGCAGGAGCATATAAGAAGTCTTTTAGCCATATTTTTGACAAAGCTGTGGTTTGTGTGGAGGTATACCGTGCTCTTTCTAAACCAGATGGTGGGGATCCTCAACTTTCACTCAACGATGTTTTTGCCCGAATTTCCAGATCTCTTTTAGGAGGCAAGAGTAGTCTTAGTCAATATTTTACTAGAGACTATTTTTACTCTATTGGGAAGTTTGTTAATGAACAGCTGAAAGCTCTTGATGTTAATGCTGATGAAAATGAGCAGATTTTTAGTGGCTTGCCTGCTCTGGATGCATTAGAAGACGAATGTGCAAAACGTACAAGTTCGGCAATAAATCAGGCTCATGTGGCCTCCAGAAATGGCACCCTTACAATTCGTGATAATGGTTTAGTAGATGCTTCTGGTAGCTCTTTAACCAGCAATGATACTAATGCAGTTACGGATGATGAGAAGCTTGCCCGTCTTTTACAACAACAAGAGGAAATGTCGTTTGGTAATGCGCCGGCAAGACGGGGAAGAGGAATGCCAAAATCGAAAGTGTACATTAAAATTAACGAGGATGAAATTGCTAATGATTATCCATTGCCTGCATATTACAAGGCTGATGAGGAAGAAACAGATGAGTATGTTCTCTTTGATGATGAGGCCATTGCCTTAGATCCTGCAGATCTTCCTCGTCGCAAGCTTACTGACTGGGCTCTTTATAATTCGGATTCTAGACTTGTATCTTTGGAGCTTCTTCCCATGCTCCCTGGTGCAGAGACAGATATGGAAATATTTGGGTCAGGCATAATGACTGAAGATGATGGCAGTGGGTTCTGCTTAGACTCTAATGTCGAGGACTCTAATGAAGTTAATGGTTCCGGAAGTAATCCTCAAGATCCTCAAGGTATTAGAATATACTTGAGTGCTATCAAGGAATGGATGATTGAATTTGGAGCTTCAATGCTTTTTATATCAATCAGGACAGATGGGGCATGGTATAGGCTTGGAAAACCTTCTCCTCAGTATATTCCTTGGTACAACCCTGTATTGAAAACAGCAAAGCTGGCAATCAGAGTGATCACAATGCTTAAAGAGGCAAGCAGAGTTTCTCGTCTGTCATTTGCAGATGTCATAAAAAGGCTTACTGACCAAGAAAAAGATGAGGGGACATTTATATCTTCCAAAACACCAGATGTAGAAAGATACGTTGTTGTGCATGGGCAAATTATTTTGCAGCAATTTGCTGAGTACCCAGATGAGACAGTTAGAAGGAGTGCTTTTGTTAATGGTTTGACACAGAAAATGGAGCAAAAGCATCATACGAAACTAACAATTGTGAAAAAGAAGATAGTAATAAAGAAGGGCAAGAATCTTAACCCTCGGGCTAACCTGCGGCCTGATGGCACCAAGGCCAAGCCCATGAGAGCAACAACCACTAAGCTAATACATCGCATTTGGAGTGAATATTATGCTAAATCTAGTCCCAATGGAGAAGTTGGAGACCAAAACGGAGTTGATAACGAAGTAAAAGAGATTGAAGAGGATGCAGATGAGAATGAGGAAAACGAAGATATAACAGATGCACCAACTATCTCAAAGACTAGCCGGTCTAAAACAGGCAAAACAAGGACAACAGTTCAATCAGTCAAATGGGTTGGAAAGTCTTTAGGAAAGGCTGCTAGTGGAGACAGCTTATATTTGAAAGCAACATTTCGAGGAGAGGAGATTGTTGTAGGTGGGACTGTATCAGCAGTATTGGATGATGATGATTCTGCTTTGCCTGTTATTTTACTTATTGAGTATCTATACCAGAAAAATGGTTCTTACATGCTTCATGGAAGGACTTTAGAACGGGGATGCCTGACGGTACTCGGTAATGCAGCTGACAACAGAGAGGTCTACCTAACGGACAACTGTGAGGATATTTCTATAGATTGCATAAAGGAGACAGTGGTTGTGAACTTTAGAAACAGGCCGTGGGGTCATCAGCATAGAAAGGCAGATAGCATCGAAGATGAAGAAAATAGGATCAAAGCAGAGGAACGGGAGAAAAAGGGGCTTCCAACTGAGTATTTTTGCAGAGCAGTTTATTGTCCAGATAAAGGTGCATTTTTCAGCCTCTCTAGTCGTACAATGGGCCTTGGAACTGGCATTTGTAATGGTTGCCAAATAAGGGAAGGAGCTGATGCTAAAACGAAAACAAACATTTTTTCAAGCAACGATGGAATATGTGTGGAAGGGGTTGACTACCTAATAAACGATTTTCTTTATTTGGATCCCAGCACATTTGAGCCATTAGATGATGATAATGATCAGAAAGAAAAGTTCAAGGGTGGTAGGAGCAAGGGTCTTCGCGCCTTTGTTATCTGTCAGTTAATGAGCGTGAAGAGCACGTCTAATGGGAAGAGAAATGACACTTCTCAGCTGACAGTCAGGAGGTTTTATAGGCCTGAAGATATTGGACCTTTGAAGGCATATAAGGCAGATGCTCGTGAGGTATGCAGCATCATTTGGCACTCTCTTTCATTTGACGTTGGCTAATAAGTCATGGCTTTATGCTTGACAGGTGTACTATAGCGAGGATACAGCAACCGTAAGTAGTAACTCTGTGAGGGGAAGGTGTGAAGTCTGGAGACACCAAGATGCTCTTTTAAATTTGGAGTCAAATGCATTGCGTCATGTTTTCTACTGCAGTTGCATTTTTGATCCTAAAAAGGGAACTGTCAAACAAGTATGGGCCTCTTAATTTTTGCACTCAGCACTACTATGTTTTCTTCTCTTTTGTTTTGATGCATGGTGTCCTTGTTTCTGTTTTCTCAGTTACCTGCAGCTATCAAATTAGGCTCATCTAGGCTTTCGAGTGCATCAAAGGGAAAGTTTAAATCTGATGAGGTTGCCAAAGGCAAGGGAAAAATGATTGTGGATGAAGTTGTAGCCAAAGTGAAAGGCAAGGGAAAAATGATTGAGGGTGATCAGCAACAAAACTCATCAGACACAAATAAGGAGAGTAGATTGGCAACCTTGGACATTTTTGCAGGGTGTGGTGGTTTGTCAGAAGGACTGCACCAATCTGGTAGGATGATTGATGCTAGTGTTCTTCATGCATGTGTTGGGGTAGCTACTACACTATGAATTTTAATTATTACTCACTTTATGCAGGTGTCAGCAACACAAGGTGGGCTATAGAGTATGAGCATCCTGCAGCAGAGGCATTTAAATTAAATCATCCAACATCGGAAGTATTTTGCGAGAATTGTAATGTTATACTCAGGTAAATTTTATTTCACATTGTCCCGGGTATAATAAATTGAAGAAGCTGTCTCTTCTTATTTATGATTGATCAGTAGACATAAGTGCTTTTCTGTATTCCCATTCATGTACAGATGCATTATGGAGAAAGGAGGAGATTTGGACGACTGTTTGTCCACGCCAGAAGCAGCAGAGTTGTGCCTAAAGTTGGATGATGATAAGAAGAACAGGTTACCAAAGCCTGGGGAAGTTGATTTTATAAATGGCGGCCCTCCTTGCCAGGTAAATTGGTTGCATTATTTTGAACAATAAGAGTCCTAAGTTGATCCAAACCTGCATTTGTAATCCAAAGCCCGGAAAAGAAAACCCTGACATATTCTATTTATTCTCTCAGAGGTCTGATTCTATTTATCTTCTCAGAGGCCTGCAGACAAATCAGACAAATGTTCCATCTTTTTATAATGTGTGCATTGTGATCATCTGTATATTAACACTCTATACAACTGAAGTTTCCCACACGAAATAGGTCATTAACAAGATGGATATAGTTTGGTAGAAACATTAGCATTATACTAAAAAATTGCTTGCTAAGAAGATAGGAATTCGTTAGTAGAGGACTCATATGTCAATGCAATCCATTTTGTTGCAGGGATTCTCTGGAATGAATAGGTTTAATCAGCGAGCATGGAGTAAGGTTCAGTGCGAAATGATTCTGGCTTTTCTTTCATATGCGGACTATTTTCGGCCACGCTATTTCCTTCTTGAGAACGTCAGAAATTTCATTTCCTTCAATAAGGGCCAGACTTTTCGTTTGACTTTGGCATCCTTGTTGGCAATGGGGTACCAGGTGTGTGCAGAATGCTGCTATTGTACAGTTGCTTTTTGCTAAAAACCGAAGCTGCTGTCGTGCTTGCAGGTACGTTTTGGTATCCTCCAGGCAGGTAATTATGGAGTTTCACAATCTCGGACACGAGCTTTCATATGGGCAGCATCACCCATGGATAAACTGCCTGAATGGCCAGAACCAATGCATGTGTTTGCGGGATCTCAGTTGAAAATACCACTATCCAACGGTTTGTACTATGCAGCAGTTAAGGATGCCAGCCAAGGTGCTGCTTTTAGATCAATTACTGTTAGAGACACTATTGCTGATCTTCCTCCAGTTGGCAATGGTGCAACTGAAGTGGAGAGATCGGTGCGTACAATCTCAAATACAGTATTCTGCACCTATGATGAAGTTTTATTTGCTTAAACTCATTTTCTTGCATGGCAAACATGCTAACTAGTAATGATGCTTAATACTTTGCAGTATGGTAATGATCCTGAATCTTGGTTTCAAAAGCAAATCAGAGGGCAAGAGAGAGTTCTGTATGATCATATTTCCAAGGAGATGAATGAATTGAATTTGATCAGATGTCAACGAATACCAAAACGTCCTGGTGCGGATTGGCGCGATCTTCCAGAGGAGAAGGTAGCATTCCCTTTTTCTAATAAACAAAGTCTTGCTTGTGCTGACTAAATAATGTGTACTTTTACAGGTTAAGCTATCAACAGGTCAAGTGGTTGATTTGATCCCATGGTGCCTTCCAAACACTGCAGACAGACACAACCAATGGAAAGGTCTCTTTGGAAGACTTGACTGGGATGGGAATTTCCCCACCTCTGTGACTGATCCTCAACCAATGGGTAAGGTTGGAATGTGTTTCCATCCGGAGCAAGATCGCATTGTCACAGTCAGAGAGTGTGCTCGCTCTCAGGTAAGTCAAATCCTTAACAAATGAATTACCAAAACTAAGTATTGCAGAAAGCATGTTTTGTGTTAATCCCTCATTTTTATGGCATGTATATGTTGCAGGGCTTTCCTGATAGATACAAATTCTATGGCAATATTCAATCGAAGCACCGGCAAATTGGCAATGCTGTTCCTCCTCCTTTGGCCAGGGCACTTGGTGAAAAGCTCAAGGAAGTTATACATCAAGAAGAGCCTTGTGAATAAGCAGAATGCAGAATTTCAAGGATTTGCCATAAATTATCTGAGCTCATTTGTATAATTTCACTGATCATACAAACCTCCACTGTGGCAAAGTTGCAGTGGTCTTGTAAAATATAATTTGATGTCTTGGGAAATCATAGAATTCTTTGCTTGCACACATTTGTTGGTTTCAATTCTTTGACCTCACTTCTACTTTCAATTCTAAATTTTATTCTTATAGTTCTTCCCTGACTGCTATACAGAGCAGGCATTATGATCTATTCTACTCCAAATAGGAGTGACTTTTTGAAAAGAATGGCATATATATATTAAGATGAATTAACATAAAGATTGATCATTAATGTTTCTTTTGTCAATTTATAGTTAAAACGTCAACTCTAGGTTGCTCGTTGTTGTGAATATACCACTGAATATACCACGCACATATTGTTGATTTGGGTTCTTGGCATACACTTTGTAGCAACAGTCCATGATTGCCGGACGTTACAAGGCTGCTCATGAATCAACAAAACAATGTGGGAAGAGACCCCAAGAACAAAAACAAAGAATGAACAAGACTCAATTATAATATTGATGCTCCAAAACGAGGTGCTCCATGTGAGCGAAACTCTAAACACTGAGGAGAAATGTTCTCTCTAAATAGTAGAGCAAGACCCTAACCCTCAATGACATCTCACCTACCCTAAAATTTGGGCCTCAGATCTTGGCATCCAATATATGATATGTACATATGGCCCATGCCACTAATACCTATGTTTAGTCTATAGGGCTAACATTCTCTCCGATCAAACATGGGGTACTAGCTCCTAAATACATGCACCAATCAAAGTGTCTTGCCGCGAAAACATCATCGGACGAAAGTAAAAGTGTCCTCCAAAAGATTAAAAAATGTGATAGCAAAATCTGTTCTTCAGAACATGAACAATAAAGTGTTGAAACCAAACTTTGTTGAACTTGAAAGAGTTTGAACTAAAGTGTTGAACTTGAAAAGGCCGATAACAAAGAGAAAGAGTTGAAATAAAAGTTGTTGAAGGGGCGGAAGACAAAAATCATCTTCACGCATTTGTCAGAAAGAGTTGAAATGAAAGATGTTTGAACTAGAAGGAGGCTCAACCACCAATGCAAACTTCCAAGCAAGTTATGACAGAATGAGTGATGTCAATGGAGAGAGTGAGTTGATAGAGTATAAAGCATCAGAAACCAAAGTTGATTTGCACAGATGGCAGACGGCAAATACGAAAGCAGCAGATGGTGTTTGGGTTATAAGTGAATTGGAGGATGAAGAACTAAATGGTACAGTGTTAGCTGGGCTGAGTCAATTGAACAAGGAACTAGTATAAACTGAAATTGAGCTAAGGCATGCGAAGCCTTACTTCTGAAGCTGCAACCTCGAATGTAAAGATTTGAGATTTTTTTTTTTGAACATAATGGCCTTGACACTCCTTTAGATCCCGCGCTTCCAATGCTTCTTGAGGCAGAAGAAGAGGGTGATGAAGGTTGTCCGTATTGTGTATAGTGTCTGAAATGGGAGGGTAAATTGTTGCCAGTTATCATAGTAGAATGCAGTTGCCAGTACCACATTCCATGTATGTCACAATATTTGAGGTAAATATTGTCATCTCTAACTTTATTTGCAAGCTTTATTGGTATTGGATTTGTTCTGCAGGCACTCCAGAACCTACTGCAGCTCTCTTTGTATTAGATTGTTGCAGGTGATGTTGCTGCAGAAAGGGAAAGTGACTTGGCTCCAGACTTATAAACATGGCCATCAAGAGGAGGTTTGGGTGAAGAGTGAAGAAGCCTGGGAGTGTGGTTCTTGTGTGTAAGCCATTAAAGAATACTAAACTGCATTGTTTCAAAGGTCTCACGGGCATAAACATGCTATATCCTACCACTTTTGGAACCTTCCAATGAACAGATTGTTCGTCAAGGCCACAAAATAAGGAATCTCGAGGGAGAGAAGAATAATGTAGATAAAAACTAAATGGAAAGGAAGAGAATGTAGATAAGAATTTATTAAAAAAAAAAAAAGGGTTGGGGGGGGGGGGGGGGGAGGGGGATGAGGATATTATAATTGTGTTGTCAAGGTTAGCATAGAAGGATGAAAAATTAAGGTTGCATCAGGGCAGGAGTGAGGTTTCTAATTTCATATAGTGATAAGCTTACCGTGTTCCTTGTATTGAGTCCCATGCACCTGGGTTTTTAACCTTACATAGTGATGATCTTACTAGATTCCTTGTATTGGGTCCTATGATCCATCTGATTTCTGTGGGGGCATCAGTTCAATCTATTCTTACATGAAGCCAACCGTCCTGTGGTTCTTAGCAATTCTCACTATATGACATTCTTAGCAATTCTCAGCTATGTAGGCCTAGTGTACGAAGGCTACGAGTATAGTTCCATACACTAAGTATCTATCTATAGATCATAATGTCATATCAAGTCTCTTACATAAGTTGGAGGTGATCTGCTAGGTTGTTAAGGGTGTTACAGACAAGCAAAGAAGAGCTTGTCAAAGAAACAATGCCTTCCAATATCTAGATTGGTTTGACCTTCTCAGTTCTTGCATGCAATGTAAATTTTAGAGGAAGTTGAATGCCAAAGATTAATTTCTAGCCTACTAAACCATACAACCTTCCAGCTAAGGTAGATACCATGGAAGTAAAGGTTGAGATTGAAACAAATGAATGGTTGAGACCATAGCAAGATGATCACGTGATATACTCCTAATTGGCTAGCACCATATGTAGAATTTCTTGTGAATGTAATATTTTATATATGGTATACATATATCACCTCATGTTGAATTTGCTTGTTGGATGTATTTGAGTCAGGACATATAGTTCCAGGATTTTGTATGCCTACTAAAGCATCCCCATTATTATGCTTTAGCCTTTATATACATTTAGTGTATTACTCTATTGCTTTCCTAATTATGGGTGATAGAATCAACAGATAGATAGCCATCGGAAGACATAGCTTATGGGACAATTTACAACAGACCCAGATAGGTCCTGCCCCAGACCACCAGACATGGCTGAAGTGGGCCCTTCCTCTACCAATATTACAATGATGTATGGCCACTTCACAATGAGATGTTGAACCTGTGATTTGGGTATGGCAATTACTGTCTTAATATCTTAATACGTTAGATATTTAACAAAGATGTAGGTTTTGGCAGACAAACTCACTAGAAAGTCACCAATGGTATCTTTCAATATATTTTTATTTCAGAATATACCCTTCTACACATATATGTCAAATGCAAAAACATAATAAAAGCATATATGAAGTGTTTGGTGGTTTGTCGCACATCTTGATCTGAGGTCATAGGGTGCAATGCTTGTAGGATATTCAATGATCCACAATGCAGTGCTTAAAGACATGTAAAAGGATTGTGCAAGGCTAGATGATGAATGGTGGAGAAAACTAGACAGCATTAAAGGATAGAATAGAGTTGATTTTTTATGTCCACAACGACATACAATGGAACAAGTACAACCATTACTACTAGGTAAAAAGTTGACAGTTTCATGTGGCTCGCATTCTAGATTATTCTAGAAAAGTCAAAATAGCAGAAAATGTACTAGAACTGAGAGCAGCAATGCTTGGAACAGATTGTTCATGATGTAATCTTTATCAATCTCTGTGCAATAAACTTTCACCACGTGGCCAAGGGCTGTCTTCCATGTCTGCCCATTCTCATCTAAGTGTATCTCCCCTCCTTGCACCATATGCAATAGCCATCTTGCCCTGCTCAGGCAAGAATCGCCGAATTTTTGCCATTTCCACAACGTCAAGTAAAGGCAGCACATGATTCGACTATGGCGCAGATGATCCGAGGATGATGCTTCAGGTTTCGAGCTCAGAATCCGGGCGATTCTTCAGCTATGGTGATGGTTTCAAATTTCAGGCTCTTGCAGGTTTCATGATCCCAATGCTGTAAGCTATGCTTCAGCTGAGCAAGTAACTTGCCCTAACCGGTCATGCCAGAATGCTCAATCGATTTTTCATTCTTGGATAGAATGATCACCACATGGCAAAGTACCATTGGATGACCAACCAAAACAAAGACCAACTTTCCTCGACGTATTTTAAGCGGAAGTTTCAATATTCTGGAGGAATATGCGTGAATAAACATGGTTGCAAAAATTTGCGTTCATTCATAAAAAAAGGTTAGTGGGCGCTTTGAGTTTAAATATACGGATACCGGGGTAAAATTAGAATAAAAGAGGTCACAACCTTTTCCTTTTTCTAGCACCTTTTATACTGGCTCCAATATAAATAATAAACATATAAAGTGGGACGCACACCAAACGAAGGTTGAAGCATGGAGCTTGCACGTAGAGAGGCCAACTATGTTCCTCTTACTCCTGTTCGTTTGTTAGAGCGCGCTGCTTTTATCTTCCCTGATAGAATAGGACTGGTCTATGGCAACTGCTCATATACTTGGCTGCAAATTCTCCATCGATCCCGGAGACTGGCATCTGCTCTTGTCCTCCATGGCATTGGCCGAGGCGATGTGGTTAGATATCTTTCCTTCAATCTATTCTGCCTAATGCTTCTTCTGTTTTCAATGTTCTACTGTTCTCCAGTCCTGTTTTGTCTTAATTTTTTCTAGAATTTTTTTACCAATGGCTTTTGTCTCTGGATGCTTTCGATCATAATAAAACTTTGGTTTGTTCCCTTATCCAAGCCTATCTCCAGTAACTCCACAGCTATACTTAACAATTAAAGGCACTTATACGTAAGGTTCCTGTTACAAATTACAATGTTAGTTGATTTTGTTGGAACATGTAGCAGGATCTCAAAACCAATTTCAATGCGTCCAAGAACTAGCTCATTGTAAATGAATGTTCTGAGAGTCTAAAAGAAGTTAATCTAAAACAGTTATTATGCAGGTGGCTGTGGTTGCGCCCAATGTGCCTGCAATGTATGAGGCTCACTTTGGAGTTCCAATGGCAGGGGCTATACTCAACAGCATAAACATCCGTTTGGATGCTCGCACAGTTGCACTTCTTCTGGAGCATTCAGAAGCGAAAGCAGTAATCGTGGATGAAGAATTTCTACCTCTGGTCTCACAAGCCATAGCGATATGTGCCACATCCAATGCATACGCGCCTCTAATAATCACAATATGCGACGATTGTAACATTAGATATGATAACAAAACTTATGAAGATTTCTTGAATGCAGGGGACCCTGAATATAAATGGGAGGGTCCTAAAGATGAGTGGGACACCATATCTTTGTGTTACACCTCTGGAACAACTTCAAGCCCGAAGGGCGTTGCATTAAGCCACAGAGGTGCATACTTGATGGTTATGAGTGAGCTGTTAGTGTGGGAGATGAATGCAGGAGCTGTGTACCTTTGGACTCTTCCACTCTTTCATGTGGATGGATGGTGCTTTGCATGGGCTGTGGCAGCTATTGGAGGATGCAATATTTGTCTGCGCCATGTAATTCTCTCATCCAAACCCTAAACCCTAAACCCTAATCTTAAAGTACTAATCATGTTTATCCAAACCCTAAACCCTAATCTTAAAGTACTAACTTATCATGCTTAATAGACGTTGCACGCTGATTTTTTGTGGGTGGGAAATTAATTGCAGGTAACAGCCAAGGCAATTTTCAAAGCAATAGCAGAACATGGAGTAACACACCTGTGCGCTGCGCCTACCGTGTTGAACACCATCATGAATGCTGAGGAATCAGATAGAATTCCCATAACTAAACAAGTGCATGTTATGACTGCTGGAGCTGCTCCACCTGCAAAGATGCTGGCCAAAATTGAAGAGCAAGGATTCAAAGTAACACACACTTATGGACTCTCGGAAACATATGGCCCTTCGACATACTGCGCTTGGAAGCCTGAGTGGGACTCTCTTCCTGCAGAGAAACAAGCCAAATTAAAATCCAGACAAGGGGTAAAATATATTTCACTTGAAGGCCTTGATGTTTGGGATTTAGAGACCATGCAACCAGTTCCAGCAGATGGCTTAACAATAGGGGAGGTAGTAATGCGTGGAAATTTAGTGATGAAAGGGTACTTCAAGAACCCAAAGGCAACTGAAGAAGCTTTCAAAGGAGAATGGTTCCATTCTGGTGATCTAGCAGTGAAGCACCCAGATGGATATATTCAAATCAAGGATAGAGCTAAAGATATCATCATTTCGGGGGGTGAAAATATCAGCACTTTGCAGGTGGAAAACATTCTATATGAAAATCCAAAGGTTCTAGATGCCGCAGTGGTGGCTAGACCAGATGAGAAATGGGGCGAAACACCCTGTGCTTTCATAGAGTTGAAAAAAGGAGCCGTTTGTAATGAAAATGAGATGATTCAATTCTGCAGAGAGCGTTTACCTCATTTTATGTGTCCTCGGAGTGTGATTTTTGGCCCCTTGGCTCGTACCGCAACTGGCAAGATCCAAAAGCATGTTTTGAGAGCAAAGGCCAAGGCCCTTGGTCCTCTCTATACAACGACGAAGCTCCATTGCCGATTATAGAACGATGAAGCTCCATTGCAGATTGGTACCCTTTAAGGGATTTTCTACTACAGGCACATTTTAGGCCTGTCATATAATTATATGACACCATTTTATATGCCACATCATAAATAAGACACGTCTCATTTTTATCATTTTCCATTCTAACAAATGAGACATGTCCCAATAATATAAGACATGTCTTAAAAATTTACATTTTCCACTAAGTGACATGGGACATGTCCTTTAAATTATAATTCAACGTAGCAATACTTTACATAAAGACAACACAATGTTAAATTCAGATCAATCCTCCTCCATGTTTGCAATTCCATTACATTTGTTTACTTCATACAAAGCTCTAGCTAATGCATCCCTTCTTGCAGTATCTTCCAATTGATAATTGAGTGTAGCCACTTCCCCTTCAACATCAGGATCTGAAACATTTGCAACATCATTGCAAGCCACACCTAATTCTCGTAAAGCATCTCTGGTGCTAGACTGAATAAAATTCCAATGTTTCTGTATTGGGGTAAATTCTGGGCCTACATTCAAATATGGTGTCAACAGCCAATTCCTAGCATTGTAACCTGCATCACCTAATATGCAGTAATTGCCCATTTGACTAGAGGTAAATTTGGTGCAAGCAGCAACCAACATCGTAATCCCATATCAGACACCTGGAATCAACAATGATTTGTAGAAGAATGGAGTGAAAGCCTTTCCTATTGTAATAGTCAGGAGCATGCGCTATAAGAGCTGTAATGGGAATGTGACTGCCATACACAGCCCCAATCACATTGGGAATGCCATGCTTGGCCTCGAAACCAGTTGCATATTTCTTACAAGTACTCATGGAGGGCCAAATAAGACCACAATGCAGTTCTTCCCTCTTTATTTTAACTGCCTAACAAAATTCTATAACACATCTATAAGCTGTAGTGACGCTGACTCTATATAATTCCGCTACCACAGGAAGGGTTGAACCACTTGCAAGGCGAGTCAATGCAATAGCCACTTTCTCCGGGACTTCCAAAGCCAATCTTAGATGCGTGTTCTTCCTCACTAGCACTGGATGTAACCCACTGCACAACCATTCAAAAGTTGCCCGTCACACCCTCATCTTCTGACGAAACATTCTATCCGTGTGACTATGTGACAAGATGTTTTCGTAGTATCCTTCTATGCGCTTGTATACCCAACAACTCCTTTGCTGCCTTGTCATGAAATTCATCTTCTGTACCAACTCGAGCACTTGCACACATGCATACATGTATCTCTTGGATGGTGATGCCTCACTGGGCCTTAACATCTCTAGTAAAATGAAGGACTGCAATATTTGACAAGCATTCATGAGCAGATCAGTAACATTATACATTCCTCAGGTTGCAAACTTTTATCCAATTTTGTATTTTCTATAACGGCAGTACAGGGAAAATGTTTTTGCCTGGAGTTGCTTTAAAGATAGGGAGGGATCATTTCCATCCTTCTTCAAGCGCGTCCTAGTCATGTTTCTAAAGCTGATTTTCAGGCTGTTGCAAAGGGTCACAAGCTTGATATAAAGGAGAAAATAAAGTATCTGGTTTTTATGATTCATTGTTTTCGGGTATACATGTGCCAGAACAGTACACATTCATCTTGTTGCACAATATCTTTTAGGACAAGCTTCTTTATAAGCTGTTATAGGTCTTTGTGAGCAAGCATTATGTGTAGTATGTTGCTGATCTGCTCATGAATCGCGTCTCAAGCACGAAGTGGTATTCCTCAGCCTTAGTTTTTTAATAGAAGCAACACCATGAGAAGACATGTACCAGGTTTATGACAATCAGAAACAACTATTTCAAATACTTACGTGGCAGCAATGCAGCTGATGCAGACAGTTCTAGTTTGCAAACTAGTTCTAAAATAGAAACTGCATACCTGTTTTAAACATAGGAAGCTAAAAACAAACGAGATATTTTAGCTCAGTACTTTATTTATTGAAATACAACATAAAAACAAGTACAATGCTGAATTGGCTTTCAATCTCAGAAATACATGTTTGCTTCAAAATACGAAAGAAATAAACATGGAATGAGTCATTCCAACTTGAAGGACATATATGTCATCCATAGGAATTCATTAAACAAAAAAAGGACTAATCCTTCGATAGCTTTTCAAAGAGTCCTGTAAGGCAATGAGATAATTCCTTCAACATCGTGATTTTTTCCTTTTTTTTCTCCAGTTCTAAACTCTCTTCATGAGCCTTCTTGTTGAATTTTGTCATAGCACTCAGAGCTCTGCTATCCTTGCTGCAGCATTTTTTATTTTCTTGGGTTTCTGAGCTACGACAGTGGGTTTCCCTTCATGTTCCTTTGGCGTCTCCTCCGGTGCTTTTCTTTTTTCTACACTAGGCACATCACTTCAATCTCATCTAGATCTTATGCCATGGGAGTATTACCATTACTTGCACTTTCATGAGCATAGCACACAACATGTGCCCGTTGATTCATGTATTGATCTATAAGATCATAACACCTGCATGTTTCACTCCTTTCAGAACCAGACACATTATATTGATTTTTACCGGCCTTGTACTCCTTATAAACTGCTTGCCACTTCTTCCTGCAAGGCTCACTATCCTTGTCTAAATCGGGACACTTAGATACCAATTGCACGTACAATTTATGACAAATATCAACACCTTGTCTACCAGGTTTTGTCAAAAACTCTTTGTGCATCTGTCCACGAAGATGAATAAGTGTAACTACCCAATGATCCTTCCAGTTGGTGCCCCTACCCTTGACAATATCTCCTGCTGGCATTTTAGTAGTCTTGGGTTTATGACCATGCTTCCTTTTTTCACCCGGTCGTCATTCTGAAACACAGGTGGACAGATGAAGATGCCAGCAGGAGGAGGAGCAGACATTTCAGACACTTCTGGAAAGGCTGAACATACAGCATAAGGATAATGTGGACAAGTAATAGGACGATAGGTATAGTGAACAAGCGGAGGTATTGGTTGGATGCTTGGAATGTCTAGTGAGGAATTCTCATCAATGCCTTGAGAAAGTGGAACGAAAGAGGAATAGCTTGATTGGGACATCTGGCTATAAGGCTCAAATCTGGCCATGTCTGGAAAGAAGAGCAAAGCAAGAAGGAAGATTAAAAACTAGAAGAAAGATTAAAAACTCTAGTTATACAGAACTTTCTAGGAAAAAATTTGTAGAATGTACAACATTGAGCATTCTATCGTTGCAAATTGGTCATCATTCGAATTACATGCATAAATTGAACATGGACAATCCACACAAAATGTCATTTTAAAGCATAGATGTAAATCTGAAATGGAAGCCTAAAATTCGTAATAACAAAGTACTGACCTCTTTCAAAATTTGCAGGATGGTAATGGCGTTTCCAAAGTTGAGTTCCAGAGAGAAACAGAGTTTGACAAGGATTATCCCGCTTTGCATCTTGCAATTTTTACGGGCAGGAACGTCTCCTATTGGTTCTATCTTGCAATCTTTTTCTGTTCCAGGGGATTTCCCCCAAAATAAAATGGGACTACAAGTCTGTACGGAACGGAATTGGGACGTGTCCCATTTGACGTAGTAGAAAACCAAAGTTTTTTTCTTTTCTGATGTAGCACAAAGGTAATGGCTAAAAAATAAGACACTTAAGTAGTCGAAAATCACCCTAAATAAAGTAACAAACATATGCCCCGTTTTGCTGCACATAAAATCGCGTGTTAACTCGAATAACAGGAGGCCCGAATCGCACAAATGTTTTGAATTATTTGGGAACATTAGTAGTGTGAGGCTGTCGAGTTCAAGTTCAACGTAGTCAATGATAAACTTAACATAATACTATTTTCTTTGCTCTCACAATATCAAAAGAAGTTCAATTCGTCATGAGCATCTGTAGGTCAGTTTATCAAATTTGATTTCTTGGCAACATCTCTGAATGCATTTTCAATCCAACTTATGAATACAATCAAAGAGCAATCTTGTTGCTTCACACAAAAACATTGTTCCTACAAAATCCCACAAAAGTCCCCCTCCCCCCCCAAATTTGATGCAAAGGCATTTCTATTTCATTGTCATCCTCATCACACATAGTCGTGCCCCCTTGGCTTAATGATTGCAATGTTTTCATTGTATCCTTGCCTTGGCCGAGCAAGATGCAATACGAAGCAAATGTAAACGACAAAGAAATATAAGTTACGTTCTTGATTACAAGTGCAACTCGGCGGAGCCCTCTGCGATGCATTTTTCGTGAATGTATTTGATCCTTGCAAATGGGTTGTCGATTCCTCTAAAGTTGATTTTAAAATCCAAATGCTGGGAACACTAGCAAACCACAAGCGTTGAGCAAAAGCGCTACGGTTACACCCTAAAGCAACATCATGATAGCATGTGAGGTCGCCATTGTTTCCCATGATGTCGATTTCCTGACAATAGAAAGGATAAATGCATATCATTCCAAAAACTTTGCGTAACAATCCATGGCGATGTAGACGCAAGATGCAGAAAGATGTGCATGAGCTAGAAAGTGCTATAAGTGTTAAACAAAAGGTAGTCGTTGTATGTGCATTAGAAAATAATACAATAAAGCCATTGTAAAAATTCGTCTGTACTCTTTAGGGTTAGGGTTAGGGTGAGGGTGAGGGATTGGATCACACGATGCGAAAAGTAGGATGTGTAAAAAACAAGCATAATGCTAGATGCGCGTCGTGTGATCCAAAAGGGGGGGAAGGGGGGGGGGAACTTGCACCACGTGAATCTAGCTATTTGAGAGAGCAACTGACTAAGACATTCCACATCATATGATCTTCTAAAGGTATTACTTCGAGGTTTGCTTAGTCCGAGCTATGGCTTCTAAAATATATCGGCAACTTTTTTTTTAAATTAATGTACGGAACCGTACAAAGAAATTTCACACACACAAAAACGAAAAAATAAAGGAAATTCAAAGCGCTAAGCAATAGACGATTTCTTATTGATCGCAAATTCACTACACCTTACATTATACTCCTGCCTATAGCTGACCCTAATGACATCTATGAAGTAATGAAAGTCGGCTGCAATTTTCTGACGCTCCCCACAAAGTATATGATGCCCCGCCATATACCTCATGGGAAATCCCATATCTAGCAACATCGGTTGCAGGGCGTGAAAATCTATCGAAGTAACAACTTCAATAAATCATGTAATTGTCTTGTTTTTAACATTACAATTAGCCCATTACACTACATCAAATAACATATCAAGAAAAATTCCAAATGGGTGTATGACAACAAATTTGGTAATTCCATACAACATTGCTACTACATGTGTGAACTTATTAAATGCAACCTAGTATGCTGAATAAATTGTATGCAAAAGTTAGTGGTAGAAACTTCAGCTTAGTTTAAATGTCCAATTAAACATCCATTAGGTTTCAGCGAACCTGCTTCTTTTCTCCTAAAAGCCTGAGTTGGAGCTATTTCACTTAAGTTTGAGGAAGATGTAAAGTTTTACTATATTAAGGAAAGACGGTGTCCATGACACAAATTGTATTTCATGCTTTAGGTAACTTATTAGGTGTACAATGCTTAGACATGATGCAAAGGTAGTGCTAAGAAATAAAACTCAGTTGGTTCTCCTAGAAGATGTTAATATTTGCTATATATTTCTAAAAATATGTCTCTGGGGATTATAATAGTTGAAAGCATTCCTTCAAACATCCATGCAAAGTCAAAGGTCTCTACTGCTTGATAGTGAGGCCGGTCATTAGGGACCTTATACTTCATAATTGTTTGTAATTGTGATCACACAAGTTACTTCATTCATATTCTAACAGACATTCTTCTTGCCACATGGTAAAATAACTTAAGTTATGACTCAATTAGAGCAACCTCATTTTTTTGAGGAAATATAAACCTCACCATATGTAGATTCTCGGTATTTTTTTTTTTTTTTTTTTTTTTGAAGGTACGAATTTTTATATTTTATATTAAAAGATTAAAAAGTACAATGTTACACTGCTTGTAGAGAATTACTACAGGAGTAATCTCGACATCTTCATTCTCTACAAACAGGAACTTATTAATTGCTCTATAAGCTGATACCCTTGAGAAGCTCATGAGGCCTATCTGCATCGTAACCAGATTACTCATGAATATCTGTAGTTGCCAAGAGGCACTTGGAAATAATTCGTCTCATCAAAGGCACTTACAGATAATCTGAACACCAAAATAAGAGGAAGATATATGCACCTTGCTTCACAAGGCCTAGGTATCAGAGTAGCCAAATAGAATGGAATTCAGGCATTAATACCTGATCTCGGTATTTTTGCCTCGTGACTTTTATACTTGTTTTGTTCAACCGAGGATACTTAATCCTTCAACATGGAAAATGGATATATATTTTGCACTATTACTTTTCAATACCAACTATCTTCAAACTGCCAACGAAAAATTTCTTGTATTCATAATTGCTATAATTCTTTTCCCCTTATTTTTAAGGGCCAGAGACCTATTTAAAGGTGGACAGACCATGAAAGTTGATCACTGAGTCCAACAACTGTTTGTTTGTGTAGATAGATTGGTCCACAATTTATTTTAGAGTCGATGTCGCAAAATGATCGCGCCTTCTCACGACGCCGCTCATATTTTTTCACAACGTTGCAGAGAAGATGTTTGGCGTCATGACAAAGATGTCTAAGTAGACATCGCAATGGCCTACGTCGCAGGTGCAACATGCCAGGTTGCATCTGCAATGTACCACGTTGCAACTTCAATGTGCCTAAAGACATTTGGCACATTTTTTATTTCTGTATTGCAGAGGTGCCCAGCCAACCTTAACAAGGAAAGAGTAGTTGTTTTAATAATCTAATGATATAATGAGTAGATCTAGAAATCATATATTCTATAATCAATGTTCGACATTTGAGATATGCCAGCATGTGACATTTCAAAATGTACAAGCCTGGAAAGATATTTGAAATACAACAGCATTACGCCGTAAACGACGTTTCATGTGCGACTTGTGGGCAATGGTGTAACAACGTGATACCCACGTATTAAGAACATCACAACGAAGTCCTGGATGTTGCAGACACGTCGCACGTTACATCATAAACAACGTTTTATGTGCGACATCAGAGCAACGAGATAACAACGTAATACTGGGATATTAAGAACATTATATCGACATCATGGACGTCCCAAATGGCATTTCACCAGCGACGCGATGTCACGCCACGACGAATCTTAAGCGAATCATTTGCAATGTCTGTGCAATGTTTTCAAGATGTTTATATGGGACATCCGACGTCTTTGATATGTCGATTTTACCTCACTAATGATGTCACTAATCACCCCTTTTGTGGTACTCTCATTTCTATGTCTTGTTATTGTGGTTTCCTTTCTTTTATCCTATAAAAAATTTCTATTTGCATATGTATGGAGTCCTTCCTTCATTTGGTGCCAGAGATGAGCAAACAAGAAGAAAGCAACTACACACAAGATTGCAATAGGAGATAAAGTGACTCCAAATTTCCTAGATGAACCAGTTCTCGATGGTGAAGTCCGCAAATCAGCAAATCATGCGCTGCTATTAAATGGATAGATAAAGATGCGACTGGATTCAAAAAATCTGGTAAACCATGCTCTCAACAAATCATGTTGAAGCTATGGCGGCTTTGAACAAGGCAGGCGCTATGGCAGAAGGCTCTGCCGATTTGTACTATAGCAGGATTGGGTGCGGCAAATTCATGGGCACCATTGGATTTTTTTATTTTGACTCTTTTTTATTTTTGCTTCAACCATAGGTTCGTTCTATACCATTGACATTGGCATGCATTTTTTCTCTCAAAATTCTAATGGCCATTGGTCTGGCACAATACCGAGAATATTCGCCAGATCAATGGTAGGGAATAAAACTTGAACGTGCTGCCATGAATAAAGATAATACAAATATACTAGTTGTTCATTAATAAAAATTGGTTAAGAGCCTCGTTAATGAATGATGGCTAAGCTGTTTTAAGAAACGGTATGGTGTGATATATATGCAAATTCTAAAATGTTTATGTTGCATTAAGAGTTGTAGTTGCAAGCCATTTTGAATGATCTGGTCATGAATTTCCTTTGGAAGAGACAATGTCAAGCTGCAAGTCTTTAGGATAACAAGATAAACATGCCTATAACATTTGACACTGCAAAGCTGAAGTCTGGCATATAAGTTAAGGGCTGCATTTTCTTGCCCATGATGGGCACAAGCAGAAAGGATTGAACTCCAGGTATAGACAGTAGGTTGTAAGAAGTTACTGAATGCTTCTTGGGCTTCAAGCCAACAGCCCCACAGGAAAACAAGCGGATAAAAGCACAAGAACAGTATGGAGATTAAACTGGCAAGCAATGAGCTGCATTTGTCTGCCAGATTGCAAATCTTTTTCACAGCAACACTGTTGCAGACGATGATAACCATCATCTCTAAAAAGCAGAATATTTTGCTTCAAGTGCCTCGTGTAATTCAGCATAACTTGTTATTCAAAGCCCTGACAGAACGAATGCAGTTTTATAAAGTTACCAAAGAAACAGCAGAAAGGATATGCTACATGGAAATAGTCTAGTCTAGGTCTAGTCTAGACGTTCAAATGACTGAGAAATAAATGTTAATTTACATGTTAAGAACACACTCAGTTTTGGGGCCAAACGCTCTTCCTTTCCTTCTCAAACTTGACAAACAGAGCAGCAGAAGCCAACATAGCGTAAATTTGGATGCCAAGAACAGCCCCTTCATGATATCTAAGAAAGCTTTTGCCAGTAGCAAGCTCCACCAGAATCACAGCGGCAAGGCCTAGTGCCGCAAATCTACCATTCAGTCTCTCTGTATAAGGATTGAAACCTAATTCTACAACTAAACCCCCCGATACAGGATCTTTCAGAGGCACAGGAGGCAAAAGCACATTCTTACTTGTACTTTTCCTTACCTGAGACGGATCAACCCCTTCTTTTCGAGCCTTTCTGAGCTCTGCTTTCTTGCCGGATCCGCTTGTGACCTTGCGTTGAAGCCGGGCAAGACGGGCTTCAAAATCCTCTTCTTTTACTTCTGCTTCTTCAGTTTCTTCTTGAGATCTTATACGAGGCCTGTGAATCTGTAGTGGCGCAGCAGCATATGGAATATGGAAGCTGTTTCGGAGCCCAAAGAACGGGGACGTAAGCGCCATAGCTGCCACTAGGTAAGGCTTTGTATTTCAATGGTCCAACTTTAATCGCGCAAATACAAAATAGAAATAGGGTCGACTTGATTCCCTGGCGCCCATTCCTATGTCGACACGTGGCACCAGCCAATATCTCGGAATGGAAGTTGGGTTCCCTTATTCCGCTTGACCGGCGGCTCAGGTTTCTTTAGGGTTTGTTGTTTTAGGGTTCTTCAGAGCGGCGCCATAGCAGGGTTCTTCACGGCTCTTCACGGTTCTTCACGGCGCATAGAGTTCTTCACGGTTCTTCACAGCGTCGCCATAGCAGAGTTCACAGCGTCGCCATAGCAGAGTTCACAGGGTTCTTCATAGCAGGGTCCTTCACAGCGTCACCATAGCCTCATAAATCTTCCTAGCGGCTCAGGTTTCTTCGCAGACTTCTTCTTTGCAGAGTTCTTCGCAGAGTTCTTCATACTCTTCTTTGCAGATGAGCCGTGATCTGCAACAAAAACTCTGGAAAAATCCGTCTCCCCTATTTCTATTTTGTAGGGGAATGAAAACTGGTCCAGCATTCCCAGTTTCCATTCCCCTATACAATATCCTTGTTTAAATTTTCAGGTGGAAAATTTTTAGATTTTTTGGTTGCCCCTAGGGGGGCAAACCCTCGCACAAGTGGGTTTTCGGCATATTTCGAGTATATGCTAGAATATACCCAGCATATGCCAAAAACTGCTTCAAACTGGCTGTTGCCAGTAAACTGGCGGTCACTCCTGTATCCCGTCGATGTTGTGCTCCTAAGAAACACCAGAAAGCCAAGAATTTGTCATTTTGATCTCAAAGCATTAAAACTCCGGTCAGAATTGTCCCAAAATCAGTTCCGTTGTGCCTTCAGGTATGGGTTATTTGTTTTCCTGATCCAGCACTTGCTTAGAGCTCTCAGCGGCGAAGAGGTCAGCAACATTAAAAATAAAATACAAACCTAAACCTAAAACTGGCGCAGCTAGTTAAGCGGAATGGGTTAACCCAACTTCCATTCCGCAATGGAGGGGACTGCCACGTGGCAGCACGAAAATGCATGCCAGTATCAAATGCGGACCCTATTTCCATTTTGTTTATAGCTAAACATCATCATAATGAGGAAGCTGCATATCTGCATCATGGTATATATTTTTTGTCGGGAAGGTATTTATAACTGATGATTTACCAACATCTTGTATGCCATGCCATACTACCATACTCCCATCACTACCTTGCTCCCATACTACCTTGCTCCCATCACTTGCAAAAGCCTATGTTGCCAACCATTCTTCCATATTGGCAACCATCAAGAACTTTTGAGAACTCATGTGAAGAACTAGAGGCGGGGGGACCAACCTATCCTTCTTTCTTTGGCATGATGCTGCCACATTTTGGCAGCATAGAAGAGCTATGCACATTTGGCCAACATTTCACTAATACATGTGTGCATGAGCTAAACAAACAACAAGCTTGAAGATTTCCATCTTTGAAGACCCCAAGGAGACACCTATGATGAAGAGCCAGGGGAAGGACATTCATTGGACATCATACAAGTATTGCAAGAAAGTTGAGGTTCAGGCAAGAAGAATTGAGCTTAAAGTTAAAGACCCTTTTGCTAGAGTTTGGAAGACCCCTCAAGATTCATTGGTATGTGGCTAGATCCAAGTTATTTTGGCACGAAACCTATTTCCCAAGGCTTCTTTCATGTTCGTACCATCTTGATCCTATCCAAGAAACACCCTTCATGCTTCGTAATTCCTATTTCCATGCCCCATCACCATGTTCCCTAGCCAAAATTGGCAAAAAAAGGGCTTTTTCTAGTCAAAGCACATCACAGGCCCATATTGCATCCACCATATTGAGAAAATTCAAAGAACAACATCAAATTTGGCTAATCCTATGGTTTAAGACTATTTTCTCTCAAAAAACAAAACTAGAGAGAGAAGGTGCACATTTTTTCCAAAGAATTTTGAAAAACCAAATTTTCCAAGTCATTGCATAAAGTTCTAATATATATGTGCACGTGCCAAATATGATGCCAAATCATCCACATCATCTTCAAAATGTCAAACATATCCACATCACCATACATGTGTCATCCACCTCATCACCACTTCACGAAAAGTTTTGACTAGAAAAAAGTCATTTTTGCCACCTTGCTTGACGCATCACCTCATTGTGCCATGTCGTCACCCATTCGCCACATCACTCCACAAACTTGCCACCTCACCAAATTTAGCCTTATTTTTAGCCAAAAATCAAGATGCTCATTTTTGCAAAAAAGATTCTCCCATCTGATAAAGCATCGAAAAAGATTCCATGTGAATTTTTTTTTTTTTGAAAAAGACCTTGTTATGACCCTCATATTCCATTTCTTGGGATCCATGCCAAATTTGACTGTTTCAATGGAATTTGCTGGTGTGTCAGAGGATTTGCAAGCTAAATTGGAAACAACTTATTCATGTACTTTTGCCAGATAGTCCCATAATGACAGTTGTAGATCAGAGTATTAGGTTATTACAGGATGGATCAGCGACTATGCATATATTCGAAAGGGCACAAATGGAGGCAAAATCGGAAGTTTTGACTTATAGGGAAGAGCTCAATGCATTTCCTTTGATCACTACAAATGAATTTCTTGAATTTCACAAGGTGTCTGATGCCTAGCAACTTATGAAAGTCAACGTACCATTTTTAGCATCCCATGGGAAGGGAGGCATGACCTTGAATAAAAAGAAAAAGAATTTTCAACACTGTCTCAAAAGTTGCAGGAAAACAGACAGAGTGAAGCCGAACGCTCAAATGAGAAAAATGCAGTTTAACGGTCAAATGAGAAAGTTGTGAAAGGAAATTGGCGTGTTATTGACGTGGGAGAAGAGAATTGACAATCTTCTTAACTTGTCAGTTCAACTCGAAAATGATGTAAAACATATTGCTACACAATGGGCAACAATAAAGGATTGTAAGAATTTCAACTTTCAATTTAAAGACTCGGTTGGAACACTTTTCTATGGATATCATTTTTCTATATTCACGAAGGACAGGATCCATGTACTCCTTGAGAAATTTATGTTGAATATTCATAACCTTCCTCTAGACAAACAAGACTGGCTTTTTTTTTTGCAAAGGATATGTTTCCTATTTTATCCTCTATTTCATTTTAGATTAAACATTCTATTGTTCAGTGGAAATTCTCCTCCATATTTGCAGGTTGCAAGGACAGCTTAGGGGCCCAATGTTCATGAGTCTATTATTGGCTGCATAATTGATGCTTGTAATTCTGCTTATCTTGACCCTAAAAGTAAGTGTACTTCACCTCTGCATTATGAGTAGTGTTTTAACTTTTCCAGTTCATCAAGTTCATGATGATAATTCGATTTTTAAGATAAACTAACAGGTATGAGAAATAAGAGGCCAATGGAGCAATCTGATATTATCTGTGCTGCCAAATACATGCTGCCAACTGCAAGCAAAGATCGTTTGTTATTTTCTTCTCATTTGCCATCTCTAATTGCAGACTAGAACCTTGATACACATGCTTCAGATTTTAGAGCAGCAATGTTTGAATTGCCAAGTGTTGGGGATGAAGTGTGGTCATTCATCTTTGGTCACACATATTGACATGCTATTTCAGAAAAGAGAGATGCAGATAAAATTAGTTTGCAAGACAAGGATAAAGATGTTGGTTCAACGTTAAGGAGAAAGTGGCAGCAAGTTTCAGATTCTGCAATGGTTAGAAAAGTTAGATTCATGTCACATGCTAGAGAAAAAAATGCTACAAGTTTGAAAGATAGTTGATTCTCGAGCCTTTTCCAATGGATATTCATGAGTAGACTGATGTTTTAGGTACTTATCACCAAGATTAGTCAACATTTGCTGGAAGATGCAAAATGGTGATCAAAACCTTAAGTATCAGGGCTGTGCTTACAATCGTCCCAACCCAGTTTTTGCAGGTTGCTGCTCAGGATGCTTTGATAGAAAACGAAAGGTTTAGAAAGCTTAGTGCACGTCTGCAAGATCTAAAGCCAGTTTTACAGGAGCTACAAATGGAGACATGCACCAGGGTTTATATGCTTTTGTGAATGGAACTGTTTGCAGGTTTTTTCTGCTGCTTTGCCGAGTTGGGCATCCAAAATGTTTATGAGTGGTTTGATAATACAAATGCTGAGTACAGATTATAAGGAATGGCATTGCTCTGGCTTGATTAATATCAAAGTTTTCTAGATTACATAGTTCATGAAGTCTATGAAAACAACATCAATGATTGAGTTAGTGATGTTTCTGAGCCAGTGTTTTACTGTAACCTTAATTATACATTTAGTCACAATATTTGGACGTTGTTTTAGTTTGTCTTGAAATTTTCAACTTACTTGAAGTGGCATGTGCAAACAGGAATGCATATTTGAAGATAAGCATGCCATCTGCTTAAAAATGACCTTATAGATCAATAAGGTTGTTCAATTGAGAGGTCTCTATCAGGTAATGAGACATCACTACACCTGAAGAAAGTCGGCTCAAACATGCTACACTAGATGACCCAAGGTTAAGGTACGCTCCTCCTGAATGCTTTTATTGCCCTGCCTTTATAACTCTTTTTCCTTGGGTTTGATTAAAGGTATGCAGGAAATGGGAACTCGCGGCGATATGAGCAGATGTGGATATACATGTGCCTGACAGAAACTACAGAATGACAGATAAGAAGTATGAAATGAAAAATAAGAATTGGTAAAAATTACAAATTGAAAAAAAGATACTTGGGGTTTATATTAGAGTTCAACAGGGTACTTGAGGCTTGCTTTTGTTTAACTGATGTATATTCGAAATACCCGCTTATTTATACAGGTTAGGGTGGAGAATGCCTCATTGTTGTTGTTCAGAGGCAGAAGATTATTCAAGTTAGCATGTTATTTATCTATATGTTCAGAGCACTGGACCAAATATTTAGGACAAAGCAAATCATTTCTTTAATATCCTTATTTGCTACAGCAAAACTAAGAGTTGAAGTTGTTCTTTTTGACTTTTTAATGTTCGTAGATATACATTTTGGAGGATATTAATTCACTGCAAATATTCTTCAAGGGTGGATATGATTCTAACCAGGTTCTTTTGTATGTACATTTTCTCTTCTTGAAGATGTCAGACCAATCTTAGGCACGACGCTTCATTATTTACACATGAGTGAGATATTCATTGACGAGTAATGAAATACAGACTAGAGAATAAAAAAGCTGTTGGCTCCCACGTGTGACGTTCCAGCACAGTATACGCTCCCAGGACGTATATTGTACTGCCACGTCACGCGTACACGCCACCCCGATTGACGTGTACGCCAACGTATAGCCAAGTGGGTAGCCCTAGGGGGCAACTTGCTAAGAATGTGCATTAGTATTAATGTGCACATTTTCCAATGTACACATTAATGTGGGCACACATTTCCATGTGGCCACTTGATGCCAAGTGGGCCATACCCATAGGTGCAATTAATGTGCACATTTTCCAATGTACACATTCATTAATGTGCACACATTTCCATGTGAGCACATTTGGGTGCACACATTTCCATGTGGGCACATTTGGCCACCTAGGCCTTAAAGGCAAGTGGGCCCATTTCCAATTATCCCACATGCCAAAAGGGGATAATTGGAAACCCTAGCCAACCCCTTGTCTATATAGGGTTGGAAACCCTAGCCAACCCCCCTTGTCTATATAGGGTTGGAAACCCTAACTAACCCAATTTTCGATTTTAGGGCTTGGAACTCTTGTTTTGGGCCTCCTCAAATAAAACCGCATCCCATCCCTTCATTTGGGAGAATTGCAACCTTAGTTTCTCTAGATTCGAAAGCGTTTTCAAATAGGATGGTCGAGCTCAGTCGAGGAGCCCCTCAAGGACCCAGTATTTGGCCAATTAGATAGTCTAAACCCTATTTTAGTCATTGTATCGAGGGTTTTAGCCTATTAGATTGGCCATAGCAGCCCTCTAGATCCCTAGATAGCGATTCTAACTAAAGAACCTAACTCTATGTGGTAGATTAGATCTTGTTCTTCAGTTCTTATGTGATGTATATGGATGATGTATCTCTATGAACTCCTTGTATTGGGAAGGGGGGTAGAGACCTAAAGCTTTGTAGTCGATGCTCCTAGAGTAGCCTCTCTAGCACACTGTAGATGCGGCACATGCACAAGAGCCACACACAGTTTGTGGGTGAAGGGGGCCGGTGGCTTATAAGGAGGTTCATGTTCTGACTCTTGAACGACCCTATGATGTGTTAGTGCTAGCCGGGTCACTTTGTGACTAGGTCTAATGGCTTGCCCTTTGCGTGTGGGCAAGGCATGGGCTCACACTTTCGTGAGGTGGTGAATATGACCTTCCATTGAGTTCAAGTCGAATACGCTGGCGGTGGCCCTCTAGTCACCTTGAGTCAAGCATTGTAGATCTCTGGAGGGAGAGATCCCTACACGCCCCATCGGGCGGGGAGATGTAACCCGGGATATAGCCCCCTTGGCTATGCATCCGACGCGCTACTCTGATCGAGGTCCCAACACTTTTCAGCCTACTCTGCAAAGTGTGCATTGGGAGGGGCGGATGGAGTGGACAACCCTAGGCCATGTTCTTATGCCACCAAATCCATTGCCATGAATTCTGTGCGCAATGAACTCACGGAGACCCAAGCTTGTCAGTCCATCCACATTATGCGAGCCTTGGGTAGGATTCCCTATGTGATGTCTTGCCGATCTTCGCCTATGCAGATATGTGGAGGACCATCCTTCGCGATGGTCATATGATGTTGATGTATGTGCTACCGACATGTATGTTTACGCCCGCGGCTAGGTAGGCCCCGAGGGAGATTTGGGGTGCAATGACCCTTCCACTCTTCCCACCGGAACCCGCTGATTCTGCGGTGTCATGTGGAGGGCCCCAGTGTTGGCACCGCGAGCTGGGTATGGGGATGAACTCCTGGTTGTATCACGGTGAGTGCACCGTATCTAAGTAAAGGGGGACGCCACGAAATGGTATCGAGCTATGTTCTTGGAGACCAAGAGCAAAGCACTGGCCATGTTCCCAGTAGCACTAACTTGATAGGATCCTCAAACCTCGAAAAATGAGAAAACTTTTTTTTCTCATTTTTGTAGTTTGTGCTAAGCTAGTAACAATTAAAATGAATAAAAAACGTAAAAGACTAAAATTGATGAGCCAACATCCAAAAGTAGAGATTGGTCTCACACGCCGCGCCAGATGGATTTCTACATTCTAGGAATCGGTCAGGCGCAACGCGATGAGACATTCAGCTTCGACACCAAAAAAATTGTAAATTACAGTAAAATACCTTGATAATTCTAGTTTTAAGCTAAGAATTAGTAGATTTAGCATGTTGCATGTTAATTTAATAGTGGGCCCCACCATGTCTCACACGTCGCGCCAGGACAGGTTTCTAGATTTTAGAAATGGGCGGGCGAAACGATGTGAGACCTTGCTTAATTAGGTGTTTTAGATGCCTTAGACAACCCAAAAAGGTAGTTTAAAAGTTGACCTAAAATTGGCCCTATAAATAGAACCGGACCCCTCCCATTTTTCCCGTCCTTCCCGAGAACTTCGCTCGTACTGTCAAGACGATCTTCGGGCGCTTAGCTCCGATCGACAAACCGTAAAATGATGGCCCGCCTGGCGGTACGCAAGGAAGCCTAGCCGAAGCCCGGATCCTCCAGCGCCGGCCGTCTCGCCTTTTTCACAGATTCTTCGAACGCTTCCACGCCGACGGATCTCGCCGAAGCGAGGAATCGGGTCGGACCGAGCTACCTACACGTAGATCTTGGAGGACGACGGGCCGACGCCATGAGTGAGATCCTCAAGAAATTGCACGGCAGAGGCGAAGGGAGCAGCAGGAGCAACACCAGGGGACGCCAACCCACGTGAGGAGCAGAGGGAACAGGGGACCCATCATTGGCTTCCAAGAACAACCCTGCTGAGATCCACCCGCGGAGGAGCAGTGTAGGAGAGGAGCAGAAGCTGCCGCGAACTCACCCCCGAGGAAGAGGGCCGATTTAGCACGCCATCCCCGCAAGTACGGTGTCAAAGAGCGCCACGGGAGCGTAGATCAAAGGGTCGTGAAGACGCATGGATCCAAGAAGAGGAGGGCCAAGGCCATCAAGGCAGGCAAGAGGAAGGTGGTCAAGGTTGGGAAGAGGGCAGAGAACCTTGTCATCAACGAGCCGTCGGGAAAGGAGACCCCGCCCACTACCGACGATTCGGACCAAGACTACGTGCCGGGCGCAGACGGGGCAAGCTCTTCAAAGCCCCCGGTCGTAGAGGAAGAGGTACCCGAGCAGACGGCCCAAGAGCAGGAGGAGGCCGGGCAGGTGGCGAAGCCCCCACCATTTCCAACGTGGGATAGGGTCAAGGCCCCACGGCCGCAACGGGAAGCCTATGTAATAGACCCCTTAAAGGTCTATCAGAAGAGGATCAGGGAGCACAACGCATACATGGCAAAGTGGGAGGCCTACAATGCCTATTACCAGGAGCACCGGGTGAGAACGATTGAAGGCGGGCACCCGACGAAGAGCCAGACACTGAAGCCCCCTCCACCAAAGCCCAAGCCTCCACGAGCACCCGGGAAGAAGCGGAGCAAGAAGAAACAGGAGGAAGACAGGGCACTCAAGGAGATCCGCCACTTCCAGAAGAGTTACGGACTCCTGATTCCCCGGGCGCCGTTCCAGCGTCTGGTCCGCGAAGTCATTCAAGAATACAACACAGACATGCGCGTGACAGACGAGATGTTGCTGTGTTTGCAAGAGGCGGCCGAAGCCCACATAGTGAAACATTTTGAAGATTCAACGGCCTGCACGGTGCACGCGAAGAGGGTTACCCTCATGAGGCAGGATATGTATCTTGCCAGGCACATCAAGGGTGAACGACCTTGAGTTTTGTAAATAACTGGAAAAATTTTGTTAATATAAAGAAAATTTTGTGTAAATAAAGTGTCAAACCTTGTTTAAATAGGTCAAGATATCGATCCCTAGCTTTTGTTTTAATTAAATTAGAGTTTTGAGCAAAATTGAGACGATGTCTCACACGTCGCGCCAGGACAGATTTCTACATTTTAGAAATCGGCCGGGCAACGCGAGACCATGCCCAAAAATGCCCAAAACAGCTCCAAATCGACCAAGTAAGGGGTCAATTCTGCCTAACTCGATGAGTTTAGTGGAATTACAGTCTTAGATCACCTAAATTGAGTAATCCTAGCCCAATTAGGACCTATGTCTCATACGTCGCGCCAGGACAGATTTCTACATTTTAGAAATCGGGCTGGGCGAACGCGGTGAGACCCCCATCATTTCTTCACTAAATGATCTCCAAATTGCACAAGAGGTTCAGTAGTTGTCCTTAGCATGCTCAAACCCTAGAAATATACTTTAAACTTGCAATTGCATCACTTAATAGGTTAGAATTGCCTAATCTCAGTAAATTCTAAGTCATTCAAAAATTAGGGTTTTTCCCTTTTCTATAAATAAGTTTCCCATTTCTCAATTGGTACCCCTCAAATTTGCTCCCCAATTTGCTTAGGCGATCTTTCGGCTCCCCGAGGCTTACGCATCCGTTTGATACTCCCTTCCTTGCTAGATCAATGGCCCTTGCTGATTTCGGGCGATGGTGCAGCCCGGTGCCCATGCCATCGAGGCGGATGTCAACGACATCTTCCAAGTCTTTGTGAAAGAAATCGACATCCAAGCTACCCCTGAATGCAACCCGGCAGATATAGGCGGTGCTAGCGAGAATTCTCAGCTAGGGTAGGACCCTCCCTTGTTCAAGTCCCCCTTGCATAGGATATTTGGTTCCCGCCCATCTCTTCAAGCGGCCTTGAAGGCGATGTCCCCAACATCGCCAAGTACTTGACCAACAAGGCAAAAGGCTACCCGACTACATGGTCCTGACAGCCCAATGACCAAGTACTTCTCTTACACCGCCGCCTAGCCATCTTCTTATCCCACCGCCGAGAACCCGATGGGGGCAACCTCTATCCCTCCGATGGAGGTAGACCCCATAGCGGCCAAGAAGAGGAAGACCGGATGTTGTTGCGGTATCAACAGGAGCGGGGAAGCAAGAGAGGATGAAGAAGAGTCGGACGACGAAGGATACACGGAGCTCGACTCCCGGGCGAAGAACGGCGCCAAGGAGAGCAGGAGCTGATCAATTTCGAGCAGAGCAGCATAGGCATCGTGAGTTGCTCCCCACTCGGGCTGAGCATCACAAGCCTAGCCCCCTATCATCATCGGCGGAGAGGAGTATCTACTCCTGGCCGACATCCGAAACCTCCCCGAATGTAGGGAGAGGGAGCTCGAGGTTGGACGAACTGCTCCACCACCAAGGGCAGACGGACACGGGCGACTTCATCGTCCCGGGGAGCATCGAACTTCCCGCTCAAGTGAGGGAGTCCGACACCTACGGGGAGACGACCTCCGATATCCAGCCCTACGGCGGCATCCGGGCAATTGATGGACGAAGGGAGCCGCCAACGAGGAAGAAGAGTTCCTCCCCTCCAAGAGCGAGATGGGGATCCGTGGGAAGACCACGAGCATCCTAATGCCGGGTCCTTCGATATCACCCCTGCCAAAAGGAGAAGGAATCGACCTCGGGAGGCTCGGCCGCGATTGAAGACCTGAGGAGCTCACCGGTAGAGGTCGACAGCACGTCTGTTTTGGGCGGCCTGAGTCGGAGGCCAAACAAGCTTTAGAAGCTTCATGACACACAACGACAGTCGCTCGGTACTACCCCTTTGGCTGATGGATGGGAGAATAGCGGTAATTCACCGCAAGTTCAGTCCCGCAGGCGAAGAAGGAGTGTTTATCGCGATTGCACTCGGGGCTTGGCGGGCATGCTCGAATAGCGACAAATGTCGACTATCTTTGTCTTAGTCAAGAGGGCAATGGCACTTGACCTCTTCGACCGCCATCCCCCACCGAAGCGTCGGGGAGATTAGCGTGGCTATCGGCCCTTACATCCGACCGCAGGGTAGAAGACCTGGTGAGAGCCATCCAGGGAGGCTCGCCAGCAAGCATCATCAGGAACTTGGGTCACTCGGTAGGGACGGCCCAAGTTAAGAAGTTTCTTGAAGACAACCCGTCTTACCGGCGATTTCAAGACTAGCTAGACTCTTGATCCCGGAGACTTTTTGTATTTAAAATATTATATGATATATAAATACAATTCTGCTGCACTTTAAATGTTTTGTTGATGTATTTTGCCCCACAATTATACCAACAAACATAAACAATGCAAGAGAACAAATGGAACTAACCATATAGCCATTAATCACTTGTGGATGCAGCTAGAGGGCTAAAAGCCAGGGAACGACAAGCTGCGAGACCTTATAGAAGAGCAAACCCCGCCCACCACCCCCAAGAAGGAACCTATTTGAAGATAGGGAACCCATGACCCCGAGGCGGGGAGATAGCCCGATGAGGGGTGGATCTGGAGCGGATAAAAACATTACCGTCCCGTGCAAGCGGGAGTGGGTTCGGTGGGCAATGCTCAGTTGCCGCAAGCATCAGCTCGGAGGGAAGGAAGGGACAAGAAGAGGAGCAAGAGAAGGAGATCCCCCAGTCCGGAATCTTCCGACTCAAGTTCAGACTCAGACTCCGACTCTGAGGAAGAGGAAGAGCGTGGCTTCGAGGAACGAAACGAGAGGGAAGGCAGAGAGAACACCCGGAGGGACGACAAAAGAGATACCGGGGCCTCGACTACCGAGGAAGAAGGTAGATTCTGACCTTTGGGCAATGTATGGAAGGCCCTGAATCGGAACAGTTCTCGGGGGAGAACAGTCGATTGGAAGCGAGAGGCATGGTATGGGCCTAAATGGCGAAATGGAAATGCTTATGGCATGAAGGATAAGGACAAAGGCGAGTCGCAACAGCCAACTTGAAAGGAGCCGCCGGATTTGGTGGAAGGGGTATGCAAAGGCACACGGCTTAGCGAGGATGCTTGTAAGTTCGAGAAAGTTTGCTAAAGCCTTCAAAGCCATTACGTTCCAAGGAACATAAGTCCAAAGATGATCAAATAGCTTTACGGTTCGCGGCAAGGCAACAAATCAGTTCAGAAATATACAGAGGAATTCATGAGGCTAAGGTCTGTATGTGCGAAGTTGGGAGAGAAGCATGCATCAGAAAGCTATATCGAGGGGTGAATGAGGGAGATCCGCAAGCTTGTGAGAGCAATAAACCCTAGGGCGATGTCGGCGAGAATCAAGGCTATAAGCTTGCGGGGTCGGGACCTCAGAATAAGCGGGCACAAGCAGCCAGTACTTCGGAGAAAGGCAAAGGCGACGAGGAAGCTATAGCCCCGTGGCGGCTGGTCCCAGTCCAAATAGAACCCAATATGGTGGGAACGAGGGAAGCGGGAGAAGAAGCGGTGTCCTTCAAGGACAAGCGGGAGAAGTCAAACTACTCCCAAAGCGGTGCAATCCTTTTTTGCAATTTATGCCCAAGAAAAGAGGGGGAGTGCATAGAAAAGTTGTGCTTGGTGCTTCCAGTAGGGCCATAGGACGACAAACTGCCCCTACGTCATGAGTGCGGCTCTAGCGGAGTTGGGAGATTGGGGCGCCATCTGTCGGACGGCGGCACGAAGAGGCCCGCGACTATATTGAGGGTGAGTGTCATATCTTTGCCGCAATAGATCTGAGCAAGCGAGCGGTATAAGGTAATTTCCACGGTAGGGAAGGCTAAAGCTAAGTCCTTCATAGTCTTGATAGACTCGGGGAAGTAGCCATAACTTTGCATCCCCGAATGGTTCGGGGATGTTGAAGTTGAAGCCGCTAAAGTCAAAGCCAAGACCCGTTGTTTTAGCAAGTGGTGCAATAAAGGCGGGGCGGCGGGCAAGAGAATTAACCGACATCGACTTGCGGGGATTAATATCCGGATGGGAGCAGAAGTAATGGGCATTGGAAAGTATGACTTGATCATAGGAATGGAGTACCTTGGGCCAGCGAGGGGCCATTATCGACCTGGAATCACGGAAGGTGACCTTCCCAACGCCCGACGGCAAGATCATTGAGATAACAGGTAAGGAAGTTGTTCCCATCATGCAGTGCATGTCTTCTAAACGGCTGTTCAAGTGCATCAAGAGTGAGCAAGTGGCATACATCTTCAAGCTTGAGATTAGTGAGCCGGAATCAGAAGGAAGCAAAGAAGACAACGCGCTCAGCAAGTTGCCGAAGCAAGTATCTCAGTTAATCACGGAGTTCCATGATCTCTTTCCAGATGAGATCAAGCAGCTCCCTCCTTATAGGGGAGTCGAGATAGCACTTTCGAACCGGAACAAAAACCAACAAGCAAGGCTCCATATAGAATGACAACACAGGAGTTGTCGGAGCTGAAGAAGCAGTTGCAGGAGCTGCTCGACCTAGGGTTCATTAGACCTAGTGTCTCGCCGTTTGGAGCACCCATTCTTTTTGTCAAGAAGAAGGATGGATCTTTGAGGATGTGCATAGACTATAGACAGTTGAATAAGCACACCATTAAGAACAAGTATGCGCTCCCAAGATCAGACGACTTGATGGATCAGCTCCAAGGTGCAAAGATCTTCTCCAAAATCGACTTAAAGGTCGAGGTTATCATCGATCGGGATAAAGGAAGAAGACATCCATAAGACCGCCTTGAAGCGGTATGGGCATTATGAGTTCACGATAATGCCTTTTCGGCTTATCAAATGCCCCATAACGTTCATGAGGCTCATGAACGATATCTTCAGGGAGTTCCTGGACACCTTTGTGATTGTTTTCTTTGACGACATTTTGGTGTATAGCAGATCCCTTGAAGAGCACGTACAACACTTGAGAAGAGTGCTAGAGAAGTTGAAGAGGCACCAGTTGTACGCCAAGTTGTCGAAGTGCCACTTCGCAAATTGAGAAAAAGGTGGAGTATCTAGGTCATGTGATCTCGGCGAAGGCATCTCAACGGACCCGCCAAGATTGAAGCCGTCATTCGATTGGCGGCACGAAGAACGTGCATGAAGTCGAAGTTTCCTCGGCCTAGCGGTACTACAGAAGTTCGTGAAGAACTTTGCTAAGATAGCAGCCCCATTAATGCACTGACGGGGGCGGAGAAGGTGAAAGATTGGGTAGAGCATTGGCACAAGAAAGCCCAAAAGGGGTTTGAATTGTTGAAGGAAGCCTTAACAACAGCCCAGTCTTAACCTGCTTGGACCCGGAGAAAGATAAGCTTGTAGCAACGTCATCGCGAGTAAGATAGCTACAGTGCGGTGCTTATGCAAGAAGAGCGTGTGGTAGCGTATGATTCCGGGAAGATGAACGGCCGAGACGCTGGCGCTACCCAACGCACGCATCGGGAGTTCTTTGGCGGTTGTCGGGGCATTAAGAATATGGAGGCATTATCTCTTGGGAAGGAAATTCCAATTGGATCACCGACCATCGAGCCTCCAATATGTATTCACGCAAACCACACCTTAATCTGAGGCGGCAAGCGGAGATGGATGGAGTTCCTCGAAGAATATGACTTTGATATAGTCTACAAGCGGGAAGCTCAATGTGGTAGCGGAATCGCTTTCAAGGCATCCCCTGACAACTAGAGTGCATTGCAATGCAATTTCGACGCTCTCCAGCGACTTTGGTAAAAGGATTGAAGAGTCCTTGCCAACGGATGTGGATTTCAGGGAAGTATGGGCAAGCCTTTCGAAGGAGGCCAGAACAGATAAAGAGCGGGAGGCCTTCAAGCATTATAAGAAGGAAGGCAACCTGTTATACCATAAGAACAAGTTGTGCGTACCCGAATCATCAGGTGTAAGGAAGTTGATCCTCCATGACACGCTGCAACAGCCCAATAGCCGGCCATGCGGGATTCATGAAAACATATTTCAAAGTCGCAGCTGAGCTATTATTGGCCAGGAATGAAGAAGCGGTAGCTCGCTACATCAAGGAATGCCAGCTATGTCAGCAGACAAAGGCGGAGCAGCTTCGAATTCCAGGGGCATTAGAGCCATTAGCGGTGCCAAACGCTAAGTGGGAGGTAATCAGCATGGATTTTATCACAGGACTCCCAAGATCGGTGAGAGGCAAGGATGCCTTGATGGTAGTGGTCGACAAGTTGTCGAAGATGGCACATTTTGTGCCTTGCAGAACCACGATCTGACCATGGATACAAAGAAAGCTCTTCACCAAAGAGATCTTGAGGCTTCATGGCATGCCAAGGAGATCATCTCCGCCGGGATCCGAAGTTCATGGCGCCTTTGGCAAGACCTCTTTGACGATCATCCGCACGAAGCTATCCATGAGCACGGCATATCATCCTCGGGACGGATGGCGGTGGAGCGGACCAACGAGGATTTTAGAGGACATGCTACTTAAACTATGTCCGGAATAAGCAAAGTATGTGGGAAGAATTTATTCACTTGGTGGAGTTTGCATACAATAGCACCAAGCGGGGAATCATCCCAAATGTCGCCGTTTATGATCAATTCACGCTATCGGTTTAAACTCCGGACACTTTGGCACAACCCCGTGTCAAAAGTGGAAGTTTCGCAGCAGATGTTGGCCGATATGCAGCAGCTTGTAGAGGAAGTTCGTGGTTATCTGCTAGCAGCAAGAAGTCGACAAAAGAGCATCGCCGACAAGCATCGAACAGTAAGAGAGTTCAAAGTTGGAGATGATGTTTGGCTCAAGATCAAGGTGAAGCAGGCAAAGCTCAGGATCGGCAATTGTAAGAAGCTTGCTCCAAGGTGGGCTGGACCTTTCAGAATAGTCGAGAAAATAGGTAATCAAGCCTACAAGCTAGACTTGCCAGCACACCTAAAGATTCATAAGGTCTTCCACGTGAGTTTGCTGAAGAAGCATACCCCAAATCCAGACGAAGTCTTGGATTCGCCAACGTTGTTGGAAATGACGGAGGAACAGCTGGAAATAGTTCCAGAATTGATTCTTGATAAAGCTTTCAAGAAAACGAGGAGATCAGAATTCCTCCAGTATTTGGTCAAGTGGAAACACTTACCAGTGGAAGACGCGACGTGGGTACTTAAGAAAGATTTAGTAAAGCAGTACCCACAGTTTATGGAGCAATGGGACGGCAAGGTCATCTCCGAAGAAATCGGCTCAGGCATGTCGATTTGTATAGGTTAATTCTTGTGTAGTTAGGATTAATCTACGCATGCCACCTACGCTTAGTATGGGTCGCATGCGTTGTTACCGATGATGGGACCACTACGGTGATCTCTAGGGCGTGGTGTAATGTCAATGTAGGCATGACCGCGTTTCCGCTTGGGCGAGTGGAAGGTAGATTAGAAAGTCTACTTCTGTCCCACGGAAGTAGACGACCTCGAGAGAAAGGAGGTCATTGAGGAATGCATTGATAGGAAAAGCACCTTTAGCCCCATATATGCTTTGATAGGAGGAATCTATCCTTCAGCCCCGAGAAGGATATCCTCCACTGGCCGGGCAACTAGAGGTGTAGGCATGAGCGGCATATAGGCATGTAGGCGCCGTCTCCGCCATAATGGAAGATTCACCCTCTTCCTACGCCGGGAGATTAGCCATGCATCCATGTAGATAGGTGGGGTGGTCACCATATAACCAAAAATTTTAATTAATAATTGAATGGTACTAACGTAGTGTCGACCTGCAGGCCAGTAAAGCGCTCCGGAGGGCAAGGAGGTCGAGCTACGAAGACTTGCAACACAAATTTTGTTGGAATGTGTTGCAAGGAATCAAGGGTACCTCGAACGTTAATTTTAAATTTTGATAAACTTAATAGTAATGTTAAGGGAATGTTGGAGTAATCTGTTAGTAATATTGTGAATTGATAAGTTATTTTATAATATAATAATGTGATAAAAGTATTACCTTAAGGTAATCGTAATAAATGTGTAAGCATTATAGTAGTATATCGTATGCATCAGGTTGATTGCAGGTTAGGAAGATTCCAAGGTGGGGAGAACCACGTCTTTGCGGACAAAGATCATTTCAAGGTGGGGAGAATGTGGCGTTCCGGCCGCGATTATCGCTCCCGGGACGTATATTGTAATTGCCACGCCACGCAGCGTACCGCCACCCGATTGACGCGTAATGCCAACGTATAGCCAAGTGGGTAGCCCTAGGGGGCAACTTGCTAAGAATGTGCATTAGTATTAATGTGCACATTTTCCAATGTACACATTAATGTGGGCACACATTTCCATGTGGCCACTTGATGCCAAGTGGGCCATACCCATAGGTGCAATTAATGTGCACATTTTCCAATGTACACATTCATTAATGTGCACACATTTCCATGTGAGCACATTTGGGTGCACACATTTCCATGTGGGCACATTTGGCCACCTAGGCCTTAAAGGCAAGTGGGCCCATTTCCAATTATCCCACATGCCAAAAGGGGATAATTGGAAACCCTAGCCAACCCCTTGTCTATATAGGGTTGGAAACCCTAGCCAACCCCCCTTGTCTATATAGGGTTGGAAACCCTAACTAACCCAATTTTCGATTTTAGGGCTTCAGAACTCTGTTTTGGCTGCCTCAACAGCCAAAACCGCATCCCAGACTCTGACTGGGAGAATTGCAACCTTAGTTTCTCTAGATTCGAAGTTTGTTTCAAAGGATGGTCGAGCTCAGTCGAGGAGCCCCTCAAGGACCCGGTATTTGGCCAATTAGATAGTCTAAACCCTATTTTAGTCATTGTATCGGAGGGTTTAGCCTATTAGATTGGCCATAGCAGCCCTCTAGATCCCTAGATAGCGATTCTAACTAAAGAACCTAACTCTATGTGGTAGATTAGAACTTGTTCTTGAGTTCTTATGTGATGTATATGGATGATGTATCTCTATGAACTCCTTGTATTGGGAAGGGGGTAGAGACCTAAAAGCTTTGTAGTCGATGCTCCTAGAGTAGCCTCTCTAGCACAATTTGTAGATGCGGCCTGTGCACAAGAGCCACACACGGTTTGTGGGTGAAGGGGCGGGCCGGGCTTATAAGGAGGTTCATGTTACGACTCTTGAACCGACCCCTATGGTGTGTTGAAATGCTGCCGGGGTCACCGTGTGACTAGGTCTAATGGCTTGCCCTGCGTGTGGGCAAGGCATGGGCTCGACACTCGTGAGGTGGTGAATATGACCTTCCATTGAGTTCAACTTTCGAATCTGCAAAGCGGCCCCCTCTAGTCACCTTGAGTCAAGATTGTAGATCTCCGGAGGGAGAGATCCCTACCCCCCATCGGGCTGGGAGATGTAACCCGAGGATATAGCCCCTTGGCTATGCATCCGGCGGAGGCTCTGTCGGGAGTCCCAACACTTTTCACCTACTCGCAAAGTGTGCACGGGAGGGCGGATGGAGTGGACAACCCTAGGCCATGTTCTTATGCCCGCCAAATCCATTGCCATGAATTACATGCGCAATGAACTCACGGAGACCCAAGCTTGTCAGTCCATCCCCTTATGCGAGCCTTGGGTAGGATTCCCTATGTGATGTGCTGATCTTCGCCTATCTGCAGATATGTGGAGGACCATCCTTCGCGATGGTCATATGATGTTGATGTATGTGCTACTGACATGTATGTTTACGCTTCCGCAGCTAGGTAGGCCCTGAGGGAGACGGGGTGCAATGACCCTTCCACTCTTCCCACTGGAACCCGTTACGGTTGCAGTGTCATGTGGAGGGCCCTGTATTGGCACGGAGCTGGTATGGGGGATGAACTCCTGGTTGTATACGGTGAGTGCACCGTATACGAGTAGGGGACGTCACACCACGCGTGGCTGTTCGAAATGGTTTGGCATGGTTGTTATTCTATTCTATTCTATTCTTCGTTCATATATTATAAAATGCAGAATGAGCGAAATGCTTTGGTGGGTTTTTAATCTGAAAATATTACCTCCTGTCCTTAATAAGTTGCACTTAAACACATAGACAACCACCTTCATTTTACTATTATTGCATCAAGCAAATATGCATCATGGGAATCAAGTAACCCATGATCTTTATCCTTCACACTTTATTGAAATTTAGGCAAGTCCCTTCGTCCAAGAAAATGGTAATGAGGCTTTTAAAAATAACATTTTGTTGCATGCATAACATAGGTTAAAGACATTGCATATTACAAGAGTAGTAGGAAACTTTCCTATAAGTATATCAGGTTTAGAAGCAATAACATACGCTAGACGACTTCTTTTTAATACACATGCAAACAATTATCCAATATTTGATAACACACACACAATTATCCAACATTTTGTTTATTACTTTGTATGGTAACTTTTGTGCTATACGAGAAGAGGTTGTGTAGAGGTAAATGTTGTGGATGCAAGAGGTTGTCTGTTATGTGGTCCAAGGTATGCCATGGATATTCACAATTAACAATATGAATTTGTGCCTACATATTTATTTGCAACATGTGCAAACACATGTTGCAAATAATGGCCAACTTATTTCTTAAGACTCCAGCCACACAATGGACATGAGTACATTGCATAAGCTACCTACTTCCTATTCACAAGTGTTACACCTTTACTTATAGATCTAATGGCTACTTCACCCCATATTGCTAGACAATAGAACATACATTTGCAGTGACAATGTACAGAGATTTTAAGCTTGCCTTTCTTATTAATTCTGCTAGAAATATCTCTTCCTTTCTTTCTCTATTCTATTCTTTGCACTCTTCTCGAAAGCACCGCAGTTTTTTTTGCATCCACATTGACACCATAGCTCCGCTTCTACATGAAAAAATTAATTTGGCTCAGATTAAAGAACATGCTTGCAAAAATAGCAGTTGGACAGTCGGATTTGATCTTGTATTGGCAAAGATTGTGTCTTCATCCCCTGTTTTTTCCTTCTCCTGCGGCAAAATAAGTTCAAATGGGAATTTGACGAAGCAGAGGATACTAGGATAGGCAGATTTAGAGAAAAGACCTGTGACATCTCCGAAAAATTGAGATATGCCACTGATTTCCACCAAAAAAAAAAAAAAAAAAAAAAATCACTTCCTTGCGAATTTTATGAGGTATTTTATGACTTCAGAAATCTGGTACGGAATTTGAACCTGCCTCTTGTGGAACATTGTAGAAGACGGATTGTGGAATATAGCATTTTTTTGTGCAGATTAGATTGTTTACTGCATCTTCTATGTGTTGCTTTGATCCGCAAAAACATCACAATTTATATAGAAATCGTCTGGAAATCGAGTTCTCCAATCCACTGTGCCCACTTATTGCATGAAGAATGTCAATGATTACATTTATTTCGAAACAACAAGGAAAAAATTAGGGGAAAATCATCTCCTGCAACATTTTTGCTGCAAAATGCGCACAAAACCACTGGCCAGATAAAAATTCCTCTTTGGCAATCGAAGCTTTGGTGTTCACACTGCGACAAATTTGATCAAATCCTTCGCAATGCCAGTTGCTCCTCGCTTGCAGCTTCTCTCCACAATCCACGAGAATGCGTCGTTCTTCTGTTACGTACAATTTTGTTTTTTGATGTGATAGTGCCATATCATCATAGGCGCTTAATGTGGTCATCTATGTCTTAAAACATGAATATATTATTTGTCCCGTTTACATAATCTTAGGCCCAAATTCCACTGTTGAGCCAGATCCACTTCTGGTTCATATGACCTATCAGGTTATTTGAAGCAAACTCCAGGAATCGGCATTCCATTGAAGTTGTGGTAGTTCTATTAATCAGTTTAACTGGCAAACTTTCCATGTATTTGCGAGGGCAAAATCCCCCGTCACAAATTCTGAATATCCGGCTCCAAGTTACCCTGCAGTGGAATCCGAATAGTGGCATCAATCGCTTATCTATTCCTTGCGTATTTATCTTGATAACAAGGGTTGGCCTAATGGAATGTTTGCCTTATATTCAAAAGGAAGGAAGGAAGGAAGTATATTTTAACGTCCGTAGAGGCCAACCCGCCTTATGAGACAGTACGTGCACTACACAAAACAAATAAAAACCACGCCAAAGATACAAATGCTACTCTACAATGTGTCCCTACTACTGGGATGAAAAAAACCCCATGTGGGAGGAAAAACCCTGGTAGTAGGCTCTCAGATCCCCTGTCCTATAATGGATACTCTAACGGTGGAGACCTGCAAAATGTAGGCGAGACGTGCAACCATCGGCGATGCCATTAAGTGATGCAGCGGTGTCTCAGAGCATCTATATAAGATCAGCATGTGCTGCTCGGATGTGCGTATATGCCGGACACTCCTGCAAAGCATGGTGCTCATCCTCTATTGTTTGCATGCGGCAACACTAGCATATTCCTCATGCCATGGGATTCTCTGTCCATCCGTACTCCAGCGACCTGTTTCAATTCTGAGATGATGGGACCCCGTCCTCATGGAGGCAATATCTCTCTGTTTCTCCATAGATATGCGTGCTTTCAAGTACTGGCGTAGGCCATGTTCTAGCACTATATTAACCTGCCTGTGGTAGTGCTCTATTTTAGGCTTTGGAAGAGTGGCTACATTCCACAAGAGTGGTAGCAAAGCGCTCATTCAGGTGCGCATCCTGTCCCTCAGCATCAGGCACAGCCACAATTTGCTGATAGTCTATAGACCATGCTGCGAACCACACCTTACAGTGCTCCTGGCATACTCTCTTCAGGCGTTGTGACCCTTATGCCAATAACAAAGCCCTAGGGAAAGACGGTGTGGATCCATGCTATTGACCTTAAGGAAATATGCAAGATGTCTGCTCATAGCGGAATGTTGCAGGGGCCAGAAACCAGTCTCATATAGAAAAATTGGATAAGGCACCATGTCCTTGACACCTAGGATGTATGCTAAAAAGGCCTTTTGCACCCTCTCTAGCTTATCCCAGGTGTTTTTGCTAATTGCTGGACCCCATACCTCTACCCCATACAACAGTGTGGTTCAACGAGCGCTCTGAACAGGTGTGCTCTACCCCCCAGTCATAGAGGTCTATTCTGTAGCAGCTATTCTGCATAGCATACATGGCTTTCCATCCCGCACTAACCCTTCCATATTATGGAATTTGCAATTCCATAATATGGTTGTAACTCCTGCTCTTAATACCTAATAATCTGGGTAGAAAGATGTAACTGCAACTATACTTAGTTAAATATCGATGCAGAATGGGAAAACTGAGTTCAATAGCATCCATCCATCTTTTATGGGTATCGAAACACAAGGCAATAGCACGTCAAATTGTATCATTGCCGAACAAAATCCTAACCAGTAAGTGAGTCAGCAGGGGACATGAAGTTGAGAAAGAGAAGTGTTCGCGGTGGCCGCCGCGATAAATTTCTTATGTGGTTAATTACTTTTAATAAAATATTGGTAAGCAAGTTGGCTAGGGTCCTTGATCTACTTCGTCACTAGGGCTCAAATTATGATATTGCCATTTTCGTCCCATTAATTACTTGGCTTTTGAAATGTTTGTCCACTATGGTATTGATGGCCGTTATGTTACTAATGCTTACTCTGAACTACCTCACTGTTTGTGTCCAACACCTCAAGCCCGTCTCCCCCTCCCCCTTCCTCCAACTAGTTCATAAAAGATATAAAGCAACATTGTCGAGTCGCGCATGTTTGATTTTGATTTTGAACTGACAGCAAGTCGAACGGTCAGAAAAATCCATCTATGTAAGTGAGTCAATAAAGAGAAATGTTCACAGCCGCCAAGCCCGCCGCGATAAATTTCTTGTATATGTAATTGTATTTGTAATTTTCCTTTTTGTCCTCCCCCCTTTTTTTGCCGCAATCCATGTCCATGTTTGCCTGCCACGTGTTTTTTCAAGGACATCTGTTGCGACGAACCTTGATGTCTTGGCTGCATCCCTATTCAGATCCAAGCATCGTAGTCTATGCCAAGCTAATCAGTCTTCCGCAAGCTACACATTTTCCCTAGAGCAAAAACTCTGGACCCCCGATGATTTTGTCCGACTCTGTGGAAGCATGTGGTCTCTAACTCTTGAGAAAGATGAGCTTGATGAGCTCCCCTGCATATTTGCTGGACAAAGGATGATATCTGCTATGCGTGTCTTTTTTAGGGTTCTGCTTTTGCTTTTTGTTCCTACGAAATCGAGGCAAGTACATCCCTTGGCTAGGCTGACGCCGATGAACAGCAGGTCCACTTGCAAGAAATGCTATGAGAAATTCGTGTTGTACAATTTCTTGAAGATATAATGGTTGAAGCATTTCGCAGCCGGAAACATCTGTGCATCAAAGTTTGAAACTTTAAACTTTTCCACAATTCGGGAATGAAGATAAGTACAAAAAGCTTTTTTTGAATCAAAATTTTTAGTCTTCAATGTTTTCTAGCGTTTCCTTAATGATTGAGTCCTTGCATTATTTCAATCTCAAATTAAGCACATTGGATTAAGCAATCATATTATAGTTCAACCGAGTTGTGTATATGAAACTGCATGACTGCAACTTTAGTAAACTTTGATGGATGTTTTATCATAGTTCTACCAAGATGTGCAGATGAATATAAAGAGCGTGAACACATGGTAGTTGTTGAAACCAAGAACTATTATTTAGCATAAAAGGTGGATGACATTATTCATAAATGATTGCTAGTAGAATCCAAGCTATCAAAGTCCAAATTCTAAGTTTGCATTGTGACGTTGCATATATTTATATGTTATACGTATAAATACATGACACGTCACTATGAATAATTAATAGCGCATTCATTATTCATAAGCTAAGGTTAGCTATGTAACTTATTAATTATTAAGGTGGAAACCTAACCCTAAACCCTAATTCGAATTTAGGGCTTAACCTAATATTAAAAAGGCTACAATATTAAATTAGTTAATGATAACTAATCTAGAACCACCTGGCCCAAATCGATTAGGCAAGGCAGACCTGCTAACTTTGGGTCACTCAAATTGGGGCTTCCACACCAATTTGCCCCAATTCGATTTGGGGGCAATTGGAGAAGGAGGAGGAGCCTATTCAAACAGCAGAGCATGAAGAACCTGAGAGATGGAAAATCTACGTCAGTTACCAATTAGTAGGCTTAGTTAGCTTGAGATTCTAGATAGAGATTAACCCTTGGTTGTTTAGATGGATGACTAATCTCTATTTCATATTCTATTTGAAGAGATGGATGGATGTATATATTGTGATAGTTTTCTTTATGTTCCTCTTGTGTTGTGGGGATTAACGGGGGGTAGAGACGTAAAGGCCATCTAGAAGTAGAGATGTTCCTAGTTAGAACCCTTAGTGCACAAGAGCCCACCTGGCTGTGAATGGTATGTTGTGATTCAGCACTAGATAACGGGTATGATGGTGAAACGAAGGTGGGATCTTGCCTAGCGTAGCTACAAGATTTCTATAGTGTGCTAGGCTTATAATCGATCATTGAAGGGGCTGGGTATGTGTCTGACACCCTCTGGGTTACAGGATATGTCCATTGGAGTGTCCTTAACGGTGAGCCGGCCTTTAGATTTGGGGGGGTAAGTCGGGTACAGATGCGTGTGTGCCAGTGATGCCACGATCCTCTAGCATGCCCATGTAACCATCATGCTCTAGAGGGGATTCATCCCTTTCTAACCTAGAGTAGTCTCATAGGGTGACTTCATGAGATTACGTCTCTAGAAAGCTACAATCACGTCATAGCATGTTTCATCCTATCTGCAAAGTGTGCACAGGAGGGGCGAATGGAGTGGACTACCCTAGCCATTGTTCTATGCCAGCCAATGCCATGTTATGCTTTTGTCTGTTGTTATCCAGAGGTTCCGACCATCAGTCTACCCCCTTGAGTCTGAACCGGGGTAGAAGCCTCATTTATGGTGCATTTCCTATGTATATTGATATCATATTGTTGTTCGTATTGATGATAGATGGACCACCCTTCGTGATGGTATATTATTTATTTGTATTATTGCAAGTGCTAATATGCATGTACACTTTCACTGTATAGGATTTCCATAGAAGGCATGGGACGAATGACACCTCCGTGTCCTTCACCTGGACACTTGCCCATCACAAGTGGTTTGAGTCAAACAGAGGGCCTTTTCGTGGTGATGGAGTCGCCATGGGAGGGGAATTTCCTGTATTTATACGATGGGGGCATCGTATAGGTTTGGGGAGCATCAACATTCACTGCAAAACAAAGCCACCTTACTAGATAAGGTAAATCAGATTCAATTAGTGAATTAAACGAAGATTCTCAGATCCTCTTAAAATCTAAGAGATTCAACATTGAAAGCTTCTTGAAAAGCTTCGCATCAGCGATGTGTATCGGATAACCCATTATTCATTGGCATTACATCTAAAATGTTGTAAAATCTGGTGAAGATTCTTTCTAGATTCTTACGCTCTTATGGAGATTCCCCTGGATTATGTAAGATGCCTGAGGTTCTCGTAAATTCCCTTAAGATTCTCTTAGATTTTGCAGAATTCTATAAAGATTACCTTAAGGATCGCCTATATTCCTTTTACATTTCCATTACATTGCCTAAGATTCTTTAAAGATTTTGTTAGATTCACCAAGATTTTACATATATTCCTCTAGATTCCATAAGTTCCATAAAGACACCTCAATTTGAAGATGAGAGGTGATTGACTTTGCTATTAAATGGTTGCTTGCTAGAGAATTTAAAGAGGCAAAGTTTCCATTGCAAGTCAAAGTCACCCTAGTGGCCAAGGTCAACATGAAAAGTTATAAGTGAAGCTGAAACTCGTCAAAACGAAGTTGAAAGTTTAAATGAGCTCAGCCCTGCAAAAGACACCCAATGTGAAAGATTCTCCATAGACTCTCATAATTTTTAAGATTCCCCCGAGCCAATTGCACATTCACTTGATTCTAATGTACAAAGGCTCACGAAGTTGGTCCCTAAAGAAGATGAGCCAACAAAATGTCTTCTTTTAGACTTCATCGCAAGCATACAATTCAAGAGCTTATTTTTGTTAGCTTCATAAGGGTTATTTAGCAGTTCTTTTGTTGTGGAAGTCACATTGGACTTAAAAAAATGATAAATGCAAGAATAGGTGTCTGCAAGAGTTATGTGATTCACCCCATATATTTTTGTTATCAATTTTGTCTTAGAGATGCTCATTGTATGTTGGTTCATTAACCAAACGTTTCTTGCAAGCACAATGTTTTTTAAGGAATATGGAACGTGTACCAAAGGTGTTATCTATAGTGAGTGTGTGTTTATTATATATCTATAGTGAGTGTGCTTGAATGCCCCATAATAATAAAAATATTAGAAACTCGCAACCCTAACCTATAAACCTGGGCAATAATACTTTTGAGTTGATTTGATAAATCTTGAATGTTCTATTGGTTGTGTTTGACGATATCAAAATTTGACCTAAAAATCCTAATCTCTAAATTACCGGCCATTAATAACTATTTGTTGGGCAATATAATAGTTGTGTAATGATTCGATAAATCTTGAATGTTCACATCGTACATCCCCTAAGAGTTGCACCGTGCAATTTGCTTAGAAAAAGAATTCATTCATTTTGGACACTTGCAAGTGGTTCACATAAATTAGATGAAGTTTAAGGATTCGTAACATAGCATTCCATAGTATATGAAACACTGTTTCATATACTATGTTAATTAAGTGATACATAGGATTAATAGAAGCAACTGCTTTAGAGTAATTTCACATTATCTAGAGATGGCAACATGTAATGTTTGTAGATATGTGTAGCTCCGAACTAAGGTAGATTAAGTTCACATTATCTAGAGATGGCAATATGTAATACTTGTGGATATGTCCAGCTCCAAACTAAGGCATCACTGCATATTTTCTTACATTTTTATACCCTTCGTGATAGGTTAGAGATTTTCACCAATGCGCATTTTCTTACATTTTGATACCTTTCATGATAGGTTACCCTAGACATTTTCACCAAAGCACTAAATGCAAAGAAGCTGGAGCGAAATTTTGTGTTTTCCAAAGATGCTAGAGTTAATGCAAAAAGAAGATATAAAAATGGAGCAAAGCATGAGATATGTCTAGAATTATGGAAACCTCCTTGAAACATTCAGCTATCACAAATGAGTGTTAAAAACAATTACTTCAAAATGCACAGTAATTTTAGCTTCCTTAAATAAAAATGTCATCCAAATGTAAAGAATAAGAATGAAAAGCATAGACTAACTAGCATGATGGTACAAAGTACTCTCAAGCAATTGAACTTGTGTACGAATCTCTCCATTTTGCATCTAGGCTGGCTTCTCAACAAATAACCTAGCTACATCATCACAATAGCTATAAGCTGCATTTGGCCTTTCCTCGTTGATAGCAATTTCAATATTGTAATACGGAAGCTTTGAGAGCTCTGTCATTGCAAGGTTATATAGCTATAAGCTACATTTGGTCTTTCCTCGTTGGTAGCAATTTCAATCTTGTAACGGAAGCTTTGAGAGCTCTGTCATTGCAAGGTTATTTGTAAAGGATGTGTTACATAACAGAAAAATATGAAATAATAATTATGGATAAGTGTTTCAAAATGTGTTTACCACTTTGAAATTGTTTGGTTTATTATCAAGTATTATTGTGTTGAAACTCCAACTGTATGTTGCAAATTTAGTAGAGCCAATCCCTGCATGCAATAGATGCATTCTCAATAAACATATTCGTTGTTGAAATGAAGACATGCAAGGAGTACAAAGTACATACATTTCTTTTTGTTATTTCGCTTCCATAATGCTAAACCTCAACTCATGGATTGTCATTAGCATGCCTCTTCAAAAATTGTGTTGTTCTTGTAGGATTGACATAAAGAAGGCCTTTTGAGAATAGAAGGAATTCTGGTCACTACCAGGAACCGCAAGCAAACGACAAATAACTTGTATTTATGGACTGTAAGTCGAGGCATGCAAATTGATACATGATACACAGAAACAACATCATACAAAAGCACAGAGAAGGAATACGTACAAAAGGCACAACTCCAGACTGCCTATCTTTGTCATAGTCAGAAAAACGTGCATCAAAATTCTGACTTGATTGTGCAAATACTCTACATAAATTTCCATGCAGTAATTGATCATAAATGACTCCATATTGCAGCGCAGGGCAAAATAGTAGACAAACAATTCAACGGCATTATATCAGTAGCAACTAAGGGAATAAATATATAGAAAACTAACCTGAGTCTGAAAAACACCTCAATGCAGGTTCTAATAATGCACACAAACTGATACAACGGAATAGCTGCACCTATAACAGATTGGATATTCCAATGAGGACTTATCAGGCTATGATTGTTGAATTTTGTTAGCTAGTATTGCACCACGATGAGATTCACAAAGCAATTTTGAAATTTTCAAAGCAATCAGAATGAGGTAGAGTGATACAACAACAGATATTAAAGTGAAAATGGAAGGCTCCAATTCTCCCAAACCACAAGGTAGATTGAGTATCTTGGCACAGGCATCTATTTCCACAACACATAGAAGTCTACATAAATATACATGGCCTATTTTCTAAGTGTTGTAGCTTCAGATTTACCTATATTTGTTTACAGAAAATTTGCATCTAAGATGCCCATGTACTGCATATCCCAAGTACTGGCTGCTTCAGGTCAGTCACATTGGGCGATTTTAAGCTCCAACGTGCAAATCCCTTGGCTACAACTCGATTGCACCTGGTTCCCCATCCCTGAATATTTATTCAACATGGCCAATAACGTCCATTTCCGATGTTTATTACTGATCAGACATAGGTTTGTACTACAGTAGAGTTCAGTCATCAGCATACTCCAAACATAAATCTAGTTCAAATAGAAATAACTAACTGCATTTGCAACTTACTTGTTGATTTTGCGACATTTAGCTCACATATAAAATCAAGCATCAGTCAACGCATTGCCCACAACTACGCTTGAGAAAACGTTTCTAGCTTGAAAAGAAAACAGTTCAGCTTTTGAAGACCAAGACACAACGCAAGCCGTCAAGTTAATATTGAGAAGACAACACAAACATTCTTCATACTCAAATGAGCTTGCAGAATTCTTGAACCATCTGCATGCCGCATCCAATACCAAATATTAAAATGAAAAAATGGATAAATACAATAGGCTAGGAAGCAAGAGATAAAAGACAAAAATACTTCCATCTTGATGCCATTTTACCGTATTCAATAGAACTAAATGTCATGAGGAACGCGAAGCAAAGAGTGAAGAATCTGCTAGAACAAATGCTCCATCTATTTATTGCATCTGTCTGGTATCAGGCCTCCGGCGCCCCTCTGTCTTCTTCTTCGGACCTTTTTTCGCCCTCGACCTTTTTACCCCTTTTTTTTTTTCCTTTCCTTATATTTCCCTCGACCTTTCCTCGACCTTTACCTTTTCTTTTTGTTTCTTTTTTCCTTATATTTTCCAGTCGCAGAATAAAAAAGTTAGGTGAAGAAGAAGTTTAGAGCAAATAAAGCCAATTTGAGTTTGTTTTTGAGTCTAAGGCTATAGTTGTTCTTTGATCCGTTGCAGAAACAATGAAGCTGGAGCTCCAAAATATTCCATTGGTTGATCATTCTGGCTCCGTCACAATTATGCTTGAAGAAGATGATGACATAGGGCGTGCATATAATTTGATAAAAAAGGGCGATCATGTGATGTCAATGACAGTGAGAAAGGTTCAAAGAGATGAACGCGGTCGTATTCGGGATGCAGAACGACTACGTTTGAAGCTAGAGTTAGAGGTTGAGGATGTTGACTTTAGTTCCATTCTACGTATACGTGGAAAAACGATATCTCAAAATGAACATGTAAAACTTGGGGTATATCATACCCTAGAACTCAGAAAACAAACACAGTTTACCTTAACAAAGGTCTTTTGGGATTCTGCAACATTAGATGACTTAAAAGAAGCAACTAATGCTACAGCAAATGCAGACATTGCAGTTGTAATGATGCAAGAAGGCATGGCCACTGTTTGCCTATCAGGATCGAACATAGCCACGGTGAAAGCAAGAATTCAAAGGATAATTCCACATAAAAAAGTTGACAATGCCATGAAAAATTTCTTTGAAGACGTGCTTCAAGCTATTTTAAGACATGTTGATTTCAACATTGTTCAATGTCTTGTCATTGCAAGCCCCGACTCCACAAAGGATAAGTTTTATGAGTATGTGTCACTAAGAAAAGACATCCGGCACATTAAGTCGAAAATTTTCTTAGCATACGCTGCTTCTGGATCTGAGCACTCACTAACGGAGGTGCTCTCTGATATCCATGTCATGAGAGCTAAGAATGCTAAAGTTGGTCAAGGCGTGAAAGCATTAGAAAAGTTTTTCACGATGGTTTTTAATGATTCATCAAGAGTTGCATATGGGCCTAAGCATGTTGAAGTTGCACATGGTCGTCTGGCGGTTCAGACATTGCTGATCACAGATGGCCTTTTGAGAAATGTTGACATAGTAACAAGACAAAAGTATGTGGAGTTAGTAGATTCTGTGAAGGAAGGAGGTGGCACGGTGCATATCTTTTCATCCGTGCATGAAACTGGAAAGCGACTGACGCAAATGACAGGCATAGCTGCCATACTACGATTTTCGCTGCCCGATCTAGAAGACATGGTAGTTTGATTTTTAATAGAGACAAGAAAATGTCCAGCTCATGGCTAATGTGAAATGTATATACGTGAAATATAATATGATATGTGCATGATAAACAAGTTGTCTATTCAAAAGTGTTCCCTTACATCTCATTTGTTATTTTGAATCTTTGCCAGTAACAACTCTCCTTTTGATATAAAATGCAAAATATCTTAACTTCGTCAAATGGCTTGGTAAGAATGCATTTTCTTCCTTGACTAGGAACTGGCGCATGGTGATGCCACGCATCTGTTAAATCAAGAGACCTCAAGAAAGCTATAATCTCAAAAACAAAAGTACTTATTAAAGTGACATTTGGGCGTATCCACACATGATAAGAATAAATGTTGTCGATGAACAAGTTATAGCAACGCACATGTGCACGGGGTCAGGACAACACATCAACTTGGATCACCTTATGTCCAACGCAACATGAAAATGACTATCTATGTGTATAAGAATCATAACAAGATTAACGCTTTTGAAGCAAAATGTCTTAATGATTTGGTAGAGATAAGATGCAATGGGTAAGCTTTTACCGAAGCACCAATAAGAAAAATCAATAAGAAATCTATCCATACACTCTAATATTCTAGTTTCTAGCTCCTGCAATTGTAAGAATTGCGGTTCCTGGCATTTCAATCACGTTCTCTATGTTGTAGGTTGTCCAATGTCTGCAAGCATTCGCAAGTTATCTATTTGGTTGTATTACAAAGTGATGCTAAATATTTCAAAGCCATACACATCCATATTTCATCGTGAAAATTTTAAATCACTCATAAAAAAACTAATCGACCATAGAAATTTAGAGTTGGAAGAAAAAAAATGGCATCTTTTATTAGGAAAAGGTAGCGACAACTACTATAAAGGAAAGATAACGACATCTATCTTAGGGGAGGCAGGAAACCTTCGAGCAAGAGCAACCAAGACATGTAAAACTTGGGGTATATCATATCCTAGAACTCAGCAAACAAACACAATTTACCTTAACAAAGGTGTTTTGGGATTCTGCAGCATTTGATAACTTAAAAGAGGCATCTAATGTTACAGCAAATGCAAACATTGCAGCTGTAATGATGCAAGAAATCCTGGCCATTGTTTGCCTATCAGGATCGAACATAGCCACGGTGAAAGCAAGAATTCAGAGGATAATTCCACATAAAAAGGTGACAATGCCATAAAAAATTTCTTTGAAGACGTGCTTCAAGCTATTTTAAAATATGTTGATTTCAACATTGACCAATATCTTGTCATTGCAAGCCCTGACTCCACAAAGGATAAGTTTTATGAGTATGTGTCATTAAGAAGAGACATCCGACACATTACTAACAATAAGTCAAAAAAATTCTTAGCATATGCTGTTTCTGGATCCGAGCACTCACCAAAGGAGGTGCTCTCTATTGTCCATGTCGTGAGAGTTAAGAATACTAAAGTTGGTCAAGGTGTGAAAGCATTAGAAAAGTTTTTCATGATGATTTCTAATGATTCATCAAGAGTTGCATATGGGTTTAAGCATGTTGAAGTTGCACATGGTCGTCTGGCGGTTCAGACATTGCTAATCACGGATGGCCTTTTGACAAATGTTGACATAGCAACAAGACAAAGTATGTGGAGTTAGTAGATCCTGTGAAGGAAGAAGGTGGCACGGTGCATATCTTTTCATCCGTGCATGAAACTGGAAAGCGACTGACAAAAATGACCTTTGTTCAAAACTGTATTACTCAGAATTGTCTTGCACATTTGTTCATTTAGACCTTTATGTTAAGCTTGCTAAAAAGAACATTTTGAAACAGTTATTGTGACTACAGCATAATAGTTTATCTTGGTAAATTTAAAGACTTTAAGTGTTGGACTTGAGTAATCCTGATTGTGGACTCAGTCAGGATTATAAAATTTATCGAAAACTTGGTGCATGGTATCAATTGAAAGCTAAGGATCCAAACTGCACTATGGTATGTAAAAGGAGGACATTAAAAATAGTTTAGCCCATCATAAAATTTGCTTCCTGAAGTGGTCGCTTCGTGGGAACCCTCCCTATAAATTCGCTTCCGTAAGTGAGCACGTGGCTGGAATAGAACTGGAATGGGTGACCTCTCATTTTGCCATATTCCTGACAGGGAAAAAATTAGTGGCTAAACTTAGCTACATGGCAAAATTTTGGCCTTGCTGAAAAAAAATCATCTAAACTATGGTGATTTTGGGCAAAAAAAAAAAAAAAAATATTAGTCAAGTCTATTTCACGATCCACCTCCAATTCGTATGACTTTAGCTAATTACAAGAAAGTATAGCTGCCCCAAATTGAAAAGTTTAGCCAAAACGTAGAATCTTTCACGTCAATTTTAAGAATACTTTATACGAGTTATTCTATAATCTTTATATTTAATGCCGGTTAATATTTATGCCTTGCATTAGTGCAAAATAAGGAAATGATAGAAGTTTAGCCAAAATTAAGAAAGTACAGTGGCAAAATTTAGAAAGTTTAGCTAAACATTGAAAGCCTTTTCCTCAAACTTTTGAGATACTTTAGCCAAGTCTATTTCCCCACTTTGGATATAGAAATTCCTTAATTTTTTCCTAATCCCTGATATGTTCAAGAAATACATGACTTGGCATGAGAAGAAAGTCATCTATTCTTTGACATGTTCAAGTACGTGGCTTGATACATGACTTGATATATACATGATATAGGTTGCAAAACACAGCCAGTGTGAAAAAATCCCTTAGATTTTTTAAAATTCTAAAAAGATTCTTCAATATATTTTAACAAAGATTCTATGAAGATTTCGTAAGGGTTCCTAAGATTTTTATGTAGACTCCATAGATTCTCTATTCTATAAAGATTCACCTAGATTCCATAAACATTTCCCTAGATTCTTAAAGATTTTTTAAAGAATTCCTTAGATTCTTTTACATTCTGTAAGGTTCCTTTTGATTCCCCTTGAAAGATTTTAAGACGCGACATAACGATGCTAAGGCACTACTCATTGGAAAGTTTTTGAGGAGGGGAGTCCAATGACGTGGACCCCACCTTTTTCCACCCTTCAATTACAAGTTATGGCCCTAGAATGGCAATTAAAAGAAGACGCTTCATAGAAAGTCAATTAATTGATTTTCCTATTGCTTACCTTTCTTACACCTTCTTTGGTCTTCGTGGACGTTAAAAAAACTATTCTATTCTATTCTATTCTATTCTATTCTTCCAAAATAATAATAATAATAATAATAATAATAATAATAATAATAATTTTTATTATTATTAATATTATTATTAACGGCTAAACTTTATCTTTCTTTTCTTTGTTCGAATGGTTAATATGATCTGCACCAAATCCACTTTTTGGCACCTTCACACAAATTATCAAGGGCTAGAATTTCTACTTCCCTTTCAACCCAACGGTCCAGGATGTGATGTTGTTCCTTTTATCCGTCTTACTAAAGGTAGGCCAAACTATAGGCTCTCAATTAAAGTCCAATTACAAATTCTAAATCCTTCGCTTGCAGTATTCCAAAACAATCCAACTTGGCAAAATTAATAAAGGCACATCGTATTATCATATGGGGTGAAGCTTCTACGGTCCACAAACATGTATATGAGGCGTTAAACGAATTTATATTATTGAGAGCAAGATATCATTATCTACATTTTAAGTTTCAAGTCATATAGATTTTATTATAAACCCAAAAATAATTATACATTACAAAAAAATTATTGTGGCAGCCAAGGCTGCCATGAACATTTATCCCCAAGGATTTTCTTGAGATTCCTATAGATTCTTTAAGATTCTCAAGAATCCTAATGAATTCCAATAGATTCCCCTAGATTCTCAAATATTCTCATGAGATTCTCATAGATCCCTTAGATTCTCTTAAAGTCCCTCTAGATTCTCCTAGATTCCCTTAGATTCTTTGAGGATTCCCCCTAAATTCTCAAAGATTCTCTATATTTTCAATGATTTTATGAAGATTCCCCTACATCCCCAAGGATTTTCCTGAGATTCCTATAGATTCTATAAGATTCTCTTGAGATTATTCTATAATCTTTAAGATCCCCTAAAGATTCCCATCAATTGCCATAGATTCATAAGATTCCAAGTAGATTCATAGAATTTGATCATGTTAGCTCCAACTGCGACGGAACAATGCCAAAGCATCACTCTTTAGAAAGCATTTGATGAGAGGAATCCAAAAGCATGTGTCTCACCTTCGACCGATCCCTCTATTGCAAGTTACGAGTCCTTGAAGTCAACTACAAAAAGAAAGCTTCCTAGAAAATTGCATTAATTATACTTTTGTCACTGTACCTTTTTATTAATGAGCGTGCCACCTCACCTCTTTTAATATAATAAAATTACAATTTAATAAAAAATTGAATGGCTATGATTTTTCCTCCCCTTTTGATCTAGCGGTTATCAGCTATACCAAATCCACCTTTTTATTGACGGTCGAGATCAAATCAACCAACTCCGACGGCCTGGATCAAAAGCATCAATACATGTAAAGGGGGCACTTGTTGTGGATTGAGGTGGCTTCGTCAAAGCCGTCGATCTCACAATGTGGACGGTTGAGATGGCGACACCTCGGTGTCTATATATAAGGGGGCAGCTTATATAATTGTATAGATATCGCCCTATGCCTTTGTGGGACCGGAGAATTGCATTATTGAGACTATTGATACAATTTGTCTAAAATTTTCTAAATGGTTGAGGTGGGTTTGAATTGTAATGATAGTAGATCAGCTAATTTTTTTAGTATAGTTTTATGGCTTATCAACTATGGCACCTCAAGTGCATGTCGAGCTCCAGCAAATACGAATATGATTTGTTAGATTCGTCTAAGCACTCATACTGGGTTGTAGAAGTTGATAAGCAATAGCACTATCAAGATTAAATTATGCACTATTGAATGATCGTCGAGAAAGTGGAAGTTTTTTTGGTGAAACACACATATGCAAATATGGATAAAAGCAAATGGGTAGTCTATGACAAATAGTTAGCCATAAGGAAGAGATTTATCTATCTAGCAAGGATTATTGGCTCTCATGGAACTTTACCTATGCCATGTCAAGTCTGTATCTGTATGTAATGTATTTGATGTTTTCGTTCTTCAATGTTATTTTATATTATAAACGCGTATACATTTTAAATAGATGTAGGAGGAAGTGCATTTCTTCTGGGAGGCGATAAAGTAACGTACCTATCTATATACCCCACATTTGGTGTTCTCTCCTATTTTCATTTGCGCTGTAGAATTATCACCTAGATGGCTTTCTTTCTGTTGTTTTTCTCTTATTTTCATTTGCGTCACTTCTTCTTGTTGTTTCTCTCTTATTTCCATTTGCGCCAGTCATTGGATCTTTAACGCAAAATGAGGAGCTAATTTGTAATGAATAAGCATAAATCTAACCGAATTTTCGACTGAATAATTTCTCCTTTCTGCGATACCATTTTGGCTTGGATTTCTTCTAATATGCTTCAATTGTTATGCCTAGAAGATAACCACACCAATTCAGTCACAAAATCTGATGTTAAACAACTAAGGGTCCCTATAATACGTATCATTGCTTGATTAACATGTATATCCGCCTCTTTTGCCATGTCATGTTGGGCGCCATTTTTTTTCATGTCCAGGTGAAAAATGAGCCCTTTGCATTCTTCATGCAAGTATGTTGAAACTTTAGTGTCCCTATACCTGTGGCTATCTCAATCTTAGTGCCTCAATCTAATATACCCTTGTTCTCATTGAGCCATACACATGGAAATTTTGTTCTGTGGGATAGCATAGCAGTGATTTTAGATAGGTAAAGACATTCCGTTCGGACATAAAATCCCCCTAATCTACCAATGGGATTCAACTCTCAAGGCCAATACAACATTTACCAGACATCATACAAAGAGACATGTAGCACGTTGAACGGTTGAATGTCTTTGTCCCTAAGCTCCTTGTATGAAGGTGCAAGTACTCACTGCTTACAAAGAGACATTGCATGTGCAATGTCATCATTCGTATGAGCCATCAAAAAAAGTGAATATGAACAAACTATCGGCGTGTATTGCAGTCAAAGGATTATATCTTCCAAATAACAGAAATGGTTAAACTTACTCATGCAGTTGCTAACGTTTGCAAAAGTAAAAGCAAGTTATCTCATGAGTTCTAGCAAGATCCCAATTCTGTATATATCATGCACCATGATTGTAAGCAACAAACATTAAGGTTTATACAAACATTAAGGTCTACATTTGAAGATTTTATTGACTGGCAAGGACCTACCTTATAAAAGAATGTGTTTATTAGTTTGAACATTTATGTACCATACATTGTGGCATAAAACACTGTCCACTATGGAAAGGTGAATTTTGGATGAACACCCTCTGGAATATGTTAGATGCATGCAACATATCTGTTATAATCCTGTTAAACAGCTGATTGTGTCCTGCCAGGGGGCTAAACATCTCATGGCTAATATGTTAACAGAGGAAAGAAGGAAGGAAGGCCAATCGACCTATGGGACCCAAATTACATGGGTGCAGCAAGCCCTTGCTACCCCGATTAAAAAACCTCCCCTTAGGAGGGAAAAACCGTCACAGCAACAAGCCTGCTGGCAGCTGTACAAATGTACATATACACATGAATTCTCGGCACCTCAGGTAGGTGCCCGGGGGCAGAGGTGAGTCCGCAGATCCAAAACCTCTTGGAGGTAGGAGCCAAGGGATCGAACTGACAGCCAGATCGAGTAGCTCGCGGCAGGCGCACCAGTCGCACCAAGAGAATGTAGCGAGCCCGAACCGACTATAGGCCGGACAGCCGGAAGGCATGGCTTTCATCCTCAACAACCCCCAGCTGGCAACACCGACAAAGCCCGCCCCGGCGCTCTCCAACCCACCGGCCCGCTTCAAGCCGGAAGATGGTGGGCCCCCGCTCAATGGACGCTGGCGATCCCCGCTTCTTCATGGGCAACCGAGAACGCAGTAGAGCTGTGGGCCTCGAACCAGGGTGGGGTTTATGTGCTGTTTGTAGTGTGCCATCTTTACCTGTTCCAGAGCATGGTGGTCCCAGAGCTTCCCCAGGAAACAAGAGTCCGAGTCCAAGTACACCCTCAGCCTATCCCGGCCGGCGTCTGTGTGCACCTGGACGCACCTATGTGCGTCTACGTTCTAGCGCGCCAGCCACTGGGCTCTCTTGTCCTTCCAACAAGCCCTGAGTCGTTGCAGGCTCATCGCCACAGCGTAAGCCAAGTGCGGGAGCCGAGTGTCGCCCATGCTGGCCACCTTCTAGAAATAAACAATGTGTCTATCGAGGGCTGCATGCTGCAGGGGCATGAATCTTGTCTCTTGCAACAAGATCTGATATGGAACTGAGGGCTTGACCCCAAGTGCCCGCATCAAAAATGCCTTCTGGACCTGCTCTAAGTCGTTCCAGGTCGCCAAAGACATCACTGGGCACCACACCTCGACCCCATACAGAAGAACTGGCTCCATCAGTGCCCGGAACAAATGTGATTGGTGGCCCCAGTCATACAGCTATGCCCTGTGACTATTGTTTTGCATTGCGTACAACGCCTTCCAACCTGCGGTCACCCGAAGGCGAATGGATGCATTCCAATACATTGAGGACGGAAATTCCACCCGCTGGTACTTGTAGCTGGGTGTGACCTCTACCATCTGCCCCTGATAAGTGAGCGCCGGAGGTGCATATTCATTTCTAGTCTATTTTAGTTGCTTTAATATAACTACATTCTATAAGACTTTCTTTGCCAATGTCTTGCAGTATTAAATGGACAACCATGAAGCATGTTCGAACTCATATTTTCTACATTCTATGAGAGAGATGACCTGAAAAATTATGTCAAACTGCGTTAACTTTTTGCAGAATGGTTGGAATGGCGTTCAATATTTGCACGGCCATCTTTGCTTGGAATCTTTCCATTTGTTGTCATTCTTAGTGGTACTGTAAATAAATGAGAAGGTACAGAGATGAAGATGCCTTTTGATCTGCGTAAGTGTTTGAGCGGGAAATGCAATCTGCATACTTTAGATTAAAGTTTTGAATTTTTGTATATACTTGGTACCTCTGGCATTGCTTGGCTTGTGCGATTTCTACAACCATAGAACATGTCTAAAGGAGTATATATGGCAAACGAAAAGTTGAGGGAAAGAACAACTTTGCAAAGAACATGGGCCAACCAGGCAACGCTCATGCTGCTTCTGGTATTGAAATGGATGGCCAGAGTCGAAATACAGTTAGAATAACAGTTGAATAAATATTTTGAAGGAGGCTCATGGGTTAGTCCTTGACCTTGTGGAAGATGAACCAAGAAAATATCTTCTTTGAGATGTCAATATTGCAAGTTGGCAATTCTTATGCTGTTAAAATAACATCCTGTTGTTGGGTTCTGCACATATGAAACAATTCTAAGAATAATATGCTACAATTGAATTATCATAAAAGACAGCCTTCCTAGGTCGCAAGATAACGGAAGGGTCTTGCCTTTCACTTTGACTGCATTGCAAGCCTAGCCTAGCCTCCTCTTGTATGCAAGTGGAAGGTTGAGGTGTTTAAAACTTACTCTTCTCGTTGTTCCTAAATTTCCAGAACATTTGTTTACACAAAGCACATGCATATTTTTTGCACATATAATCATTATTAGTTATGGCATTCTTGATACTGCGTCTGACTAAAGTAGTGTTTCTACCGGCACTCAAAGTACAAATGTGACTTGAAAATTATGACCCGATTAAATTTGGCAAGTTGACGTTACATCATTAACCCATTCTCACCATATTATAATCATTCATCCACTTACCCACAAAAGTTTATGAAAATTGACATAACATAGTTAGGATGCTAAAGCTACCCGGATATGTCGCCAAAAAAGGATCGCCAACAGACGTGCATGATTGTTGCCCTAGGTTGCTTGTTGATTGTTGCCCCAGCTTTGTTGCACAAGGCCCTTGGTTACATAGGTGCACAAACTATATTAGCCAACGGTGTTGCTTTATGGGGTAGATAACGTCCTCTCCCGAGGAGTTATGGGCCAGGAAAATGGCCGAGTGGCCATGTGGCCACGAAATTCCTCGGCCGTACGGCACGAGGCCATTTTGCTGGCCCATAACTCCGAGGGGAGGACGTTATCGGCCTTAACGTCCTTAGCCGAGGCATTTGGCAGAGCCGCCATAGCCAAGCTTGGCAGCCCGCACTGCATTCCGGCAAGAAAAACAAGGCAAGAAAAACAAACTAAATGTAAGTCTATGTTTTCTAAATAAACCATGTGAGGTGCAGGGAGGCGGATTTAAACAGAGTAAGGGAGTCAGATTTGCACAGGGGAGGCATAAATGAGTCGGATTCCTGAGAATCGGCAATTTTGGGGCATTTGCGAGAAGCTGGACCTGTATTTCATTTTTCGCGCTTCTGACCTCCATTTCCCGCCCAAGCTTTCTGTGGAATCATCTGAAATCATCTGAAGATTAGAAATCATCTGAAAAAATCTACGAAACAAAACAGAAGCAAAAAATTTTCTGACCTTTTTGCTTGTGATGCGAAGGAGCAGGGGCCGAGCAGAGCTTAGGCCTGCAAAAATGAAATTCCAAATACGAAAATCAACACTTAGAAGCGAAAACAAAAATCGGATCATTTCAACCAAGCATTTGTGTCGGATTATCACAAGCATTTCAAAGAGGGCTTACTTTTACACTGGCTAGCATCGAGGTTGAGTTTGCAAGCCTTGGGCAACAGAGCCTCCCGAGTTGCATTAAGATTTAATCCGTGCAAAGACCCTCCTCCGCTAGAGAGGCCTAACAGAGGCGGGCCGGCTGTTACGAAGAGCTTTCTTGTGCAAATAGCTCCGAAAATCTTGCATCTTTGTTCTTGAAATAGAGCCAGCTCTGTAACAGAGCATTTGAACACCAAAATCGGGAAAAAGGAAGCGCCTAGAGGTCTGGCTATGGAGGCCGGAGGCCTGGCTATGGCGGCCTTTTGCGATCTATCACGGCAGAGTGCTGCCCAAACAAAATAGCACGTGGCAACAGAGGATGTTATGGACATAACATCTATGTTATGGCCATAACAGATTGGGCCACATGTGTTACTGGGTATAACTTCTTGAAATCGACGGCTAGGATTCAATCTTACGGCTAAATGCAGAGGCCAAGGACGTTAAGGGTACTTGAAATAATGTTATGGGTATAAGCATTGAGAATATTCTCTAAAAATTGTAATTTAGCTTTTGATAGTTCAAATACCATAAAGTAAAAGTGTGAGCACCCGATAAGCGCGCCCACTTTATTGGCTCCCGAAATTGGGTCAAACCGCCAAGTGGGTTCCCTTGGGCGAACCCCACGGATTCGCCCAGGCGAACCCGTTATGTTGACGTGGCGCTGAGGTGGCGCTACCCACCGGGTTCGCCCAAGCGAACCCGAATCAGGGTTAAGCTGGAGGCGTGCGAACGCTGGCAGAGGGTACGGCGCAGGTACGGGGTGCCCAGAACCCATCGGGTTCGCCTGGGCGAACCCCATTGAACGCGGGGGGCCCTGCTGCTGCAAAAAAGGATCGAGTTGTTGTGGAAGGGCATAAGCATAAAATCAAACCCAAAAAAAAGAGGGATGATTCAATGCTTGAAGCTGCTTGGGAGCGCGAATCGGCCTGGAGCGTGATGGCAGAAATAGAAAGCCAAATGAAGAAACAGGCCTTGAATAAGAAGAAGAAGCGTAAGAAATCGAAAAAGCCCAAAGAAAAAAAAATCTGCTTCTCCGTGAGATCCTCTGTGTTGGGTTTTGATTCAAATGGCTCGCTTCAATTGTCTCCGTGATGGACGATGAAAAATCTTTGAGAAATCGGATTAGCACGGTCCCCGTTCTTCGTGCACAAAAGGGCACCCTAATGGGACGAAGCTTGCTTTGATGATAGCGATGCGCGCATGCTTTTACCGAAAATCATGACAGATTGAAGCTTAGAAGGCTAAAAATCGACCTCTTTGAGCGAGATGTTCAAGCGGGAAGCAGATTTTTCATTTGATTTGGGCTCCAAAGTTTCAAAGGAACGTAAAAATGTCCGTAAAACACAGGGCTAGCGTGGATTCTTCCGCCATAGACTCTGCGAGAAAAAGCTCTGCGAAGATTAATCTGCAAGGAAGAAGAAACCATTCATTGCCTCGCGATGATTGGCCTCTCCTTTCTGGATCTAAATTCCAATCCTTTGAGCAGAGAAGCAGTTTACCCGTTGAACCCCATTGAACCCACCCGGGGGGCCTGCGTTTACGCTGCCATGGGCCATGTCTGGCGGGGCCGCTGACCTACCACCGCCTTTGTGACGACCTGCCATCCAGATTTGACCTGGGGTTCGCCCAGGCGAACCCGGTGGGTTCTGGCACCCCCTACACCCGCCCGTACTGTCGGCCATTGGCCGTTCGCCGACCTCAAACCTAACCCCTGTTCGGGTTCGCCTGCCAACCCTGGGTAGTGCCACCTCAGCGCCGCGTCAACATAACGGGTTCGCCTGGGCGAATCCGTGGGTTCGCTTAAGCGAATTTTCGGGGTTCGCTTGGGCGAACCCGGCTGGCTCCCGAACTCAATTTCGGGAGCCGATCGAAGCACCGCGATAAGCGGGTGGCTCACCAATAACGATTTAGGAAGCTAGAACGTTCCGTTGGCGATATGGCCGACCTCGACATGTGGCAGCTGAATCCAACACATGGAGGCTCTGTGCTCCTTGTGCAGCAGATCGTCCGCCCTTAATCCGGCCTCCAATTCGAAATCCCTGTTCACCCAAAATGGAGCCAAGCCAGAAGCAAAAATATGACAAACCGAAATTCCAGGTTTGATTGAAGAATACAGAAATTATATCAGTTTTCTCGCATTCAGTAAAGCAAGAGGATGATCCTCTTTTAGAAAATATGCAGAATCGGAATTAAGTGTCCTTCAGCTTATGATGAAAAAACTAGCATTTCGATGCTAAATTTGTTATTCAAAGCTTTTAAAAATTTGCTTTCTGACCTGATTTTCAGCTTTGTCATATTCAATTCTTGCCCCATTTCTAATATGTTCTGCAATTTGGATTTCCATTTGTAAAAGTCTGCTGGTGCTCAAAATGAGTATGCAATCAAATTTATTCGGACGATTATCTATGAAAAAGGATTTGGGATTTCTGGATGTATTGCCACAAGGCATATCTGAGAGCATAAAAAAGGGAAGGGTTTCATTTTTGTACCTCTCATTCGATGGACGCATTCTTCCAAAGCTTCTTGCCTAGTTTTTGTAAATCAGATTAGATTATTAGATTCAAATTTGTTCATGTGGGTTGCTAATGTTCTGGATCTAAAAACACAAAATACAGCCAATCATATATCAGGCATGTGCCCCACGGTCTTGTAACCAATACTCTGCATAATTTCAAGTCCAATAATCCCTCGAAGTCCATAAATTCCTCCAATAATCCCTATTTGTGGGAGTCTAAATTCATAATCTAATAATTCAGAAATGGCAAATTCAAAAACTGCAAGTATAATGGCTCAGGATTTCTGTAAATCTGAGTAGAAATAGAACTGTATTAGTGTTTCATTCCCGCCCCATCAAAGTCACAACTTTTGGGGTTAATCCCTTCACCATCAACACCAATTTATTCGTGAAATAATCAGATTTTCAAACAGCCGACTTATCTGGCAATGATGCAGCTCTAGTGCGAAATTCATAGCTATGCCTTCTCCGGTCATAGCCTAGCTTGATCTTCAGAGACACTCACAGATTGGGCCAGTTTTTACAATACAAATTGCTCCAAAGCATAAAATTCCCCTGTTTTGAATGCCATAGCCATTTATGGCGAGGTCATACTTGTGATTTTTTCTTCAATACCTAAATTTCCAGTGTGCAGGATGTTTTGGCAACCTGTGTTTTATTGTCGCTTGCAAATTGATGCAGAAATAGGCCTAATATCCTTTCACAGCCACCAAGACCAAAGCGCAAGATAATATCTACGAATTTACATTGAAGTTTCTAAGCAAACCGACTTCATGTTGAAGCTCTTTTATAAAGAAAACAAGGTGCTGCGCACGGAGGGTTGCCCTCTATGGCCTGAGGGTGAAGTGGCCCATCTAAATACAGAAGAGATGATGTAGCATTTGTTCCATAGAATATTACAAGGAATATTCCACTGATCAATTGCTAGGGTTGTGCAACTGTAGCTTCTATTTTGTAGTTACCTTGAATAAATATGTTGTCTCCCTCGTGAAGCATTGATAGGGATGCTCATTTTGTTTCAGTTTTTGTACTCTGTGGTTGGAGGCCATCAATATATCACGTGTGGTTCAACACCAATCTCACATATTTTTTTGTATTTTCTTCGTGACAAGTGCATGTATATGAAGATGAATAGCCAACTTTGTAGTTCCTAATTGGAAGTGCATGAATTTGCTACAATGTGGAAAGATACGCCTATGTAGAGGTTTGCTGCAATAGGTATGACCACCTATTTTATTTGATTTCATAAATATATAGATAGATAAATAAGATGCTAACGCATAATGTATGTGAAAACAATGATAAGTGGAATGTAGATGTTGATGACGTTCAACTATAAGGTGGTCAATCATGCACCAATCTTAAATTATTCAAACAAAACGCCTTGTTTGTAGCACTTCTAACTCGGTGGAGCAACATCGAATTTGTATATCCCAACTTTTCTTTGTGCATCAAATGCTTATTATTAATATGTCTTATGACTCTATTTGAACCTCCAGATTTGTGCATCAAATGCTTATTAACTGTATCAAACTTCTTTTTATAAATAGAATAGATTGTTGGTTTTCAATTGGTAGGCGACCTCTTGTGCTTACGCACCTAGTGTCCATTATGGTAGAGTACTATTCCACCCCTTTCCTGTCCTGAGACTCCTTCAACAGGGCAGACTATGTACTTCAATCAAACATGAACACATGCCATTTTTAGAATAACATAGGTAAGTGAAAATAGCTTTGCACATTCTTTGCAACATAACCAATTTAATAACTATCCTAAGGTCAATTTCTGTCAATTTTGAAGAAAGGCCTCGGATGAAAATGAACATCTGACAAGAAAGAATTAAACAATCATAGAACACTCATGTTTCTACATGTTGAGAAAAAGACAACCAAATACATTGTTAAAAAAAATTTGCACCTTTCATCACCTCCCCAGTCAGTACGCTTTGAACATCATACTTACAAGCTCTCGTGCAATCGGGACAATATGTAACCTAGGAAGAGAAGAAACATTCCAAATTATTTTGACAGAAGGCATACGTAAAAGAAAATAGGAAGAGCAATATACCTCTAAAAGTTTAGGTTGAAAGGTATCATCAATTAGAATATCAATTCCATAGATGGCCCTTGCAGTTGGACAGTGCATATCTGGATGCTCTTTCACAGCACCTTCAAAGACGGCTCGTTCAGACCACCTGGTGAATATCCGCCCATTTCACTGAGCAAATGTTCAAGATAATATTTAAGAGAGGAAAAGGTGGCAGCATTCACAAAAAGCAAAAGCAAAAGAAATAAATTGCTACTGTCACGCTCCGCTGTCTTTAAAAGCCAAGCACAGTAAGTTCTTTTGGATGCATATGGCCCCTCGAGACCTATATCTAATCCCTGAACCATTTATTCTTCTCGTTTGTCTTATTTCCACTATTGGACATATTGTCACAACTAAAAAAGAAGCTATACCTTTGTGCTCGTTTTCAAACTGGGGAACAAAATCATTAGTGTTTATATGTTTCAATTTTGCGCAGTAATTCTGCAAGGCAATGTTACACATCAAAACGCCCATTAAGGTTTTCCATTCAAAACATGAAGGTACAAAGATCAGATACTCACCATAACAGTAAAATGAGTCTCATAGTTACACAAGCTGCTTTCATGAATTGTATATTTGTTATTTGCTAACCTAGTCTGCATATTTGATCACTGTCAGAAAACCTTCCACATATTTCCCATCGTTGAGACATTTTCACATACGCAGAAGACATCGCATGGGAAAATTTCCAGTGGCAGCAGACTACGCAACAACACCATGTAGCGCAAGTCGAAATTTCTGCCCTGGAAAAGGGCTGGATTCTCAACATACTTCTGACAAATTTTGGGACCAGTCTCCATGATACGAATAAGAGCAGGCAAATATGATGTAATAGTGGTATCAATACTGCGTGCCATATTCCAGAGCTTAATAATCCATAAATTGTTTTCCTTCTTTTCTTCTCGCCTATAATAGTCCCCAATTAGGGGAGCAAGTTGAGTTTCCATGTTGTATGTTACTGGAAGCCAATTTGGGCCATTTACAAATTACAAGTGTTATATGCAAGCAACAACAACAGTTAAAAAAAAAATAAAACTTAACAATAACATCAATAGCAACAATGTAACGGTGCAAGAAGACAAACAACGGATCACCAACGGGCAGTAATAATATTATGTATCTCAAAAACTACACAAAACATTGCCTACCTGCTGCATTGTCCTTGCCAGATGATGCTTCATGACAATGCATGCCTCAAATGGAAATTGGTTCACATATTGATCATGGCGTAATCCTGCTGCCTTTCTGAACTCTTCATCAACTTGCAATCCAGTCCAGATAATATGACCTTAGGAACAAACACGTCCATGGCAGCTACTGTTCTCCCATCATCATTAAGGTGCATATAGAAGGCCTTGGTACTCTTAGGGTAGTTATACACTATCACTGGCTTCTTGAACATCTCCTCAATAAGATATCTGACACGAAAAACTTACATGTTCAATATAAGCACTCTTAGCAGGTCTGGAATGATGATGCTGACAAATTACAAATTTACACATACTAGAAAATACAAACTTCTAAAAAATAGCTGCAATAGCTGCATTGACATGTCATGCACGCTACAATAAGCGAGAATGGAAACTACTACAAATTTTCAAAAAGTACAATATCCAGCCTTCTAACCTGTTAACTGGCATCATAATGGCATGCTCAAGGCCATCGTTATTTCAAACAAAACTTCTTTAAAAATGCTCATAACATTTATTCTCATAAAACTATAACGCACCTCTACAGCATACCTCTCATGCTCAGTTGCCAAATCAATTCCCCATTCCACAGCATTTTCAAACACCTTGTCTTTCACCTGCATGATTGCTAAAAAAATTACTTTATACACCATCAAACTCACACCGTTGCCTCAATGACATCACATTAAGACTAACCTCCTTAAGCAAGCTGATTGCCTCTGTATATGTAATTCGTACGAAAGGAGTGTTTGCAATTAGACGAAGACGATCTAATGCTTCTTTATCATATTTTTTACTTTAAGAATTTCATGTCATCATAACAATAGTCTAAAAGCCATTTGCACAGGAATTTGACATACTGTTCAGCACAGTCCATATCGTCCTGCAGAATGATAACGATAAGTAAAAATAGCAGTAAACAAACAAGCTGTTAAATTGTACCTCAAGTTCCGCAAAAGCAATTTCAGGTTCTATCATCCAAAACTCTGCAAGATGCCTGCTTGTATGAGAATTCTCTGCTCGAAATGTTGGCCCAAAAGTATATACACGAGTTAAAGCACACGCATATGTCTCAACTTGTTGCTGGCCTGATACTGTCAGATATGCTTGGCGAGCAAAAAAATCAGATGCATAATCAATTGTCCCATCATCCTTCCAAAGAATACTACCCTTAATTTCCAACCTTCCTTCCATCTTTGCAACCTCTTTTTTGCTTTTCGCAGATCCTGCACGGCATCATCAATAGCGGCTTTTCTTTGCTTTTCAGCTTTTAGCTTCCTTACAATTTCACCTTTCTCAAAAACTATTTATTTTTTGGATTCTACATCTTCTTGTGAAGGAGATGTACTACTTTTTTATTCTCTCTCTCTCTTCTGTCAGCCTCAGCATGGATTGCTGTAACTTGAAACATTTCTCCCGCTATAATTTTATCTACTTTCAATTCAACCACTACAAGAGAATGACTATTTTTTGTCAGAAAAATCGTCAGACTATCTAGGATGCTTCTTGGCAGATTCAGGAGGTTGTTTCAGTTCTCCTTCAAGAGTCACATACGTTCCTGTGGCTACAAGCTGACTCAGATTTCCAACTGAAGCATCCACCAGCAACTGCAAGGATATAATATTAAAATACACATTGGCAGAGGGAAAAGAAAACGATTTTTGAGCCGATTTACCTGTTTGCCATATCTGCAACTATATTCTAGTTGAAGTAAATATGTGCAAAAAACTAGAAATAGGACATTACCTGAAGATTCATAGGACACGAACCATCATTAACCTCGAGAGATGCGAAAGAACCTTTGCCCTGAAACCTTCATGTTTTCACCCAACAACAACTCTCTTGCCCACCATCTTCCCGACCGATAATAGATCTAATGAGCACAGTCTGGCTAAACGGAGCCTGCTTCAGAGATTCTGAAATAGCAAGGCCATCCATTGTCGGTTAGCCAGTTTGGAAGTCGCTCCCCAATAACAGCAACCACCGAAATTTACACCCGATAGCAAGTTTGGGCGGTCATTGACATATTCTTGGCATATCTTGATATATACCTAGAATATACTATAAACCCACATCAACGAGGGCTTTCCCCTAGGGGCAACCCAAAAATCGTTGTTCTTATCTCGCGATATTGATTGCCCAAAAACCGCCCCACTTTATTGGCTCCCCAAACCGACTCGTCGGGCCAAACCGGTTAAGCTGGCTGAACCCAAAATTCGCCAGCGAACCGGCTTGATTCGCCGAGGCGAACCCAAGAATTGACGAAGCGGGGCGCCGCGGGGCGCATGCTATGCGTGGCGATTCTTCTGGGTTCCCGGGCGAACCCCAAACCGGTTACTACGGTTGGTCGGGGGGGCGATGGCATGGCGAGAGAGCATGGCGATCATTTATTCGGGCCTACCGGTTCTCCCAAAGCAAACCCATCTGGCGGGGCCTCCGCATGGCGGGGCCCGACGAGAGGCCGCACGGGCGGCTCGCATGGGCGGGCTGCATTTATTATCTGCGTGGGTTGCAGCCAGCGAACCCACTAGCAGGGGCCGAAAGCATGGCAGGCATTGGATTCTCGACTCTTGACGCTGGATTCTCGAAGCCAGATTCTCGGCCGTATACACGACCCGGAGGGTTCGCCTGGGCGAATCCTCCACTCAAGCACGAGCTTCTAAAATAGCTGCATGAGCTCGGCTCTACCAAAGCGATTATCCCTTGCCATTCAACTCCTTCTTAAGCTCTTGAATTCTCCATGGAATCCCAGATCTTGATCCTTGGCCTGAATCCAGTTGGAAATGAACTTGTGCCAGTTTAGTTCTGTGAACTACTTCGGTTATGTTTAATAGAGTTGCTAAGTTTTTGCAGGGAAAGAAGATCATTCGTAATATTTTTCGTTACTCGCTCCCTGCTTGAGGCTGAATTGGTATTTTGAACTTCTATATTTTCTTCTAGGGCGTTTGGGCGTTTGGTCTAGTGGTAACACACTAGTTCCTTAGCAATGTGATCTCGAGTTCGAGACCGTCCAGAATCGCACTCGGTACTGTTGGGGGTCAAATCCCAACAGACGCAATGTAAGGTGGTTGGGGGCAGGGCCCAACCGAGCAATGTAGTGTGGTGTGTGGTCACATGTCCAGTTGGATGCTGCCTAGTGGCGTGACGTTAAAACTACTATCTATCTATCGCAATTCCTGCATGTCTTCTTTCTAATTCTTTGGATTTTTGGTGGTCTGCAAAAAGCCATAGTATTATTTTTTCAATTTTAGTATCACTATAGTTTAATATTTCTAAATTCAAAATTATGATATGGTCTTCTTCATGTTTGTTGATTGTTTATGTTAGTGCAAGGAGCAGCAATGCCTTTGTTCTATGCAGAGAACAAGACCATTCTATTATGGCTGAATTCCATGAAAAAGCGCCATTTTAGGGCATTCAGCTAAGTTAATGTACATAATGCATGTATGCATACAAAAATTTTCCATTTCCTTGAACTAAATGGCCTTTCTCGTTTTAGTTTTGCCTTATCCCACGATTGTTCTGTTCCCCACGCTTTCAGCTTTCTTTCTTTCCTTTCTCTGCTTTGCATTCGAATATACAGTGTTTCAACCCACAAATTGGCCCTCTCTACCCCTATCCTTTGTTAGATTCTATCTATTCCTTCTTCTTCTGCCTCACCCGAAGGGTTCTACCTCATAAAATTAGCAAGACATTGAAAACTTTTGCTGGAACTTGAAGGCAGATCTCCAATGTGCTTAGAATGTCAAAGTGTTTCTTACTGAATCTGCCCATCCTCTTTTACATCAAATTTCCATTTGGACTTTCTTTGCCCATTTGGTACGCAGGCTTTTAATGCTGCTGCACAAATCCAGCATATCGAATTGAAATCCAGGCTGAGATAAACATTTGCTTATAAATACTACTGTCTTATTATCATGTTTCCCACAAATTCCTCTTGTTCTCTGTTTGCAAGCACTCACAGACGTATATATAATTCAGATATCTATTTGAGAGAGCACTCCATTTTTCGTTGAGCGACTATGTCTTACTCAGAGGCAGTCCGCCAGTCGGCATGGATGAGCGTCCCCTGCCGTTTGGCCTGGAGAGCGGCGTTGATATTCCTGGACGCATCGGTAGCATCGTAGAATGGTACGCCAACTCGCATTGTCTTTACCCGTTAGGTCTGTTGAGTGTGCTTGTTTACCGTATTTGTTTTGTTGCAGGGAATACCACGGCATTTGGTGCCTCGTAAGAAGGGTGACGTTGGTTGAAAGCGGTCGGGCCCCTACCGTTGCCCAGAGGTGGATTCGCACTGCACCTGGGTGTACTCACTTCGTCGACAAGATACGCCGTGACCCTGGATTTCTGGGTTTGACGCGTGATGGAGCTTGGGGCCACCATCAGAGCCACCACGCAGATCTTTGGTGGCCCTCTGACAGACATTCCGGGCCACGATCCACGACAATGAGAATTGCAGACAGAGTGGTGTCCGAGCGTGAGAGGGCAGCTCGACGTCGAGAAGATCCTGTCAAAGCCACACGAATGCTGGAGGTCGCTGCCAGACACAGAGATGCGAGGAAACAATGCGCTACAACAATGCGCCTGCAGCATGTCCTAACCCCTGAGGCGGCTCTGGAGGCTTTTCCAGAGGGACCGGACGCCATGTTGCATGAGGCCAGCACACAGCATAGGCGGGAGCATGAGAGGATGCAGCCTTTTCATGAAGGGTGCATCAGAGTCAGAGCTAGTGCCACAGGTGGGGTTCGGCCGAAAGACTGGACCGCACATGCTCTTATGACTGGGCCATTGCACAGAGGTTGGGGAGCCATTTGCCCACAGAGCAGGAGCTGCTGGCTGAGCTCCTCAAGATACGGGAGTCTCACCCAGGTTATGGTGCGGGTCCATCTTCGCCACTAGTTTCTGGGGCTGGCAGCGTCCACATTCCATCTGATCCCTCCTTCGCCCCTCGAGCAGAGTGCATTCTGCCGACAGGGACGAAGTTCCAATGGGGGGGGGAGCTCCACATGGGACATGTCCGCTTCCGGCTGATCTCTATATGGCCACCCCTCCGCATAGGCCGCTTGCGAGGTGACAAGGCTGACCCTCCTAGGGGCCGCCAGGTCTTTGATGACATAGTGAGGACCGCAACAGGCATGGCACATACCTTGACCTCACCATTTCTGCCTGATCGTAATGTCGAGGGAGCTGAGGCATGGATGAGAGACCGAGCACGCGGTTTCTTCATGTACCACCTTGGAGAGTTTGACAGGCACACCATCTGGAGTTACCTAGTGTGTACCCATTCGAGGATGGTCTCAGGCCCACAGAAGGTCAGCACAGTTCCCCGAGCACTTGCAGATCCTGGCCAGGTTGCAGCTTCAGTCCCTCTTCTGGGAGGAGGTTAGGGTCTTCACCCGCTTTTACGGCCAGCAGATCACCGACCACCTTGCTGTGGTCGTGAGCAGGGCGTCGGATAGTGTAGCCACTTGGATACTGCAGGAGGGCGCCGGGCCAGCATGCGGCGTGCAGCTCATACCTGACCTCATCGGGGCTTGCACACCCGATGGACAGTGGGAGGAGGGACACATTCGAGTGCTGATGAGGTACGTCTTGGGTTTACTTTGTATGCATCGTCTTCGGTTTACTTTGTATGCATCATCGTTCACAGCTAACGACTGGACGCCTCTGTCTGTAGTGCCTTGCGGCACATGCTAGGAGAAGCGGAGCATCGTGAGCTACTGATGATGGACTTCCGTGTCTATCACGACTACATTCAGTCGGAGTCACACGACGTGCCTCCTGAGGAGTGCGTCATCCCACCTTCTTCCTGCTGAGCATTCTGACTGGGGTACACTCTGTCTGGTCCTATGGCCCATCATCGAAAAGTAAGCACACACTTCATTGCTTCAGTTTCAATTCTAAAGGTCATTTCCGCCTTGAACGTGCACATAGCAGAGCTGAAAATATTACATCTTTGGCGTGCAGTGGTCATTGGATGCTTGTTGCCCTCATACGAGATGCGGACCTGCGTACCCGCCTGGGCCTTGGAGATGACGATCACGTGGGCTGGTGGTACTTCGACAACCTACCTACACACCCGGGTGTCTCAGACGTACGCATCAACCTCCCCGCGCTTCGCTCGTGAGTGTTTCTTGTGCCCTTGTGGTCTCCCACTTCATGCGCCCTGCCCTTGTGCTCCATTGTGGCGATCTCACCTGCACTCGAGTGACTGGGGGCACCAATGGCTTACATCCGGTGGGGTGCCGCGGCGTATATGCGACCGGCATTGTGCCCATTGCAAATCGACAGCAACACCTGCGGCATGCATATTGGCTTCATCATGCGGCAGCTCGTGCAATACGTGTGGCAAACCCGGCCGGACACCATTGTGCCCATAAGCAGGGGCTGGTACACGGCGGCCGATGGACGCTAGTTTAGGAGTGAGTGGCCTGTAGTGGTCGGGCTGCTTTATTGTAGGGTGTACTGGTACCAACAAAGACTCGGTGGTCACTGTTAGTGCTGGTTGGGATTTTTCTAACTAAAGTATTTTCTGCTGTAAAGTAGCTGTAAAGATTTTTCTAGCTAAAGTACTGTAGTCATGCGTGTGACATTATACAAAGAAGGTCACTCGGAGGGCGGTGACCTGGGAGCACAACCTGGCAGCGGGGGGGCTAGGAAGCAGTCGATGGTGGACTCACACTGGTCACAAGCCCATTCGAACTCGTAGAAGGCTTGTTCGTAGCTGGCTCTCAAGTCAGCCACCTCATCTGTGCTTGCTTCTGGAGGTAAGTTCCGCAACATAGTTCGAAGCTCGTCCATGGTTGCAATGCTATCCCTCAGGGCATCGACTGTGCGCCAACCCTCTGCTTCGCAGGAGCAACCGTCCGCTATCTCATGGTTGAAATCGTACACCTCCAACCATTTGATGCATGCTTTCTCGGCATCACCACTTGTCAAAGAAGGCGTTGGTGACCCCTGCCCATCTTCACCTTGCGAGGCGTGCCCATCTTCCATTGCTGCACCAATATAAATGTTAGTTACTTGCGCACACATGTAAAAGCAGCAAATAAAGTGGGCCCTATTACAACCTAATGAACCTAATTATGGGTGATGCCCCATCCTCCCCCTGTGGTCCCTTGCCCTTGCGCGAGGTCGTGGGGGGTGCTCCCTCGCTACGGTGGGTCTTGCGCGCCACGTGTGGACTCCAGCGGGGGCATGTTCTCGCTCCGTACAACGGAAACTTCCACAGATTTGTGCAAAAGGTTGAATCCATAGCCCAACCACCACCGCCGCTCCACAGCAGCCTCCAACATCTTGTCATCTTGGATGACTAAGATCCATGGCCGGACCAACGGGTCTGCAGCATTAGGATTCCAGGGCTGGTGGAAAATCACCTTCCCAGAGGCTTTCCAATTGTCTATCCCGTTCTCAAGGCTTTCCCAGTCCGTGCCCAGAATCCCGCCTACGAGGTGCAAGGTGGTGAAATTGAAAGATAAAATATTTTTCGTGAAAAGGGTAACCATATCGAACCAAAAATAGAGTGAGAACTCAGAGTTAAATATTGTACCACTAACTAAGCATTATGAGGAGTCTACGACAACATCACTGCTCCATGGAAAAACAATTTTCAAGGGATCTTACCGAGAATTCTCTGCCGGTACGCCAGTTGCCACACATCCTCCTGCGCCATCGTGAAGCGGTATATGACTCGTTCAATTGGGCTTACTGTCATACGTATTTGCGGTCCCCGTGCTCTTGCGAAGTCCCACGCAGCACGGGTCATCCAATACTTCTAAGCTTCTGTGCGGCAGCCCTAAGCAGTTCAGGATGCACGGGCATTGATTAGTCCTCCGCATTTGTGAAAGGGTCATGGCCAGTGTATTCTGTGCTCACGTATATTCGTGCACCACTCGATGTAGTACCATTTCCATCTACTTTCACTGTCCGCAGACGAAACAAGCATCCTCTGCGGTGCGACCGTCTGATCTGCATATCCCCCCGGGTCCCTCTCCTGCGCGGTTGCCTCCATCGGTGGCAGGCGTAGTCATCCACAACCTCACCCGTTGCATCCCGAACACGTTGGTGCGAATGGACCAAACGGACACGATAAGTGGTTTCAAGCTCAACCACCCTTTGCTCGAGGCGGTCCATGGTGGTCTCCTCAGAGTAATTGAAGTCGTTGTCCTTCATGGTGTGGCCACTTTTGCACGTGCACACTTCCATGCACGCCGTTATGTATTCCTGCGGGACGCCATGGCACTGTAGACCGACTTCCCATTCCTCTGAAATCTTTTGAGACGTGGCAGTGGGGGACCGATGGATGCTTCCATTCAGGTGGGCCATGGCAACTAGCTGGCTCCAAAACTCCACGTAAGGGACTAACTTTTGAGACCCGGTTACGCGCCTATACAACCAACCGCCGGAGTCATCGTCAACTGCAAGCTCGTCACAATATGCAGCCCACCGGTGCATCAGGCGAACATGGTTCTCGACGGGTGCCCTCCCGCTTCTCTGCGGGATCGGGGGTAAGCGGGGATCGGCAGCACTTACTTCCAACGGGTGGGGAACATAGTGTTGCTGTAGGCACAACCTCATCAACCCATACACAAACTCGTTGAGTGCATAACCACCCTGAGGGGCAAGATGAAACCATTGAACTAGGTCCGGGTAGAGACCGGCCAATTCATGTACAAGTTCTTGGGGATCTTGGGTGGGAGTAACGTGTGAAGTGGTATGGCCAGACGGGTTCCTCCCATCGCCCACATTTTCCCCGGTTTCCTGCTCCGACATTGTGTCGTCCTCGGTGTCATGAAGGTCATACTCACTATCATTTTCATCTGAAATCGACCGACCGAAGTCGCTTGGGTGTTCCGCCTCTGCCATTGTCGTGCACTCTATTTGGAAGACAAATATAAACTATTGCAGCACGAACCTGGTACTCAAGCGACCATTGCAGCACAAATCTCTGGACAGTCGCTTGTTTCAATGAACCTGCAAGGCAAAATAGTATACATGCATGCTCACTATTGACAAGCGTATGGTCAATATTGAACATGCAAAAGGAGATGAGAGAGAGAAAGAGTGCACCTGCTCTAGCCGCCAGCCGCTGGGTTTGTTCGGGCAAACCCGTGCGGACAATAAATGCACGCCTCGCCGGCCCTCCCTGTCGGCCAGACGTCCTCCGCCATGCGTAGGCCCCCGGCCAACAACGCCGCAGGCCGCAATAAATAAATGCCTGCCATGCTCTCTGCCATGCCATCGGCCCTGCCAGCCAACCGTACTAACCCCGGTTCGGGGTTTGCTTGGGCGAACCCGGTAGCAATCGCCACGCAGGCATGACGCCCCCGCGACGCCCCCGCCACGTAAATTGCGGGTTTGCCTCGGCGAATCCGATGGGTTCGCCTGGGTGAATTTTTGGGGTTGGCAGCTCGAGTCAGTTTCGGGAGCCGATCGAAGCATCGCCAAAACCGCTCTGCTTACTCCCCGTATTTCCGTAACCCTCGTAAATAGTTCTAGCCGAAAGCAAGATGTTCATAATGATAGGCTAAGAATTTTACTGCCCTGGAATGGAGCCAAACTGCTTCGATGCATATGTGCATGTGGACTGCTTAATTTGCCAGGCAAGAGCACACAAATTTGCCAGAGTCGAGAGCTCACTTGGATCGATTCTGACTGTCTTCCAATCTCGGCTCTTTAGATTGTTACAGAATGGAAGAATCCTGCACAAAGATTGTGTGGGCATGTGTCCGGGACATGAATTTCCGATGGAAACTACCAGATCAATCAAATTTAAAGATTTTGTGCCGGATTTGAACTTATAAGAATGCTAAAACGGGAGCTAAATCTAGTCAAAAGCAACATCTTGGGGAAAAAATGGAAAGTTTTGAGCAATTTGCCTGGGAAAACGATGCCAAACGCGAAGGATTTCTGTACTCTGAAAAGTTTAGCTCTTTTTCATGATGTGGGCGATGGATTTGTTCGCTGGAATTAGCTAGCTTCATGCTTATTAAACTTCATGCTTCATGCTTATGGGACCTCAGACTCCATAGCTAAGGACGTGCATCACTAGAACTTCACCACGCAGGGCTTCTCCAAACAAAAATGGGTTATAGTCGTGTGCGTGCTTTAAGCCAGAAAAGGACCGCCTGAAAAATTATCATAATTCTAAAAACACACAAAGTTGAACTTTCACTCTAATTCCATGTCGGAAAGATAGATATTGATAATTCCAAAAAGGCAGCTAGTATGTAGGGCCTATACGAGTTGAATGTATCTATTCTGAGGATTATAGGCAGATTGAATAAAGCCAGCCACGCAAAATACCCAATGTGAAAGATTCCCCAAGATTATTAAGATTCCATAAAGATATCTCTGGATTCTCAAAGATTATCCAAGATTCCTTTAGATTCCCCAAGAATTTTTGTGGAACCTCCTAGATTCCCTTGGATTCGATTAAGATTCTTCCAGATTCTCCAGGATTTCATCAAGAGTCCCTTAGATTCTCAAAGATTTTATGAAGAATCCCCTATAGATTCCCTAAGAATCTCGTAAGATTCCCTAGATTCTCAAGGATTGTCACGACATCTCTTTAGATTCCTCAAGGTACTCTAAAATTCCATCAAGTTTCCCCTAGATTCTCAAGGATTGTCATGACATCTCTTTAGATTCCCTCAAGGTATTCTGCAAGATTCCCGTAGATAAATAGGATTCTATGTAGATTTTTCTAGATTCCATAAGATTCCCATAGATTCCCCAATGTTCTATGAGGATTTGCAAAAATTTCCGCTATATTCCATTAGACTCCCTAGATTCCCAAAGATCCTCTATATCCCCTTAGTTTCCCAAGATTCACCTAGATTCCCCATGATTCTATGTAGATTCTCTTGGCTTCATGTAGATTCTATGAAGATTCCTCTAGGTTCTCAAATATTTCATCAAGATTTCTCTAGATTCTTAAAGATTTTATAAAGATTCCTTTAGATTTCCTTAGATCCTATAAAGATTGGCTTAGGGCTTCAAGATTCCATCAAGATTCTCCAAGAATCTTAAAGATTCCATCAAGATTCTCAAAGATTCTAGTAGATTCTCCAAGAGCCTATCAAGGTTCCCCAAGATTCTCAAATATTCTATGAAGATTCCTTGGGTTTCCATAAATTCTCTCGAGATTCCCATAGATCCTCAAAGATTGTCCCAAGATTCACCTAGATTCCCCACAATTCTATGTAGATTCCCTTATATCCTATGAAAATTTCCTCAGGTTCTCCAAGATTCCATCAAGATTACCCTAGATTCTTAAAGATTCCATCAGGATTCCTCAACATTTGAAATATTCTCTCAAGATTCACATAGGTTCCCCTTTCCCTTAGATTCTATGAAGATTGCTCTAGGTTCTCAAAGATTTCATCAACATTCCCCTAGATTCCAAAAGATTTTATGAAGATTCCTTTAAATTCCCTTAGATCCTATGAAGATTCCTTTAGGTTCTCCTAGATTCCATCAAGATTTCACTAGATTCTCAAAGATTCTATGTAGATTCTTCTGGATTCTCTAAGATCCTATAAGGTTCCCCTAGATTCTCAAATATTCTATGAAGATTCCCTAGGTTTCCATAATTTCTCTCGAGATTCCCATAGATCCTCAAAAACTGCCCAATATTCACCTAGATTCCCCGCAATTCTATGTAGATTCCCTTAAATCCTATGAAACTTTCCGTAGGTTCTCCAAGATTCCATCAAGATTCCCCTGGATTCTAAAAGATTCCATCAGGATTTTCCAACATTTCGAAATATTTTCTCAAGATTCACATAGATTCCCCAAGATTCTATGTAGATTCTCCTAGATTCCCATAGATCCTGTTGAGATTCCCATAGTCCCTAAGATTCACTTGAGATTCCCTAAATTGCCAAAGACTATTTCGAGATTCCTCTAGATTTTCCAAGGTTCTATGTAGATTCTTTTAGCTTCATTGAGATCTTATGAGGATTCCCCTAGATTTTCAAAGATTCTTCCAAGAATCCCATAGATTTTGCAAGATTCTATGTAGATTCTCCTAGATTCTCTTAGATCCTATGAAGATTCCCAAAGATTCTCTTGAGATTTCCCTAGACTCCCTAAGGTCCTATTGAAATTCCTCTAGATTCCTAAAGATCCCATGAAGATTCCACTAGATTCCCTTAAATTAGCATAGATTTCGTAGAATCTGATCATATTGGCTCCAATTGCGACGGAACATTGCTAAAACACCACTCAATAAAAAGTTCTCGATGAGAGGAATCCAAAGGCGCGAGCCACACCTTCATCCGACCTGTCTACTGCAAGTTTGCCTTTGAAGGCGATTAAAAAAAAAGGAAGCTTCATGGAAAGTCCACTCATAAATGCTTTGCCACCTCACTAACTTTTTATTAATGAGAGTGCCACCTCACCTCTTAAAAAAAAGGAACAAGCAATTTAATATAAAAACTTAATGGCTAGGCTTTATCTTCATCTTTTAATCTTAGGATCTGCTACAACAAATCTATTTTTTGGCACCTTCCTTGCACCTCCCTCATAAAATGAAGGACTAGGATTTTTCCTCCCCTTTCGATCCAACGGTCTAGGGATGGGGTGCATGCTCTATGCATGCTCCGCCGCTTTTACAATAAATGGCCTAGATCCATTTGAGTATATAGACAATCTATATGATGGGGGTACATCCAAGTAATTTTATATATATTATGATATTATGTTGCCACACATCCTCCTGCGCCATCGTGAAGCGGTATATGACTCGTTCAATTGGGCTTACTGTCATACGTATTTGCGGTCCCCGTGCTCTTGCGAAGTCCCACGCAGCACGGGTCATCCCAATATTTCTAAGCTCCTGTGCGGCAGCCCCAAGCAGTTCAGGATGCACGGGCATTGACCAATCCTCCGCATTTGTGAAAGGGTCATGTCCAGTGTGTTCTGTGCTCACGTATATTCGTGCACCACTCGATGTAGCACCATTTCCATCTACTTTCACTGTCCGCAGACGAAACAAGCATCCTCTGCAGTGCGACCGTCTGATCTGCCTATCCCCCCGGGTCCCTCTCCTGCGCGGTTGCCTCCATCGGTGGCAGGCGTAGTCATCCACAACCTCACCCGTTGCAGCCTGGACACGTTGGTGCGAATGGACCAAACGGACACGATAAGTGGTTTGAAGCTCAACCACCCTTTGCTCGAGGCGGTCCATGGTGGTCTCCTCAGAGTAATTGAAGTCGCTGTCCTTCATGGTGCGGCCACTTTTGCACGTGCACACTTCCATGCGCGCTGTTATGTATTCCTGCGGGACGCCATGGCGCTGTAGACCGACTTCCCATTCCTCTGAAATCTTTTGAGACGTGGCAGTGGGGGACCGATGGATGCTTCCATTCAGGTGGGCCATGGCAACTAGCTGGCTCCAAAACTCCATGTAAGGGACTAACTTGTGAGGCCCGGTTAGGCGCCTGTACAACCAACCGCCGGAGTCATCGTCAACTGCAAGCTCGTCACAATATGCAGCCTACCGGTGCATCAGGCGAACATGGTTCTCGACGGGCGCCCTCCCGCTTCTCTGCGGGATCGGGGGTAAGCGGGGATCGGCAGCACTTACTTCTGACAGGTGGGGAACATAGTGTTGCTGTAGGCACAACCTCATCAACCCATACACAGACTCGTTGAGTGCATAACCACCCTGAGGAGCAAGACAAAGCCATTGAACTGGGTCCGGGTAGAGACTGGCCAGTTCATGTACAAGTTCTTGGGGATCTTGGGTCGGAGTAACGTGTGAAGTGGTATAGCCAGACGGGTTCCTCCCATCACCCACATTTTCTCCAGTTTCCTCCTCCGACATTGTGTCGTCCTCGGTGTCATGAAGGTCATACTCACTATCATTTTCATCTGAAATCTGATTGACTGAGTCGTCGGTGTCTACCTCTGCCATTGTCGTGCACTCTACTTGGAAGACAAATATAAACTATTGCAGCACGAACCTGGTACTCAAGCGATCGTTGCAGCACAAATCTTTGGACAGTCGCCTGTTTCAATGAACTTGCAAGGCAAAATGTGAATACATGCGTGCTCACTATTGACAAGCGTATGGTCAATATTGAACATGCAAAAGGAGATGAGAGAGAGAAAGAGTGCACCTGCTCTAGCACCTGTGCCTTCCCAAAACAAAAGTGTGGGTAGAAGGGCTGCGCGCGCCCATAAGTAACCCTTTGCCTCGCAGAAGGATTCGCCAAGGCGAATCTTTCTACGGGCCGAAGATGCTGAGCGTGCATGAGGTAATATGCCGTAGCAGATCCGCCAATGGGTTCGCCTGGGCGAACCCAGTGAACCACAATGCAGGACCACAATAAATGCAGCCCGTCTATGCTGGTCCGTACTACCCCTGCCATGCTTTCGGCCCCTGCCAGTGGGTTCGACTGGGCGAACCCGGCAGACAATAAATGCAGCCCGCCCGTGCAGCCCTCCCGTGCCGGCTCGTACTGACCCTGCCATGCAGAGGCCCCGCCAGTGGGTTCGCCTGGGCAAACCCGGCAGGCCCACAATAAATGTCTTCCATGCCATCGGCCCTGCCAGCCAACCGTACTAACCCCGGTTCGGGGTTCGCTTGGGCGAACCCGGTAGCAATCGCCACGCAAGCATGACGCCCCCGCGACGCCCCCGCCACGTCAATTGCGGGTTCGCCTGGGCGAATCCGATGGGTTCGCCTGGGCGAATGTTTGGGGTTCGCTTGGGCGAACCCGGTTGGCGGCTCGAGTCAGTTTCGGGAGCCGATCGAAGCATCGCAAAACCGTTGCGCTACTCCTGTGCTTCTGTAACCTACAGAAATAGTTCTAGCCGAAAGCAAGATGTTCATAATGATAGGCTAAGAATTTTACTGCCCTGGAATGGAGCCAAACTGCTTCGATGCATATGTGCAGGTGGACTGCTTAATTTGCCAGGCAAGAGCGCACAAATTTGCCAGAGTCGAGAGCTCACTTGGATCGATTCTGACTGTCTTCCAATCTCGGCTCTTTAGATTGTTACAGAATGGAAGAATCCTACACAAAGATTGTGTGGGCATGTGTCCGGGACATGAATTTCCCATGGAAACTACCAGATCAATCAAATTTGAAGATCTTGTGCCGGATTTGAACTTATAAGAATGCTAAAACGGGAGCTAAATCTAGTCAAAAGCAACATCTTGGGAAAAAAATGGAAAGTTTTGAGCAATTTGCCTGGGAAAACGATGCCAAACTCGAAGGATTTCTGTACTCTGAAAAGTTTAGCTCTTTTTCATGATGTGGGCGATGGATTTGTTCGCTGGAATTAGCTAGCTTCATGCTTATTAAACTTCATGCTTCATGCTTATGGGACCTCAGACTCCATAGCTAAGGACGTGCATCACTAGAACTTCACCACGCAGGGTTTCTCCAAACAAAAATGGGTTATAGCCGTGTGCGTGCTTTAAGCCAGAAAAGGACCGCCTGAAAAATTATCATAATTCTAAAAACACACAAAGTTGAACTTTCACTCTAATTCCATGTCGGAAAGATAGATATTGATAATTCCAAAAAGGCAGCTAGTATGTAGGGACTATACGAGTTGAATGTATCTATTCTGAGGATTATAGGCAGATTGAATAAAGCCAGCCACGCAAAATACCCAATGTGAAAGATTCCCCAAGATTATGAAGATTCCATAAAGATATCTCTGGATTCTCAAAGATTATCCAAGATTCCTCTAGATTCCCCAAGAATTTTTGTGGAACCTCCTAGATTCCCTTGGATTCGATTAAGATTCTTCCAGATTCTCCAGGATTTCATCAAGAGTCCCTTAGATTCTCAAAGATTTTATGAAGAATCCCCTATAGATTCCCTAAGAATCTCGTAAGATTCCCTAGATTCTCAAGGATTGTCACGACATCTCTTTAGATTCCTCAAGGTACTCTAAAATTCCATCAAGTTTCCCCTAGATTCTCAAGGATTGTCACGACATCTCTTTAGATTCCCTCAAGGTATTCTGCAAGATTCCCGTAGATAAATAGGATTCTATGTAGATTTTTCTAGATTCCATAAGATTCCCATAGATTCCCCAATGTTCTATGAGGATTTGCAAAAATTTCTGCTATATTCCATTAGACTCCCTAGATTCCCAAAGATCCTCTATATCCCCTTAGTTTCCCAAGATTCACCTAGATTCCCCATGATTCTATGTAGATTCTCTTGGCTTCATGTAGATTCTATGAAGATTCCTCTAGGTTCTCAAATATTTCATCAAGATTTCTCTAGATTCTTAAAGATTTTATAAAGATTCCTTTAGATTTCCTTAGATCCTATAAAGATTGGCTTAGGGCTTCAAGATTCCATCAAGATTCTCCAAGAATCTTAAAGATTCCATCAAGATTCTCAAAGATTCTAGTAGATTCTCCAAGAGCCTATCAAGGTTCCCCAAGATTCTCAAATATTCTATGAAGATTCCTTGGGTTTCCATAAATTCTCTCGAGATTCCCATAGATCCTCAAAGATTGTCCCAAGATTCACCTAGATTCCCCACAATTCTATGTAGATTCCCTTATATCCTATGAAAATTTCCTCAGGTTCTCCAAGATTCCATCAAGATTACCCTAGATTCTTAAAGATTCCATCAGGATTCCTCAACATTTGAAATATTCTCTCAAGATTCACATAGGTTGCCCTTTCCCTTAGATTCTATGAAGATTGCTCTAGGTTCTCAAAGATTTCATCAACATTCCCCTAGATTCCAAAAGATTTTATGAAGATTCCTTTAAATTCCCTTAGATTCTATGAAGATTCCTTTAGGTTCTCCTAGATTCCATCAAGATTTCACTAGATTCTTAAAGATTCTATGTAGATTCTTCTGGATTCTCTAAGATCCTATAAGGTTCCCCTAGATTCTCAAATATTCTATGAAGATTCCCTAGGTTTCCATAACTTCTCTCGAGATTCCCATAGATCCTCAAAAACTGCCCAATATTCACCTAGATTCCCCGCAATTCTATGTAGATTCCCTTAAATCCTATGAAACTTTCCGTAGGTTCTCCAAGATTCCATCAAGATTTCCCTGGATTCTAAAAGATTCCATCAGGATTTTCCAACATTTCGAAATATTTTCTCAAGATTCACATAGATTCCCCAAGATTCTATGTAGATTCTCCTAGATTCCCATAGATCCTGTTGAGATTCCCATAGTCCCTAAGATTCACTTGAGATTCCCTAAATTGCCAAAGACTATTTCGAGATTCCTCTAGATTTTCCAAGGTTCTATGTAGATTCTTTTAGCTTCATTGAGATCTTATGAGGATTCCCCTAGATTTTCAAAGATTCTTCCAAGTATCCCATAGATTTTGCAAGATTCTATGTAGATTCTCCTAGATTCTCTTAGATCCTATGAAGATTCCCAAAGATTCTCTTGAGATTTCCCTAGACTCCCTAAGGCCCTATTGAAATTCCTCTAGATTCCTAAAGATCCCATGAAGATTCCACTAGATTCCCTTAAATTAGCATAGATTTCGTAGAATCTGATCATATTGGCTCCAATTGCGACGGAACGTTGCTAAAACACCACTCAATAAAAAGCTCTCGATGAGAGGAATCCAAAGGCGCGAGCCACACCTTCATCCGACCTGTCTACTGCAAGTTTGCCTTTGAAGGCGATTAAAAAAAAAGGAAGCTTCATGGAAAGTCCACTCATAAATGCTTTGCCACCTCGCTAACTTTTTATTAATGAGAGTGCCACCTCACCTCTTAAAAAAAAAGGAAACAAGCAATTTAATATAAAAACTTAATGGCTAGGCTTTATCCTCATCTTTTAATCTAACAGTTAGGATCTGCTACAACAAATCTATTTTTTGGCACCTTCCTTGCACCTTCCTCATAAAATGAAGGACTAGGATTTTTCCTCCCCTTTCGATCCAACGGTCTAGGGATGGGGTGCATGCTCTATGCATGCTCCCCATGGAGATCCAATGGCTACAGCTTTGCCACCTCGCCGCTTTTAAAATAAATGGCCTAGATCCATTTGAGTATATAGACAATCTATATGATGGGGGTACATCCAAGTAATTTTATCTAAACTATATAATTGCTATGGGCAAGATTCTTTAGAATATTCTTTCTATTCTATTGCTACCTTGCCGCCACGTTATCGTGTCTGTCCGGGGGAAAAAATCGAAGAGGAGAAAAAAAAAACGGATAATTTTAGAGGCTGACACGTCTGGCGATCTTCTATAATCTTCGGCATCGCCTCCTCATCCGACAATTTCTGGGGAGGCCTTCCGCCCTTCCAATTGATCCATTTTTCTTCAATACATAACTTATTGCTCTGCCATTGATACTCGTTATAGCCAAATTCGGCAGACTTCAGGCTGATCGAGAATCATCTTAGGGCGGTCTCGTCATGAAAATCGCTTTGCTCAAGATCTCATAGTGAAATCCGGGTCGCAGGGATAATTTCATTTGTGGCGTTGATGCGAGGCAAAAAGGGTATTTCTTGCATAATTTGTGAAAGCATTTGTGTTTGGGTGCGGATATGGCGTAAAACCCTTAAAATTTCTTTTGTTTGTACTCGCCATCTCACTCTCCACCAATTTGTTCCTTTTGATAATCTTTCACTACTTGCTTCGATATTGCTTCCGCAGTAATCTTTTCTCTCGATATATTTTTCCTCCTTTACATTTCTTATTTGATTTTAATTCTATTAACCTTGGGTTTGTCGATACTACAGAGCACAAGGATGGGATTATTAGTCGAATCCCCTCGGTGTGCTACCTCTCAAGGCTGCCGATATTCCGTAGCGTGCCCTCTCTATTATCTCTACAAACCCAACCTTGGAAAAGAAGGGCAAATTCTAGGAAAAGTCGAACGGCTATTTGTAGATCCGCAAAAAAAATTTCAAGAATTAGAGCATGATGCATTCCAAACATTATTCGATATTCTCGCCAAAAGGTCCATTATCGCCAATTGCTTTTTTTGCGGAGATTCTCGCCACGCTTTGAATTTTAGTGCGAATAGTTTGAAAGAGGATTCATCTTGCCTTGAATGGCTGCAAAAATAAGTGCCTTCTTCGATTGATCTATGTATCTTTAAGAAGCATGAGCACAATATCTCGCAATTCAAGTTGAAGAACTAACTTAACACGGGGGATTGCAAGCTAGCAATCAGCCATTTTATGGGTTTTCAAACCACATTTTGTGGCAGACGATCTAAATTTCTGCCTTAATGGTTTGAAGCGTAAGATTGAAGGCCAAGGATTAGTGGAGCGCCCAAAAAGTGCTTGGCCGCATAAGCTTTCCCCTCCCTGTGTGGCCTATATCATAGAATCATCGCTAAAAAAATTCCTCTTCCGTGCTATTCCTAACTCGAGGAAACTCCATAGTTAGGTCAAAATTACTCATACATGCATATAGGTCTCGAGAATCAAATCCGTTGGGCAGATCTCGCTTCAAAGCCACAATTCCAACATCCTCGCTTTGATATAATCGATTCAAATCTTCACATCTTTAGAAACACTTCAACCCACGAACTTTGTTGACAAGACCTATTTTTTCTCCTCCCGCAAATTGAACCCTCGAAACACTAAACCCAAAGATCAATCTCAAATCTAAGACTCCATAAGCCGGATCAAAACTCCCCGATTCCCATTACATGCAACCCTAAGAGAAGAAGAGCGTAAGTGGAATTAGGACACAGAGGACAAAATTTGACGGTTAAGATCAAATCAAATCTCCGATATGGTCGATCCGCCATAGGGAAGATTAAAGAGCAACAAATCCGTGAAAATTCAAAAAGGAAAAATCCGGTCGTATACTAAGGACCGCAATACGCATACCTAAAAGAGCTGATGGAAGAAAGAAGAGTCGCACCCTACCAGGCCCTAACTTACACATGCTATAAATTTTGAAACCTATCGACACCGAGCAAATGAGAAATCGACACGTAAGATTGCATATATGCTAAAATGTTCTTCTATAATGGCATTTTGGACAAAGTTTTCCAGCATTTTTTGATAGAAAAATAGTTGTCCATATTTGGCATGGCCATATTTGGCATGGCCATTAGAAAAATAGTTCTCCATATTTGGCGTGGCTAGATGCATTGCAAAGAGGAAAAATGGCATATACGGATTTGGCGCCTGAGTTTTTTGTTAATAAACTAAGCTTCGCCAGTTGGGTCCATAAACTAAGCTCATGTACTACAACATGTGTATGTTGTGAATGCTCGTATACCATTCAACTGAGTAATTGGAGTATATTGCACAAAGTATATGGTTGATCAACATAAGAACAAATATAATACCGTGCTCCAAAAGGTCCAATTCTGATTGTTGCTACGGATTAATAAATAACTTTGTGCCCCATACATGTATTTAAGACAAGAAGATCAAGTAATTGTCTAAATAATGTAGCGGTGCCTGTTAGCAAAACTAGCATGAGGATGATTTTTGTTCGGTCTGGCATAAGGAAAATCTTTTGTGTATTGTGTGCTAGAAAGCACAGTATATGATGCATATTTAATAGACACTTCTCATCATATGATGTACCAGTGTTTGAACCAATTCATTGGAAAATTCAGATTTGACAACATAACTAAACTAGACAGCATGTTGGCAATGTTGATATGTTGGAGCAGTATAGGTATGTGATATTATGTTGTTGTTTCATTGTACGCCGAAGTTCCCTTTCATGTTTTAAATATTAAGTTTTGCACGCATTCGACACCTTCTTGACAACAATTTCGAATGAACAGCAAGTTTGACAAATGGACAGCAAGTTGGACGTTTATATCATTTTCAACTAGCACAAACTCGATAAAGAGAAATGTTCGCGGCGGCCTTGGCCGCCGCGATAAATTTCTTGTATATATTATTATGATATTATGTTGCCACACATCCTCCTGCGCCATCGTGAAGCAGTATATGACTCGTTCAATTGGGCTTCTCATCATACGATTTTGCGGTCCCCGTGCTTTGCGGTCCCACGCAAAGACGGGTCATCCCAATATTTCTAAGGTAATCGCGGCGGCCCCCCCAAGCGATTCAGATGCACCCGCATTGACCAATCCTCCGCATTTGTGAAAGGGTCATGTCCGGTGTGTTCTCATTGCTCCACGATATTCGGTGCACCACTTTCGATGTAGCACAATTTCCATCTACTTTCCGCGCCCTGCAGATCGAAAACAAGCATCCTCTGCCCGGTCGACGGCCGTGATCTGCCTATCCCCGGGTCCCTCTCTGTTGCGGTTGCCTCCATCGGGTGGCGGCGTGGTCATCCACAACCTCACCCGTTGCAGCCGGACACGCGTTGGTGCGAATGGACCAAACGGACCGCGATAAGTGGTTTGAAGCTCAACCACCCTTTGCTCGAGGCGGTCCATGGTGGTCTCCTCGGAGTAATTGAAGTCGCTGTCCTTCATGGTGCGGCCACTTTTGCACGTGCACACTTCCATGCGCGCCGTTATGTATTCCTGCGGGACGCCATGGCGCTGTAGACCGACTTCCCATTCCTCTGAAATCTTTTGAGACGTGGCAGTGGGGGACCGATGGATGCTTCCATTCAGGTGGGCCATGGCAACTAGCTGGCTCCAAAACTCCACGTAAGGGACTAACTTGTGAGGCCCCGCAGGCGCTCAAACCAACCCCGGTCATCATCGCCAACCGCAAGCTTCGTCACAATATGCAGACCCTCCGCATGCATCGAGGTGAACATGGTTCTCGACGGGCGCCCTCCCGCTTCTCTGCGGGATCGGGGGTAAGCGGGGATCGGCAGCACTTACTTCTGACAGGTGGGGAACATAGTGTTGCTGTAGGCACAACCTCATCAACCCATACACAGACTCGTTGAGTGCATAACCACCCTGAGGAGCAAGACAAAGCCATTGAACTGGGTCCGGGTAGAGACTGGCCAGTTCATGTACAAGTTCTTGGGGATCTTGGGTCGGAGTAACGTGTGAAGTGGTATAGCCAGACGGGTTCCTCCCATCACCCACATTTTCTCCAGTTTCCTCCTCCGACATTGTGTCGTCCTCGGTGTCATGAAGGTCATACTCACTATCATTTTCATCTGAAATCGTGACCGACCGAAAGTCGATTGTCTACCTACCGCCATTGTAAATGCACTCTACTTGGAAGACAAATATAAACTATTGCAGCACGAACCTGGTACTCAAGCGATCGTTGCAGCACAAATCTTTGGACAGTCGCCTGTTTCAATGAACCTGCAAGGCAAAATGTGAATACATGCGTGCTCACTATTGACAAGCGTATGGTCAATATTGAACATGCAAAAGGAGATGAGAGAGAGAAAGAGTGCACCTGCTCTAGCACCTGCGCCTTCCCAAAACAAAAGTGTGGGTAGAAGGGCTGCGCGCGCCCATAAGTAACCCTTTGCCTCGCAGAAGGATTCGCCAAGGCGAATCTTTCTACGGGCCGAAGATGCTGAGCGTGCATGAGGTAATATGCCGTAGCAGATCCGCCAATGGGTTCGCCTGGGCGAACCCGGTGAACCACAATGCAGGACCACAATAAATGCAGCCCACATTGTCGGTCCGTCCGCCCTCGCCATGCTTTTTTTGCCGATTAAGGTTCGGGTTAACCGAACCGGCGGAATAATAAATACAAAAACCCGTGCAGCCCTCCGTGCGTTCGTCAGACGGCCCTCGCCATGAGAGGCCCGCCGGCTGGGTTCGCTGGGCAAAACCCGCAGTTCAAGCATAAATGTCTTCCATGCCATCGATACGCCAATAACCGTACTAACCCGGTCGCTTGGGTTGAACGAACCGGTAGCAATCGCCACGCCAAGCATGACGCCCAGCGCCCATCGCCAATTGTGGGTTCGCTGGGCGAATCCGGCCGGGTTAAGCCTGGGCGATTTTTAGGGTTCGCTTGGAACCCGGTTGGTGGTTCGAGTCAGTTTCGGGAGCCGATCGAAGCATCGCAAAACCGTTGCGCTACTCCTGTGCTTCTGTAACCTACAGAAATAGTTCTAGCCGAAAGCAAGATGTTCATAATGATGGGCTAAGAATTTTACTGCCTTGGAATGGAGCCAAACCGCCGATGCATATATCATGCAGTGGATCCCTAAATTTGCCGTGCAAGAAGCTACAAATTTGCCGAGTCGAGAGCTCACTTAGATCGATTCTCGACTGCTTCCAATCTCGGCTTTTAGATTGTTACTGAGAATGGAAGAATCCTCGCACAAAGATTGTGGGGGCAGGTCCGGGACATGAATTTCCCATGGAAACTACGAGATCAATCAAATTTGAAGATTTTGTGCCGGATTTGAACTTATAAGAATGCTAAAACGGGAGCTAAAGCTAGTCAAAAGCAACATCTTGGGGAAAATGGAAAGCTTTGAGCAATTTGCCTGGGAAAACGATGCCAAACTCGAAGGATTTCACGTACTCAAAAAGTTTAGCTCTTTTTCATGATGTGGGCGATGGATTTGCTCATTTGGAATAAGCTAGCTTCATGCTTATTAAACTTCATGCTTCATGCTTATGGGACCTCAGACTCCATAGCTAAGGACGTGCATCACTAGAACTTCACCACGCAGGGCTTCTCCAAACAAAAATGGGTTATAGCCGTGTGCGTGCTTTACAGGGAATAAATTACTAATCGCATATTTCTTATTAGCCAGAATGACTTTAGCTATACTTGCTCGACATTAATCCCAAAACTTTCTGTAGTTTAGCTAAACTATACACATTTTTCCTCTCATACTTTCTAGTGTTTAGCTAAACTAACCCAAATATCATCCAAAACATTTCTCTGATGTGGCTAACGAAAAATATTAAGCCAAATTACTATACTTTTTTTTAATTGTTTCCACTTATTTTAGTCATTTTCTATTTGAAAACATTCTAAAATAATGCTAACTAGCAAGTCTAGGCCACAAGTTAGTTTATAATGCTAGAAACTAAACTACTAATCATATATTTCTTATAAACTAGAATGATGTTAGCTAAACTAGCCCGAAATTCATTCTAAAATTTTCTGTGGTTTAGCTAAACAATACAAAATTTGACTCTTTTACTTTCTAGCATTTGGCTAAAGAGCTCTAGGATTGGTGCAAACCCAAAAAAAGTTAAGCTAAAATTGTTAAAATTTTCCACATTTTTTTCATTTACTTTAGCCAGTTCTTTTTGAAAATGTGCTAAAAAATCGCCAAATAGCTAAGTTTAGCCCTTAAATTATTCCATGGTGCTTTAAGCCAGAAAAGGGCCGCCTGAAAAATTCTCATAATTCTAAAAACACACAAAGTTGAACTTTCACTCTAATTCCATGCTGGAAAGATAGATATTGATAATTACAAAAAGGCAGGTAGTATGTAGGGCCTATACGAGTTGAATGTATCTATTCTGAGGATTATAGGCAGATTGAACAAAGCCAGCCACGCAAAATACCCAATGTGAAAGATTCCCCAAGATTATTAAAATTCCATAAAGATATCTCTGGATTCTCAAAGATTATCCAAGATTCCTCTAGATTCCCCAAGAATTTTTGTGGAACCTCCTAGATTCCCTTGGATTCGATGAAGATTCTTCCAGATTCTCCAAGATTTCATCAGGAGTCCCCTAGATTCTCAAAGATTTTATGAAGAATCCCCTATAGATTCCCTAGGAATCTTGTAAGATTCCCTAGATTCTCAAGGATTGTCACGACATCTCTTTAGATTCCTCAAGGTACTCTAAAATTCCATCAAGTTTCCCCCAGATTCTTAAAGATGTTATAAAGATTCCCTTATATTTCTTAAGATTCCCATTAAGTAGGGATTCTATGTAGATTTTTCTAGATTCCATAAGATTCCCATAGATTCCCCAATGTTCTATGAGGATTTGCAAAAATTTCCGCTATATTCCATTAGACTCCCTAGATTCCCAAAGATCCTCTATATCCCCTTAGTTTCCCAAGATTCACCTAGATTCCCCATGATTCTATGTAGATTCTCTTGGCTTCATGTAGATTCTATGAAGATTCCTCTAGATTCTCAAATATTTCATCAAGATTTCCCTAGATTCCTAAAGATTTTATAAAGATTCCTTTAGATTTCCTTAGATCCTATAAAGATTGGCTTAGGTTCTTCAAGGTTCCATCAAGATTCTCCAAGAATCTTAAAGATTCCATCAAGATTCTCAAAGACTCTAGTAGATTCTCCTAGATTCTCCAAGAGCCTATCAAGGTTCCCCAAGATTCTCAAATATTCCCATAGATCCTCAAAGATTGTCCCAAGATTCACCTAGATTCCCCACAATTCTATGTAGATTCCCTTATATCCTATGAAAATTACCCTAGATTCTTAAAGATTCCATCAGGATTCCTCAACATTTCGAAATATTCTCTCAAGATTCACATAGGTTCCCCTTTCCCTTAGATTCTATGAAGATTGCTCTAGGTTCTCAAAGATTTCATCAACATTCCCCTAGATTCCTAAAGATTTTATGAAGATTCCTTTAAATTCCCTTAGATCCTATGAAGATTCCTTTAGGTCTCCTAGATTCCATCAAGATTTCACTAGATTCTCAAAGATTCTATGTAGATTCTTCTGGATTCTCTAAGATCCTATAAGGTTCCCCTAGATTCTCAAATATTCTATGAAGATTCCCTAGGTTTCCATAATTTCTCTCGAGATTCCCATAGATCCTCAAAAACTGCCCAAGATTCACCTAGATTCCCCACAATTCTATGTAGTTTCCCTTAAATCCTATGAAACTTTCCGTAGGTTCTCCAAGATTCCATCAAGATTCCCCAGATTCTAAAAAGATTTCATCGATTTTCCCAACATTTCAAATATTTTCTCAAGATTCACATAGATTCCCAAGATTCTATGTAGATTCTCCTAGATTCCCATAGATCCTGTTGAGATTCCCATAGTCCCTAAGATTCACTTGAGATTCCCTAAATTGCCAAAGACTATTTCGAGATTCCTCTAGATTTTCCAAGGTTCTATGTAGATTCTTTTAGCTTCATTGAGATTTTATGAGGATTCCCCTAGATTTTCAAAGATTCTCCCAAGAATCCCATAGATTTTGCAAGATTCTATGTAGATTCTCCTAGATTCTCTTAGATCCTATGAAGATTCCCAAAGATTCTCTTGAGATTTCCCTAGACTCCCTAAGGTCCTATTGAAATTCCTCTAGATTCCTAAAGATCCCATGAAGATTCCACTAGATTCCCTTAAATTAGCATAGATTTCGTAGAGGGTAAAAGCATGAAAGGGTGTACGTACATCGTACTGAATTGAAGGACGAATTTGTGCTTTTTTGGGGTACATTTTAGATGTACATCAAGATACTATGGTTTGTCGTTTTGTGTCAGATATGCAATGATTGCAAGATCATCCCTGACATTCCCCCCGAAATTCTTGGTTAACCACCGAACCACCGAACCAATTCGAATGGATCCATCCCTCCCTTTCCGAAATTCCCCCCTTTCATAGGACGAACACCGAAGGAATTCCAGAAGCAAACACATGCCAATTGAATCTACAAGAAATACAAATCAATTTCAATCTGTTCATGGAGGGTGAGAATTCCAATGGAAGTGATGGTTCTAAGCGCCAAGTATCTTAGACATTGGCGGTGTTATGCCACAAAACAAATAAAGAAGCGTGTTGACAATTCGGGTGGATTGCATCCTCGATTCTTTGTAAAACGCTTTGTCGATCAAAGATTAGTTTTTGTGATCGTTTGTTGCAAGATGACGCTTTTTTTCGTTTTTTTCGACCTGTAATTGGAAATCCTTCCGGTTATTGTTATGAAATCAATGATCGAAACTTGAAAGATGGGCTTCAAGAAGTAAAGTCCGCTAATAGCAAAGATAAATTGGCTGCAAAACATTCATTTATTATCAATGATTGTTGGAAAAAAGGAGATATAAACAAGAATGTTTCTTCAAAATTGCTAAAGATCTGACAAGAAATTTATCCAAAGGCTGCGGCAAGAAGGAAGATAATGTCATTAAGTGGAGCAAATGTATGGGCTTTGGCGGGAAGGATGCCAAGATCAAATAGAATCGATGATTCAATCAAATGTCGGGGTTAAGTGAATTTTGGCTTGACAATACCAAAGTTTCACCAAAGGTTAGAGATGTCATGAAGAGGAGAACACAAGCAATACAATACCTTGATATCTCACAATGGGTTTGCTCTTGTAATTGAATCAATTCAGTCTTGGAGTTTATGTTTTCTTCCAAAATTCTTTCATGACTTTCTTACGTACATTCTAGTTACATTTCGAAGTGACACGTTAATGAATACACATGGTTTTCATGAAATGTATTGCATTTTACATTATTTACATTTACATTGTTTACATAGTAGCGAGAAATCTTGCATGATGTGCTATTAGGTACTTTTTAGATGTACATCCATTAACACTTACATGTCCATGCACTTGCATTTACATGTACTTGAATATCAAAATTACATCATTTTACATTTTAGTGTACTTTCGGGTAATGAAGCCAAACAAATCGGACATATGTACATTAGTTGTACTAATATTGTAACATTAATGTGATGTACTAATATTGGAACATTAATTAGATGTACATTGGATGTACATTGGATGTTCAATGGAACTGTTGGTACGTACATTAGATGTCCATTCTTTGTACATTAGATGTATATTAGGTGTACGATAATGCATCGATTGGAACTGTTGGATGGACATTTTATGTACATAGAACATACATTAATTGTACAATAGTATAGTTCAATACTCTTTTGGCATCCGGTTGTCGGAGCATCATTTTGCTAACATGGTCTTTAATGCTTTTGTTATTGCGATCAACTTTATCAGCAGGTTTGTATATCGAATCCCCGATACCAAAATTAAGCCGACGGTTCGAGTATCTGAAACCCGATTGCATAAGGAAATTGAAGGAGAGAAACACATGTTGTTGTGTCAAACATGAGCAAGCGGTCTGTCTGAAAGGCCTTCAATGATATGAGGAGATCCCTACATGTTAATTGCACTTCTTCTTTAGTGTCCGTGCATCCCAAAAAAACAATGGAGTATGTCAAGCAAACAAGAAAACTTTTGATAATGTTAGTATCTTGTGGAGGTCAACGGTTTGCGAAATATGTGACGGATGAATGGCATAAACTAAAATGCATCAAAGGCGAATGTGATGAATGTGGAGTGAAGAAATTAGACATCTCTCCAAACGAGGAAGATGGAATTGAGAATGTGGACCGGCAAGTATATGCATATGTCAATGAGCCATCCAAAAAGGTACATCCGTAAGGCTTAGATTAGTTGATCGAAATGACAAAGCATCTGTTTTGTTAAAGAACATGAAAAATCAGCTTGCTAAGTTTACGAGATCATAACTTTACGGCCTGACAATCGGGCAGAGCAAAAGCTTTTAAAAGATGTGTTGAGAAACTCCCGATAATAGTGTGTTGTCCGCATTTGTTGACTTTGCAGAGAACTACACATTGAAACCCGGGGACGAAGTGCAATCCGAGCATTGGAATCCCCGATCAAATTAGTATTTTGGTCCATATTTCAATGATGAAAATAGAAGGTAAGCTTAAAAAAAAAGGTGCATTTCTATGTTTTGGATGACGAGGAAGCATGACACTCATTTTGTGCAACATGGTTTTAAATTACATTTGGGGTGGCTTAAGAATAATGCGGTGGACACATAAACCTTCATTATGTGTGGTCGGATGGTTGTGCATCTCAATTCAAATCAAGACGGGCATGGTATGGAATCTGTAGATACCATGTTGAAAATAAAATTAAAGTGATATGGAATTTCTTTGGATCTGGCCATGGGAAAGGCACACATGATGGCGAGGCTGGTATAGCAAAGTTGTGGCTTGAGAGCGGCGGAGAAAACAAAATGGCATGCCGGTGGCAGTGGTAAACAAATTGTGCGGTTTTAAGGGCCAAGGAATCGGATTGTGAAAGGGTGTTTTGGGAGGTTGGAAAAACAGATGTGAGCAGGCAGCAAGCATTCAATTGCAAGACTTTACACGGTACTCGGCCGGATACATTACGTGTCAACTATAAACCCAATGAGATCCAACAAAGTTGCTATCGGACCACTCTCGTGCTTTTGTGATGCTTGCATTAACTTCAATTGGTTGAATTGTGAGAACATTAAACATTGTGGAGAATGGTCTCTAAAAAGTTTGGAGCCCACAGATCATATTGCCTCTCGTGTTGAAGCTGAAAATGATGTGGATGTTTTGTATGCAGAGGACGAGGCTGGTTTAGATGACACTGTAGCTGTTTTGGATGTATTTTGTGTCTTTTGCAAAAGACCAGACAATGTGGAAGGTGTTTCATACTATGTTCTCATGTGCACCAGGGAAAAGCATGCATTGGAAGAAGATTCAATTGATGACTATGGAAATGAATACTCTGCTGGCACTAGTGTCATTGAAGGACAATATTATGAACTAATCCCAGGCTGCCACAATAAGTATAAACTGCTTCCTACTAAGAATGTTTTGGTACCTGCAGAATCTGTGATTGGGGTTCGAATCCCATTCAAAAGAAAAACACACAAGGTGAAGGGGCAAGCCTGACATTTCACTTGCGGATGAAGTCCATGAGACATTGTTATCACAACTTCCAGCAATTGTAGATGACATGGACTAAGTCAGATCTGTAGTACTTTCCTGAAATATTGTAATACTTTGTTATAAGAACTGAAGAACTGGACTACTTCAGAAGTGCATTATGTACATCAATGTACATAAGATGTACAACAGATGTACATCTTATGTACATCTGTTGTACATTCCAGAAATATTATAAAAATTTGTTAAGTGTAAGTTGATTAGAATTGAACACAAGAAAGTTGAATTGCATAAACACTAAAAATGGTTTCAGTCATGGCAAAGATAAGAAATGGACAGGTTTTCATGTACAAATGGTTGATATATTTATATTGTGGACATAAATATAACACACCCAAAAATGAGCATGGCTCATAATTCATGACCAAGCTTCAAAATGTCGGTTAGGTGCCCGATATCTTATGACTATTGCATCATGTCTTCCAGCCCGTAGGAGGTTTGAAGATATCCTCTAAAGCAGTAGTCCATGCGGTTTCTATAGCACGTGCCACTGGCAAACCTTTCCATCCTACATGGCCTGCATCTTCCAGGACACGTGCCTTCCCCCAAGGGTTGTGCAACAAGTGATTTGCTGCCAATATACATTTCATGGTTGCTCGTTCCTCATAATTTTCAATTTGCTCAACCTTTTCCCAAAGTTCGAGAACAAAGCAGATAGAGGCGATAATCGGTCCCCAACCCTATGTACTTGCGGCTTGTGTTGGTTTGTATTACCTCACGGGTGCAAAGTGAGAACTCTATCTCTTAGTTTCTTAATAGTCTTTTGTGTTTCAGTCCATTCATCTACAAAGCAAATAAAGATCACTTAATTATGTATACACACTCATAATTGTACCAATAAGAAAGACGAAAGAATAGAGTACTCAAGTGCAATGAACAAAAACTTTGATACATATATTCATAACATTTGAATTTGTACATCGAGTCAAAGTCTGTACCAACAATGGGCCAGTCGAGGGCCAATAACATGATGGCGATTTCTCCATTCCTTGCTCAGTATATTGACTAAATTTAGGCGTGAGCACCCAAGTTCTTTGCCATAGTTTGCCAAAAAAATCTGTTCCACCTTTCGACGATATGCCATCTGGCGCATTAGTCATTGGATGCTCTTTCACATAAACTATACCATCTTGACCATTTTGAATCCATTAAGCCATGGAATGAGCTCCATGACAAGCAATCATCACCGGCTAATATCGGTGTCCAAGAGAAAGGACATATGTAGCTTCCTCTGATTCAAAGTGGATTTGTATCTTTAGGTAAATCGTCGTCGAACCTTGTATGTCCATAGTACTCTGGGTACTCTTTCCATACCACGACTAATGGTTTCACAAACAACCCCTTTTGAGGTTCGGTAGGGTGTTTGTGTGGCGAGAATCCAACACTTTGCTCACGGCTGTAAACAAACTTCACTTTATGGAAAAAACATCACAAATATGTTCCACAATTGGTTGAAGATTTTTAGAAGTGAGTGAAGACCGGATGGCAACATCAAACCCTTCTCTTACAAATGCTGCTAACAATGATGCTAACCCCGGCTGCGAGTAAAAAACACATTTCCTATATTAAATTGAAGCTCATCTTTCTGGATCTGTTGGTATCTTGAGTTAATATTTTCATTCTTGTGCACTCTCTTGCCCAACACGAAATTTAAGTCAAAGATAACGAGCTTTCTCCACTGAATTAGATGATTCACTGTCGGCAAAAGAAAACACTTGAGATTCACAATTTATAATTACATTTCGGACACACAATTGAGAAAACACATTGATAATTACACGATTGTTATTTGCACGTGTAAGTGAGACAAATAAATTAATTTTTTCATTACTTATTGAGTACAAAGCTCGGAGCATGGCTCATACAAAGCTGTAATTTACAAACAAGTCAAAGGGACTATCTACCCCAGTGTAGGAACAACTCGCTTATATATTCATCTAGCCTTCTACAATTAATGCCTCCATTAGATGATCCCTCCGTGACTTGGCATAGGCATCGATGAACCAACTGGGTGTCATCATGGTGCACAAGTATTAGAGGACTATACCAACAAATAACTAATAGGAAAATAACATGTTCTACTTACAAAAATGGAGCTTGGCTTGCATCAACCACGGCATCTATGAATTTGTGCATGTAAGCCACAATGTACATGCAAGGGTTCTTTGGTACTAGTTTACGGCATTTTAGGACGAGAACACGGGAGCATCAAAGTTCTTCCTACCATGGTTTAAAAATTGTTGGATCCGAGCATCATGTTATTGATCACAAGCTTATGAAACCTGCAAAATTGCAATGTGAGAATAAATCAAGCATAAGAAATTGCAATATGAGAATAATCAAATCATAAAAAGCAAAAGCGAAACTCATACTTATACGGACCACTTTAGCATCGGGTACATAGCCTTTGGCGGGAGAGGATCTGTATACTTGGGCTAGCTATACATGGAAAAGAGCTTTTAGTTGGACCAGCAAGCACAAGTATTGCCAATGCCACATTTGGGCCTTGCGAGAATGGAACAAATATGTATTGGCATCTTGCAATCAAAATGCCTTCCGCCCTTCCTTTATGTTAGTGTTACGTGCATCTCCCCCCCCCGTTCTTGAGGGAATTCACAAAATTCTGGAAGGTGTCCTATCGAACCGTAAAAACTTGTGTTTCCAATCAGATGGAAGATCTGCTACAAAGGTACACGCACACAAATCCAGTTACATATTAATACATAAGATGAGTGACTTAGGGAATGAAATAACATAAATATGTTGAAATGCTAGCCTACCTCCCATAGACATCTACCATCTTAGAGGTCAAGTCCAGACTTCCAGCCAGAACTTCGTCAACATCACTTTGAAAGATAGAGGGTGCGGGGCTTAGGAGGACAGTCCCTATAAGGAGTGAATGGAACCAACCTTTTTGTCGGTTCACTAAAAGCGTACAAAGGAAACAACAAAGCATTAGCAAAAGAATATATCTATTGTAATCAATTGTATATTACTCACCTTGTAAATTCATCACACCTTGACATCTTAGAGGACTGCTGCACCTTATTTGTTATCACATCAATATTTGCTTGTAGATCCTCTTCCTCTTAGGTTCCACTTCGGAAGGATCGGGATCGGCTTCCTTCCGCGACTTTGTGATGCGTGTCCTATGTACAAAAAAAATGTGGTTAATTACCATAAATCTGAGATGTTTAACAAAATTAGTTCATCTTGGACATACCTCTTTCTAGGTGGTGGTGGCACTTTTTTGCCTGGAGATTTTCTTTTCGGAGGACATTTTTTTGTTGCTGGAGATTTTGCCTGTTTTTTTCCTTTTGGAGTGCCATCACCAGCATTCTTTTGCCTCCTCTTTGGAGTGGACTCAACTACCAACTCAGCTTCCTCTTCCCTGGTATCTCCTGGGTTAAAATCTGGATCTGTGTCCTTTGTAGCTTCTTACGTAGCGGGTCCAGGCGGGGACTACCAGATGATCTTTGAGGCAGGCTTGAATCTTTCTTAGCTTCTCCAATTACTAATTTAGCACTTGGTGATGAAAGAGTTTCTGTTGCAGCAGTCATTGAAGGCTCTGCACCTGCAACTGCTTTAGCTTTCTCAAGTGCCATCCTCTCAATTTCCTCAACTTCACTTTGCCATGTTCGAGGAGGCACTGTTGCAGATGGTTCTATTACTGGCACTGTAAATGTCATTGGTGATCTGGGCTGGAAGGTTGAGGGTCTCTGGTGATTCGGTGCGCTTATTATGCTCGGTAAAATCGTAAAGAGAGTCGATCTCAGATGGCTCAAGAACATCACCATTAAAAGGCATACGGGATAGGAACAACCTCATCTGCAAACAAACAAATGATCTAAATTTCAATAGACATAAAAGAACATGAAAACGGAACTAATGAGAAATATCTGGTACATTCTGCCAAGCATGTACATTTCATGTACATAAAATGTACCAAATGTACGTAACTACATTTAACTATAGCCAAATGTACATGTGCATGTTCCTCAATGTACATAGAGGTACCTCAATGTACCCAGATGTACCCAGATGTACCCAGGTATCCAGTTAGGGAATGTAGATCTATGCCCAAAAAAAAGCACATATATGTAAAAAAATGCACATACTTATGAATCCATCTACAGATGCACTCTAAAGATAAATGCATATACATCTATTTGCAGATGTAGACTCCATTAGAGACATGTACAACTGATACAACTGCAGTCCAAGCTCAAAAATAAAAGCATCAATAAACAAGCAAATATATGCCTATGTACCTCTGTTTACAGATGTACACTAAAAGTTATACATGTACAAGGAATAGCAATGCACTGAAAGCCATACATGTAGAACTATGCAGATTACAATAACAAATATGAATGAAGAGAAATATAAGTTTAAATTAGTTGAGAGCAATGCATACCTTTCCTGGCCGGGGAAACCAAGCTGAATTGAATGCCCTCATCCCGGATGCAACCTTTTATGCAATTACGTCTTTCATGGACCAGATAACACAAGCGAAAGAGGCAATAAGCATCTCTGCATGGAGCTAGCAACAACAAACCCGTTTTGCCAAAGCCTTGGCCACAAAATTACATGAACCCAATGTGATGAATCGCTCTATAGAAGTAGCTCCCTACGGGGTAGGGCCTCGGGTCTTGAGAACAATAGGTCCTGCTCTCCCCATGAAATCCAAAATCTGTGAATGCCTTTGCTGAACCAATTCAATGCAATTAAGTTTTTCCTTTGCTTGTTCAATTGAGATTTCATGCCTTTCAATGTCTTTAGTTGCTTCATGCAAACCAATTTCTAGCTTAGAAGAGTCTTTGTTCTTTATCATGTCTACTCATAACCAAGTCTTCCAACTTGTACTTCAACACTCGAACATAACTTGATTTCCAGCGGGATCATGGGACAATTTGTCAAATTCTGTTTTGTCTCATCTATTTTTACGGCGGTCATTGCGCATCTTGGATAGCATATCCTTTCTACCCTCAATCCGGTGATGACCTTCAATGCATCCCTCCTTTTTTCTTCCGGTGCTTCTACTTCATTCAATAGGTTAGTTTTCTCCTCCAACCCATGCTTAAGTAATCGCTTTATTGTGTCAACATCGATCTAGAATAATCCGGGGCTCTAATATTCTGCTGCGCAATCACGATGTCTGTTTGATAGTTGAGGATTTACCTGTTGTAGGGTCCTCTGTAACGTCTGAAATGAGGGTTTTGGCAAGATCTTTGGCGGTCCTAGCCACGTCCATCCAATCAACAAGCCGTCCCTTCAAGTGAAGAGCAAATGCTCTGGTAAAATAGGTTGAAATATAATGGTTTGTAACCTGTTTCTTGCCATAAACCAATTCATAATATTTAAAAACTTTCCATGCGTTCTGGATTCTCCCTTCCTTGAATCCTCGTCTGTTTTTTGGAGCTTCACCCCATACCTCGTTCATAACCATCTCTAGGTTGGGTATGTGGGCCTCTGCATGTTTATCACGGAGGTCTTTGGCTTGGATCACCTCAGAACCCAAACGTAAACTCCTTGGAGGTAAAATTCCACTGTCGGAAGCACTGGCATCTTGCTTGGGCTGTGGTGATGAGCAAGCACTCATCTGGGGGCGTTTTGGGGCCATAGCTAGATGAAGAATTCGTGATCGGAATTCAAGCAGAGAAGGCAGGGGCGGGATAGTGAACGAGAGGCAAACCAAGAAAGAATTTGGGAAAGAATTTCAAAATCCGATAATTGCGGGTTCGTAGTAGTGGATAGCCATTAATCATGGCGCTTACTAGCTGGTCATGATGATGATTATTCCAAAATGTGCATTCGGTACATATGTATATGTACAAAAAGGGCTACATTTATAGACACCCTTTCATGCTTTTACCCTAGAATCTGATCATATTGGCTCCAATTGCGACGGAACGGTGCTAAAGCACCACTCAATAAAAAGCTCTCGATGAGAGGAATCCAAAGGCCTGAGCCACACCTTCATCCGACCTGTCTACTGCAAGTTTGCCTTTGAAGGCGATTAAAAAAAAAAAGAAGCTTCATGGAAAGTCCACTCATAAATGCTTTGCCACCTCACTAACTTTTTATTAATGAGAGTGCTACCTCACCTCTTAAAAAAAAAAGAAAACAAGCAATTTAATATAAAAACTTAATGGCTAGGCTTTATCCTCACCTTTTAATCTAACATTAGGATATGCTACAACAACTCTATTTTTTGGCACCTTACTTGCACCTTCCTCACGAAATCAAGGACTAGGATTTTTCCTCCCCTTTTGATCCAATGGCTACAGCTTTGCCACCTCGCCGCTTTTACAATAAATGGCCTAGATCCATTTGAGTATATAGACAATCTATATGATGGGGGTACATCCAAGTAATTTTATATATACAAGAAATTTATCGCGGCGTTCTCTTTATCGAGTTTGTGCTAGTTGAAAATGATATAAACGTCCAACTTGCTGTCCATTTGTCAAACTTGCTGTTCATTCGAAATTGTTGTCAAGAAGGTGTCGAATGCGTGCAAAACTTAATATTTAAAACATGAAAGGGAACTTCGGCGTACAATGAAACAACAACATAATATCACATACCTATACTGCTCCAACATATCAACATTGCCAACATCTTTGTCTAGTTTAGTTATGTTGTCAAATCTGAATTTTCAATGAATTGGTTCAAACAACTTTGGTACATCATATGATGAGAAGTGTCTATTAAATATGCATCATATCTTTGTGCTTTCTAGCACACAATACACAAAAGATTTTCCTTATGCCAGACCGAACAAAAATCATCCTCATGCTAGTTTTGCTAACAGGCACCGCTACATTATTTAGACAATTACTTGATCTTCTTGTCTTAAATACATGTATGGGGCACAAAGTTATTTATTAATCCGTAGCAACAATCAGAATTGGACCTTTTGGAGCACGGTATTATATTTGTTCTTATGTTGATCAACCATATACTTTGTGCAATATACTCCAATTACTCAGTTGAATGGTATACGAGCATTCACAACATACACATGTTGTAGCACATGAGCTTAGTTTATGGACCCAACTGGCGAAGCTTAGTTTATTAACAAAAAACTCAGGCGCCAAATCCGTATATGCCATTTTTCCTCTTTGCAATGCATCTAGCCACGCCAAATATGGAGAACTATTTTTCTAATGGCCATGCCAAATATGGCCATGCCAAATATGGACAACTATTTTTCTATCAAAAAATGCTGGAAAACTTTGTCCAAAATGCCATTATAGAAGAACATTTTAGCATATATGCAATCTTACATGTCGATTTCTCATTTGCTCTGGTGTCGATAGGTTTCAAAATTTATAGCATGTGTAAGTTAGGGCCTGGTAGGGTGCGACTCTTCTTTCTTCCATCAGCTCTTTTCGTGTGCAGTATTGCAGTCCTTAGTAGCCCTGACCGGATTTTTCCTTTTCGAATTTTCACCGGATTTGTTGCTCTTTAATCTTCCCTATGGCCAGATCGACCATATCTGGAGATTTGATTTGATCTTAACTTCGTCAAATTTTGTCCTCTATAATGGCATTTTGGACAAAGTTTTCCAGCATTTTTTGATAGAAAAATAGTTGTCCATATTTGGCATGGCCATATTTGGCATGGCCATTAGAAAAATAGTTCTCCATATTTGGCGTGGCTAGATGCATTGCAAAGAGGAAAAATGGCATATACGGATTTGGCGCCTGAGTTTTTTGTTAATAAACTAAGCTTCGCCAGTTGGGTCCATAAACTAAGCTCATGTGCTACAACATGTGTATGTTGTGAATGCTCGTATACCATTCAACTGAGTAATTGGAGTATATTGCACAAAGTATATGGTTGATCAACATAAGAACAAATATAATACCGTGCTCCAAAAGGTCCAATTCTGATTGTTGCTACGGATTAATAAATAACTTTGTGCCCCATACATGTATTTAAGACAAGAAGATCAAGTAATTGTCTAAATAATGTAGCGGTGCCTGTTAGCAAAACTAGCATGAGGATGATTTTTGTTCGGTCTGGCATAAGGAAAATCTTTTGTGTATTGTGTGCTAGAAAGCACAAAGATATGATGCATATTTAATAGACACTTCTCATCATATGATGTACCAGTGTTTGAACCAATTCATTGGAAAATTCAGATTTGACAACATAACTAAACTAGACAGCATGTTGGCAATGTTGATATGTTGGAGCAGTATAGGTATGTGATATTATATTGTTGTTTCATTGTACGCCGAAGTTCCCTTTCATGTTTTAAATATTAAGTTTTGCACGCATTCGACACCTTCTTGACAACAATTTCGAATGAACAGCAAGTTTGACAAATGGACAGCAAGTTGGACGTTTATATCATTTTCAACTAGCACAAACTCGATAAAGAGAAATGTTCGCGGCGGCCTTGGCCGCCGCGATAAATTTCTTGTATATATTATTATGATATTATGTTGCCACACATCCTCCTGCGCCATCGTGAAGCAGTATATGACTCGTTCAATTGGGCTTACTGTCATACGTATTTGCGGTCCCCGTGCTCTTGCGAAGTCCCACGCAGCACGGGTCATCCCAATATTTCTAAGGTACTGTGCGGCAGCCCCAAGCAGTTCAGGATGCACGGGCATTGACCAATCCTCCGCATTTGTGAAAGGGTCATGTCCAGTGTGTTCTGTGCTCACGTATATTCGTGCACCACTCGATGTAGCACAATTTCCATCTACTTTCACTGTCTGCAGACGAAACAAGCATCCTCTGCAGTGCGACCGTCTGATCTGCCTATCCCCCCGGGTCCCTCTCCTGCGCGGTTGCCTCCATCGGTGGCAGGCGTAGTCATCCACAACCTCACCCGTTGCAGCCCGGACACGTTGGTGCGAATGGACCAAACGGACACGATAAGTGGTTTGAAGCTCAACCACCCTTTGCTCGAGGCGGTCCATGGTGGTCTCCTCAGAGTAATTGAAGTCGCTGTCCTTCATGGTGCGGCCACTTTTGCACGTGCACACTTCCATGCGCGCCGTTATGTATTCCTGCGGGACGCCATGGCCAGAGTGAGCCGACTTCCCATTCCTCACGAAATCTTTTGAGGCGTGGCGTTGGGGGGACCGATGGATGCTTCCATTCAGGTGGGCCATGGCAACTAGGCTCCCAAAACTCCGCGTAAAGGGACTAACTTGTGAGGCCCCTTTGTTAGGCGCTGTACAACCAACCGCCGGAGTCATCGTCAGCTGCAAGCTCGTCACAATATCACGACCCTCTACCGGTGCATCGGGCGAACATGGTTCTCGGCGGCGCCCTCCCGCTTCTCTAGGGGATCGGGGGATGTAGCGGGGATCGGCGGCCTTACGGCGGTGGGGAACATAGTGTTGTTCTTTGTAGGCACAACCTCATCAACCCATACACATTTCGTTGAGTGCATAACCACCCTCGGGAGCAAGACAAAGCCATTGAACTGGTCCGGGTAGAGATCGCCGGTTCATGTACAAGTTCTTGGGGATCTTGGGTGAATGCGTGTGAAGTGGTATAGCCGGACGGGTTCCTCCCATCACCCACATTTTCTCCGGTTTCCTCCTCCGAGCATTGTGTCGCCCCTCCACGGTGTCATGAAGGTCATACTCACTATCATTTTCATCACGAAATCGGTATCGAGTGAGTCGTCGGTGTCTACCTCGCCATTGTCGTGCACTCTACTTGGAAGACAAATATAAACTATTGCAGCCGCAACACGGTACTCAAGCGTCGTTGCGGCACAAATCTTTGACCGGTCGCTGTTTCAATGAACACCGCAAGGCAAAATGTGAATACATGCGTGCTCACTATTGACAAGCGTATGGTCAATATTGAACATGCAAAAAAGGAGATGAGAGAGAAAGAGTGCACCTGCTCTAGCACCTGCGCCTTCCCAAAACAAAAGTGTGGGTAGAAGAATACAGCCCATAAGTAACCCTTTGCCTCATGAGAAGGATTAAGCCAAAGCGAATCTTTCTCTGGGCGAAGATCTTGGCGTGCATGAGGTAATATGCCGTAGCAGATCCGCCAATGGGTTCGCCCCGGCGAACCCGGTCAACCACAAATGCAGACCACAATAAATGCAGCCCACCTGCCGGTCCGGTTCGCCTCGCCATGCTGCCCTTGCCATTAGGTTCGATCGGCCGAACCCGCATAATAAATACAAATACCAGGCAGCCCTCCTGCGTTTGCCGATCGCCTCGCCATGCAGGCCCCGCCATGGTTCCGGCAAAACCCGCAGGCCCGCACAAATGTCTTCCATGCCATCGGCCCCCGCCAGCCAACCGCATTTCAACCCCGTTCGGGGTCATGGCGAACCGGGTAGCAATCGCCACCAAAGCATGACGCCCCTGCCCGCCAATTGTGGGTTCTGGGCGAATCCGGCCGGTTCGCCAGGCGAATTTTAGGGTTCGCTGGGGGAACCCGCTGGTAGTTCGAGTCAGTTTCGAGCCGCATCGAAGCACCGCAGTAAATCGCGCTTACCCCGTGGTGTTTGTAGAACCCGCGAAATAGTTATAGCCGAAAGCAAGATGTTCATAATGATGGGCTAAGAATTTTACTGCCCTGGAATGGAGCCAAACTGCTTCGATGCATATATGCAGGTGGACTGCTAAATTTGCCAGGCAAGAGCGCACAAATTTGCCAGAGTCGAGAGCTCACTTAGATCGATTCTGACTGTCTTCCAATCTCGGCTTTTTAGATTGTTACAGAATGGAAGAATCCTGCACAAAGATTGTGTGGGCGTGTGTCCGGGACATGAATTTCCCATGGAAACTACCAGATCAATCAAATTTGAAGATTTTGTGCCGGATTTGAACTTATAAGAATGCTAAAACGGGAGCTAAAGCTAGTCAAAAGCAACATCTTGGGGAAAATGGAAAGCTTTGAGCAATTTGCCTGGGAAAACGATGCCAAACTCGAAGGATTTCTGTACTCTGAAAAGTTTAGCTCTTTTTCATGATGTGGGCGATGGATTTGCTCGCTGGAATAAGCTAGCTTCATGCTTATTAAACTTCATGCTTCATGCTTATGGGACCTCAGACTCCATAGCTAAGGACGTGCATCACTAGAACTTCACCACGCAGGGCTTCTCCAAACAAAAATGGGTTATAGCCGTGTGCGTGCTTTACAGGGAATAAATTACTAATCGCATATTTCTTATTAGCCAGAATGACTTTAGCTATACTTGCTCGACATTAATCCCAAAACTTTCTGTAGTTTAGCTAAACTATACACATTTTTCCTCTCATACTTTCTAGTGTTTAGCTAAACTAACCCAAATATCATCCAAAACATTTCTCTGATGTGGCTAACGAAAAATATTAAGCCAAATTACTATACTTTTTTTTAATTGTTTCCACTTATTTTAGTCATTTTCTATTTGAAAACATTCTAAAATAATGCTAACTAGCAAGTCTAGGCCACAAGTTAGTTTATAATGCTAGAAACTAAACTACTAATCATATATTTCTTATAAACTAGAATGATGTTAGCTAAACTAGCCCGAAATTCATTCTAAAATTTTTACGTGGTTTAGCTAAACAATACAAAATTTGACTCTTTTACTTTCTAGCATTTGGCTAAAGAGCTCTAGGATTGGTGCAAACCCAAAAAAGTTAAGCTAAAATTGTTAAAATTTTCCACATTTTTTTCATTTACTTTAGCTTGAGTTCTTTTTTGAAAATGTGCTAAAAATCGCCAAATAGCTAAGTTTAGCCCTTAAATTATTCCATGGTGCTTTAAGCCGAGGAAAAGGGCCGCTGAAAAATTCTCATAATTCTAAAAACACACAAAGTTGAACTTTCACTCTAATTCCATGCTGGAAAGATAGATATTGATAATTACAAAAAGGCAGGTAGTATGTAGGGCCTATACGAGTTGAATGTATCTATTCTGAGGATTATAGGCAGATTGAACAAAGCCAGCCACGCAAAATACCCAATGTGAAAGATTCCCCAAGATTATTAAAATTCCATAAAGATATCTCTGGATTCTCAAAGATTATCCAAGATTCCTCTAGATTCCCCAAGAATTTTTGTGGAACCTCCTAGATTCCCTTGGATTCGATGAAGATTCTTCCAGATTCTCCAAGATTTCATCAGGAGTCCCCTAGATTCTCAAAGATTTTATGAAGAATCCCCTATAGATTCCCTAGGAATCTTGTAAGATTCCCTAGATTCTCAAGGATTGTCACGACATCTCTTTAGATTCCTCAAGGTACTCTAAAATTCCATCAAGTTTCCCCCAGATTCTTAAAGATGTTATAAAGATTCCCTTATATTCTGCAAGATTCCCGTATATTCGTAGGATTCTATGTAGATTTTTCTAGATTCCATAAGATTCCCATAGATTCCCCAATGTTCTATGAGGATTTGCAAAAATTTCCGCTATATTCCATTAGACTCCCTAGATTCCCAAAGATCCTCTATATCCCCTTAGTTTCCCAAGATTCACCTAGATTCCCCATGATTCTATGTAGATTCTCTTGGCTTCATGTAGATTCTATGAAGATTCCTCTAGATTCTCAAATATTTCATCAAGATTTCCCTAGATTCCTAAAGATTTTATAAAGATTCCTTTAGATTTCCTTAGATCCTATAAAGATTGGCTTAGGTTCTTCAAGGTTCCATCAAGATTCTCCAAGAATCTTAAAGATTCCATCAAGATTCTCAAAGACTCTAGTAGATTCTCCTAGATTCTCCAAGAGCCTATCAAGGTTCCCCAAGATTCTCAAATATTCCCATAGATCCTCAAAGATTGTCCCAAGATTCACCTAGATTCCCCACAATTCTATGTAGATTCCCTTATATCCTATGAAAATTACCCTAGATTCTTAAAGATTCCATCAGGATTCCTCAACATTTCGAAATATTCTCTCAAGATTCACATAGGTTCCCCTTTCCCTTAGATTCTATGAAGATTGCTCTAGGTTCTCAAAGATTTCATCAACATTCCCCTAGATTCCTAAAGATTTTATGAAGATTCCTTTAAATTCCCTTAGATCCTATGAAGATTCCTTTAGGTCTCCTAGATTCCATCAAGATTTCACTAGATTCTCAAAGATTCTATGTAGATTCTTCTGGATTCTCTAAGATCCTATAAGGTTCCCCTAGATTCTCAAATATTCTATGAAGATTCCCTAGGTTTCCATAATTTCTCTCGAGATTCCCATAGATCCTCAAAAACTGCCCAAGATTCACCTAGATTCCCCACAATTCTATGTAGTTTCCCTTAAATCCTATGAAACTTTCCGTAGGTTCTCCAAGATTCCATCAAGATTCCCCTAGATTCTAAAAGATTTCATCAGGATTTCCCAACATTTCGAAATATTTTCTCAAGATTCACATAGATTCCCCAAGATTCTATGTAGATTCTCCTAGATTCCCATAGATCCTGTTGAGATTCCCATAGTCCCTAAGATTCACTTGAGATTCCCTAAATTGCCAAAGACTATTTCGAGATTCCTCTAGATTTTCCAAGGTTCTATGTAGATTCTTTTAGCTTCATTGAGATTTTATGAGGATTCCCCTAGATTTTCAAAGATTCTCCCAAGAATCCCATAGATTTTGCAAGATTCTATGTAGATTCTCCTAGATTCTCTTAGATCCTATGAAGATTCCCAAAGATTCTCTTGAGATTTCCCTAGACTCCCTAAGGTCCTATTGAAATTCCTCTAGATTCCTAAAGATCCCATGAAGATTCCACTAGATTCCCTTAAATTAGCATAGATTTCGTAGAGGGTAAAAGCATGAAAGGGTGTACGTACATCGTACTGAATTGAAGGACGAATTTGTGCTTTTTTGGGGTACATTTTAGATGTACATCAAGATACTATGGTTTGTCGTTTTGTGTCAGATATGCAATGATTGCAAGATCATCCCTGACATTCCCCCCGAAATTCTTGGTTAACCACCGAACCACCGAACCAATTCGAATGGATCCATCCCTCCCTTTCCGAAATTCCCCCCTTTCATAGGACGAACACCGAAGGAATTCCAGAAGCAAACACATGCCAATTGAATCTACAAGAAATACAAATCAATTTCAATCTGTTCATGGAGGGTGAGAATTCCAATGGAAGTGATGGTTCTAAGCGCAAAGTATGCCGACATTGGCGGTGTTATGCCACAAAACAAATAAAGAAGCGTGTTGATGTGTCGGTGGATTGCATCCTCGATTCTTGTAAACGCTTTGTCCGGATCAAAGATTAGTTTTTGTGATCGCTTTGTTGCAAGATGACGAGGGCTTTTTTCTCGTTTTCGAACCCAGAATTGGAAATCCTTCCGAAGTTATTGTTATGAAATCAATGATCAGAAACTTGAAAGATGGGCTTCAAGAAGTAAAGTCTGCTAATAGCAAAGATAAATTGGCTGCAAAACATTCACTGTTATCAATGATTGTTGGAAAAAAAGGAGATATAAACAAGAATGTTTCTTCAAAATTGCTAAAGATACAGCCAAGAAATTTATCCAAAGCTGCAGCAAGAAGGAAGATAATGTCATTAAGTGGAGCAAATGTATGGGCTTTGGCAGGAAGGATGCCAAGATCAAATAGAATCGATGATTCAATCAAATGTCGTTAAGTGAATTTTGGCTTGACAATACCAAAGTTTCACCAAAGGTTAGAGATGTCATGAAGAGGAGAACACAAGCAATACAATACCTTGATATCTCACAGGTTTGCTCTTGTAATTGAATCAATTCAGTCTTGGAGTTTATGTTTTCTTCCAAAATTCTTTCATGACTTTCTTCTGTACATTCTAGTTCTGTTCCGAGTGACCTGTTAATGAATACACATGGTTTTCATGAAATGTATTGCATTTTACATTATTTACATTTACATTGTTTACATAGTAGCAGAAATCTTGCAGTGATGTGCTATTAGGTACTTTTTAGATGTACATCCATTAACACTTACATGTCCATGCAGCTGCATTTACATGTACTTGAATATCAAAATTACATCATTTTACATTTTAGTGTACTTTTCGTAATGAAGCCAAACAAATCAGACATATGTACATTAGTTGTACTAATATTGTAACATTAATGTGATGTACTAATATTGGAACATTAATTAGATGTACATTGGATGTACATTGGATGTTCAATTAAGAACCGCTATTTGTACATTAGATGTCTTTGGCGTACATTAGATGTATATTAGGTGTACAATGAATCGATGGAACCGTTGGATGGACATTTTATGTACATAGAACATACATTAATTGTACAATAGTATAGTTCAATACTCTTTTGGCATCCGGGTTGCCGACATCATTTTGCTAACATGGTCTTTAATGCTTTTGTTATTGCGATGCGAACTTTATCAACAGGTTTGTATATCGTAATCCCGATACCAAAAATTCGCCGACAGTTCGAGTATCCAAACCCCGATTGCATAAGGAAATTGAAGGAGAGAAACACATGTTGTTGTGTCAAACATGAGCAAGCGGTCTGTACGTAAAGGCCTTCAATGATATGAGGAGATCCCTACATGTTAATTGCACTTGCTGCTGTAGTGTCCGCATCCCAAAGAAACAATGGAGTATGTCAAGCAAACAAGAAAACTTTTGATAATGTTAGTATCTTGTGGAGGTCAACAGTTTTTATGCGAGAAATATGTGACGGATGAATGGCATAAACTAAAATGCATCAAAGGCGAATGTGATGAATGTGGAGTGAAGAAATTAGACATCTCTCAAACGAGGAAGATGGAATTTAATGTGGACTGGCAAGTATATGCATATGTCAATGAGCCATCCAAAAAGGTACATCCGTAAGGCTTAGATTAGTTGATCGAATGACAAAGCATCCGTTTTGTTAAAGAACATGAAAAATCAGCTTGCTAAGTTTACATCATAACTTTACAAAGACAATCGGGCAGAGCAAAAGTTTTAAAAGATGTGTTGAGAAACTCCTGATAATAGTGTGTTGTCCATTGTTGACTTTGCAGAGAACTACACATTGAAACCGAGGACGTAAGTGCAATCCGAGCATTGGAATCCTGATCAAATTAGTATTTTGGTCCATATTTCAATGATGAAAATAGAAGGTAAGCTTAAAAAAAAAGTGCATTTCTATGTTTCGGATGACAGAAGCATGACACTCATTTTGTGCAACATGGTTTTAAATTACATTTGGGGTGGCTTAAGAATAATGCGGTGGACACATAAACCTTCATTATGTGTGGTGGGATGGTTGTGCATCTCAATTCAAATCAAGACGGGCATGGTATGGAATCAGAGATACCATGTTGAAAATAAAATTCGAAAGTGATATGGAATTTCTTTGATCCGGCCATGGAAAGGCACACATGATGGCGAGGCTGGTATAGCAAAGTTGTGGCTTGAGAGCGGCGAGAGAAAACAAAATGGCATGCCGCTGATAAAAAGTAAACAACTTGTGCAGTTTAAGGGCCAAGGAATCGGATTGTGAAAGGGTGTTTTGGGAGGTTGGAAAAACAGATGTGAACAGCAGCAAAGCATTCAATTGCAAGACTTTACCTGGTACTCAGCCAGATACATTACAGTGTCAACTATAAACCCAAACAGATCCAACAAAGTTGCTATGCAGACCACTCTCGTGCTTTTGTGATGCTTGCACTAACTTCAATTGGTTGAATTGTGAGAACATTAAACATTGTGGAGAATGGTCTCTAAAAGTTTGGAGCCCACGATCATATTGCCTCTCGTGTTGAAGCTGAAAATGATGTGGATGTTTTGTATCATGCAGAGGGCGAGGCTGGTTTAGATGACACCAGAGTCGCTTCGAGATGTATTTGTGTCTTTTGCAGCACCGCACAATGTGGAAGGTGTTTCATACTATGTTCTCATGTGCACCGAGGAAAAGCATGCATTGGAAGAAGATTCAATTGATGACTATGGAAATGAATACTCTGCTGGCACTAGTGTCATTGAAGGACAATATTATGAACTAATCCCAGCTGCCACAATAAGTATAAACCGCTTCCTACTAAGAATGTTTTGGTACCGGAACCGCGGATTGGGGTTCGAATCCCATTCAAGAAAGTAAAACACAAGGTGAAGGGGCAAGCACAAACATTTCACTTGCCGATGAAGTCCACGAGACATTGTTATCACAACTTCCAAAGAATTGTAGATGACATGGACTAAGTCGATCTGTAGTACTTTCCCGAAATATTGTAATACTTTGTTATAAGAACTCAAGAACCGGACTACTTGAGGAGTGCATTATGTACATCAATGTACATAAGATGTACAACAGATGTACATCTTATGTACATCCGTGTACATTCCGTAAATATTATAAAAATTTGTTAAGTGTAAGTTGATTAGAATTGAACACAAGAAAGTTGAATTGCATAAACACTAAAAATGGTTTCACCATGGCAAAGATAAGAAATGGACAGTTTTCATGTACAAATGGTTGATATATTTATATTGTGGACATAAATATAACACACCCAAAAAAATGAGCATGGCTCATAATTCATGACCAAGCTTCAAAATGTCATTAGGTGCCTGATATCTTATGACTATTGCATCATGTCTTCCAGCCAGCCGAGGTGAAGAGATATCCTCTAAAGCAGTAGTCCATGCGGTTTCTATAGCACGTGCCACTGGCAAACCTTTCCATCCTACATGGCCTGCATCTTCCAGGACACGTGCCTTCCCCCAAGGGTTGTGCAACAAGTGATTTGCTGCCAATATACATTTCATGGTTGCTCGTTCCTCATAATTTTCAATTTGCTCAACCTTTTCCCAAAGTTCAGAACAAAGCAGATAGAGGCGATAATCGGTCCCCAACCCTATGTACTTGCAAACTTGTGTTGGTTTGTATTACCTCCGGGTGCAAAGAGAACTCTATCTCTTAGTTTCTTAATAGTCTTTTGTGTTTCAGTCCATTCATCTACAAAGCAAATAAAGATCACTTAATTATGTATACACACTCATAATTGTACCAATAAGAAAGACAGTAAGAATAGAGTACTCAAGTGCAATGAACAAAAACTTTGATACATATATTCATAACATTTGAATTTGTACATCACCAAAAGTCTCCACCAACAATGGGCGGTCGAGAGGCCAATAACATGATGGCGCTTTCTCCATTCCTTGCTCAGATATTGACTAAATTTAGGCAGCAGAGCACCCAAGTTGCTTGCCATAGTTTGCCAAGAAAAATCTGTTCCACACCCTTCGATATGCCATCTGCTTGCATTAGTCATTGGATGCTCTTTCACATAAACTATACCATCTTCGGCCATTTTGAATCCATTAAGCCATGGAATGAGCTCCATGACAAGCAATCTGTCACCAGCTAATATCGGTGTCCAAGAGAAAGGACATATGTAGCTTCCTACAGATTCAAAGTGGATTTGTATCTTTAAATTAAAATCGATCAAACTGTATGTCCATAGTACTCGGGTACTCTTTCCATACCACAGCTTAATGGTTTCACAAACAACCCCTTTTGAGGTTCGAGGGTGTTTGTGTGGCGAGTCCAACAACTTGCTCCGGCCGTAAACAAACTTCAGCTTTATGGAAAAAACATCACAAATATGTTCCACAATTGGTTGAAGATTTTTAGAAGTGAGTGAAGACCAGATGGCAACATCAAACCCTTCTCTTACAAATGCTAACAGTGATGCTAACCCTGGGCCTGCTTGATAAAAAACACATTTCCTATATTAAATTGAAGCTCATCTTTTCGGATCTGTTGGTATCTTGAGTTAATATTTTCATTCTTGTGCACACTCTTGCCCAACCACAATTTAAGTCAAAGATAACGAGCTTTCTCCCTGAATTAGATGATTCACCCTTCCAGCAAGAAAACACTTGAGATTCACAATTTATAATTACATTTCGCACACACAATTGAGAAAACACATTGATAATTACACGATTGTTATTTGCACAGTGTAAGTGAGACAAATAAATTAATTTTTTCATTACTTATTGAGTACAAAGAAGCTCGGAGCATGGCTCATACAAAACTGTAATTTACAAACAAGTCAAAGGGACTATCTACCCTGTGTAGGAACAACTGCTTATATATTCATCTCGCCTTCTACAATTAATGCCTCCATTAGATGATCCCTCCGTGACTTGGCATAGGCATCGCTGAACCAACCGGGTGTCATCCGCATGGTGCACAAGTATTAGAGGACTATACCAACAAATAACTAATAGGAAAATAACATGTTCTACTTACAAAAATGGAGCTTGGCTGTGCATCAACCACGGCATCTATGAATTTGTGCATGTAAGCCACAATGTACATGCAAGGGTTGCTGGTACTAGTTTCTGGCATTTTAGGACGTAAACACGGAGCATCAAAGTTCTTCCTACCATGGTTTAAGCTGTTGGATCCGAGCATCATGTTATTGATCACAAGCTTATGAAACCTGCAAAATTGCAATGTGAGAATAAATCAAGCATAAGAAATTGCAATATGAGAATAATCAAATCATAAAAGCAAAACAGAAACTCATACTTACTTCTGGACCACTTTAGCATCGGGTACATAGCCTTTGACAGGAGAGAGGATCTGTATACTTGGGCTAGCTATACATGGAAAAGAGCTTTTCGTTGGACCAGCAAGCACAAGTATTGCCAATGCCACATTTGGGCCTTGCAGAATTGGAACAAATATGTATTGGCATCTTGCAATCAAAATGCCTTCCAGCCCTTCCTTTATGTTAGTGTTCTGTGCATCTGCCCCCTTCTTGAGGGAATTCACAAAATTCTGGAAGGTGTCCGTCGAACCGTAAAAACTTGTGTTTCCAATCGGATGGAAGATCGCTACAAAGGTACACGCACACAAATCCAGATTACATATTAATACATAAGATGAGTGACTTAGGGAATGAAATAACATAAATATGTTGAAATGCTAGCCTACCTCCCATAGACATCTACCATCTTAGAGGTCAAGTCCAACTTCCAGCCAGAACTCGTCAACATCACTTTGAAAGATAGAGGGTGCAGGCTTAGGAGGACAGTCCCTATAAGGAGTGAATGGAACCAACCTTTTCAGTCGGTTCACTAAACTGTACAAGGAAACAACAACGCATTAGCAAAAGAATATATCTATTGTAATCAATTGTATATTACTCACCTTGTAAATTCATCACCGCTTCAAAGATCTTCTGAGGATCACTGCACCTTATTTGTTATCACATCAATATTTGCTTGTAGATCCTCTTCCTCTTCCGGTTCCGACTCAGAAGGATCAGGATCAGCTTCCTTCACGGCCTGTGATCGTGTCCTATGTACAAAAAAATGTGGTTAATTACCATAAATCTGAGATGTTTAACAAAATTAGTTCATCTTGGACATACCTCTTTCTAGGTGGTGGTGGCACTTTTTTGCCTGGAGATTTTCTTTTCGGAGGACATTTTTTGTTGCTGGAGATTTTGCCTGTTTTTTTCCTTTTGGAGTGCCATCACCAAAGATTCGTTTGCCTCCTCTTTGGAGTGGACTCAACTACCAACTCGGCTTCCTCTTCCCTGGTATCTCCTGGTTAAAATCTGGATCTCAGTCCTTTGTAGCTTTTTCCTCGTAATGTGTCCGGGACTGACCCGCAGATGATCTTTGACGCAAGTGAATCTTTCTTAGCTTCTCCAATTACTAATTTAGCACTTGGTGATGAAAGAGTTTACGTTGCGGCTAGCCATTGAAGGCTCTGCACCGCAAATCGCTTTTAGCTTTCTCAAGTGCCATCCTCTCAATTTCCTCAACTTCACTTTGCCATGTTCGAGGAGGCACCATTGCGATGGTTCTATTACCGCACTGTAAATGTCATTGGTGATCCGGAGCTGGAAGGTTGAGGGTCTACGATTCGGCCCCCTTATTATGCTCGGTAAAAATCAGAAAGAGAGTCGATGCAGATGGCTCAAGAACATCACCATTAAAGCCGCTTACGGATAGGAACAACCTCATCTGCAAACAAACAAATGATCTAAATTTCAATAGACATAAAAGAACATGAAAACGGAACTAATGAGAAATATCTGGTACATTCTGCCAAGCATGTACATTTCATGTACATAAAATGTACCAAATGTAAATAACTACATTTAACTATAGCCAAATGTACATGTGCATGTTCCTCAATGTACATAGAGGTACCTCAATGTACCCGGATGTACCCGTGATGTACCCGTGTATCCAAATAGGGAATGTAGATCTATGCCCAAAAAAGCACATATATGTAAAAAATGCACATACTTATGAATCCATCTACGATGCACTCTAAAGATAAATGCATATACATCTATTTGCAGATGTAGACTCCATTAGAGACATGTACAACCGATACAAGCTGGTCAAGCTCAAAAATAAAAGCATCAATAAACAAGCAAATATATGCCTATGTACCTCATTTCTGAGATGTACACTAAAAAGTTATACATGTACAAGGAATAGCAATGCACTGAAAGCCATACATGTAGAACTATGCAGATTACAATAACAAATATGAATGAAGAGAAATATAAGTTTAAATTAGTTGAGAGCAATGCATACCTTTCACAGCAGGGAAACCAAGCTGAATTCGAATGCCCTCATCCCAGATGCAACCTTTTATGCAATTACATCTTTCATGGACCAGATAACACAAGCGTAAGAGGCAATAAGCATCTCTGCATGGAGCTAGCGAAGAACAAACCAGTTTTGCCAAAGCCTTGGCCACAACAGTACATGAACCGAATGTGATGAACTGCTTATAGAAGTAGCTCCTCTGAGGGGTAGGGCCTCGGGTGCAGAACAATAGGTCCTGCTCTCCCCATGAAATCCAAAATCTGTGAATGCCTTTGCTGAACCAATTCAATGCAATTAAGTTTTTCCTTTGCTTGTTCAATTGAGATTTCATGCCTTTCAATGTCTTTAGTTGCTTCCTGCAAACCAATTTCTAGCTTAGAAGAGTGCTGTTCTTTATCATGTCTACTCATAACCAAGTCTTCCAACTTGTACTTCAACACTCAAACATAACTTGATTTCCAGCCGGGATCATGGGACAATTTGTCAAATTCTGTTTTGTCTCATCTATTTTCTCGGCAGATCATGCTGCGTATCTTCTGATAGCATATCCTTTCTACCCTCAATCCGGCTGATGACCTTCAATGCATCCCTCCTTTTTCTTCCGGTTGCTTCTACTTCATTCAATAGGTTAGTTTTCTCCTCCAACCCATGCTTAAGTAACGCTTTATTGTGTCAACATCTGATCTAGAATAATCCAGGCTCTAATATTCTCTGGCAGCAATACGATGTCCCGCTTTGATAGTTGAGGATTTACCTGCTGTAGGGTCCTGTAGAACGTCCCGAAATGAGGGTTTTGGCAAGATCTTTGGCGGTCCTAGCCACGTCCATCCAATCAACAAGCCGCCCTTCAAGTGAAGAGCAAATGCTCGTAAAAAATAGGTTGAAATATAATGGTTTGTAACCCGCTTTCTTGCCATAAACCAATTCATAATATTTAAAAACTTTCCATGCGCTTCGGATTCTCCCTTCCTTGAATCCTCGTCTGCTTTTTGGAGCTTCACCCCATACCTCGTTCATAACCATCTCTAGGTTGGGTATGTGGGCCTCTGCATGATTTTATCACGGAGGTCTTTGGCTTGGATCACCTCGTAACCCAAACGTAAACTCCTTGGAGGTAAAATTCCACCGTCGGAAGCACCGCATCTTGCTTAATGTGGTGATGAGCAAGCACTCATCCGGGCGTTTTGGGGCCATAGCTAGATGAAGAATTCGTGATCGGAATTCAAGCAGAGAAGGCAGGGGCGGGATAGTGAACGAGAGGCAAACCAAGAAAGAATTTGGGAAAGAATTTCAAAATCCGATAATTGCGGGTTCAGAGTAGTGGATAGCCATTAATCATGGCAGTTACTAGCTGGTCATGATGACAGTTATTCCAAAAATGTGCATTCGGTACATATGTATATGTACAAAAAGGGCTACATTTATAGACACCCTTTCATGCTTTTACCCTAGAATCTGATCATATTGGCTCCAATTGCGACGGAACGGTGCTAAAGCACCACTCAATAAAAAGCTCTCGATGAGAGGAATCCAAAGGCCTGAGCCACACCTTCATCCGACCTGTCTACTGCAAGTTTGCCTTTGAAGGCGATTAAAAAAAAAAAGAAGCTTCATGGAAAGTCCACTCATAAATGCTTTGCCACCTCACTAACTTTTTATTAATGAGAGTGCTACCTCACCTCTTAAAAAAAAAAGAAAACAAGCAATTTAATATAAAAACTTAATGGCTAGGCTTTATCCTCACCTTTTAATCTAACATTAGGATATGCTACAACAACTCTATTTTTTGGCACCTTACTTGCACCTTCCTCACGAAATCAAGGACTAGGATTTTTCCTCCCCTTTTGATCCAATGGCTACAGCTTTGCCACCTCGCCGCTTTTACAATAAATGGCCTAGATCCATTTGAGTATATAGACAATCTATATGATGGGGGTACATCCAAGTAATTTTATATATACAAGAAATTTATCGCGGCGTTCTCTTTATCGAGTTTGTGCTAGTTGAAAATGATATAAACGTCCAACTTGCTGTCCATTTGTCAAACTTGCTGTTCATTCGAAATTGTTGTCAAGAAGGTGTCGAATGCGTGCAAAACTTAATATTTAAAACATGAAAGGAAACTTCGCGCAATGAAACAACAACATAATATCACATACCTATACTGCTCCAACATATCAACATTGCCAACATGCTGTCTAGTTTAGTTATGTTGTCAAATCTGAATTTTCCAATGAATTGGTTCAAACACTGGTACATCATATGATGAGAAGTGTCTATTAAATATGCATCATATACTGTGCTTTCTAGCACACAATACACAAAAGATTTTCCTTATGCCAGACCGAACAAAAATCATCCTCATGCTAGTTTTGCTAACAGGCACCGCTACATTATTTAGACAATTACTTGATCTTCTTGTCTTAAATACATGTATGGGGCACAAAGTTATTTATTAATCCGTAGCAACAATCAGAATTGGACCTTTTGGAGCACGGTATTATATTTGTTCTTATGTTGATCAACCATATACTTTGTGCAATATACTCCAATTACTCAGTTGAATGGTATACGAGCATTCACAACATACACATGTTGTAGTACATGAGCTTAGTTTATGGACCCAACTGGCGAAGCTTAGTTTATTAACAAAAAACTCGGTGCCAAATCCGTATATGCCATTTTTCCTCTTTGCAATGCATCTAGCCACGCCAAATATGGAGAACTATTTTTCTAATGGCCATGCCAAATATGGCCATGCCAAATATGGACAACTATTTTTCTATCAAAAAATGCTGGAAAACTTTGTCCAAAATGCCATTATAGAAGAACATTTTAGCATATATGCAATCTTACGGTCGATTTCTCATTTGCTCGGGTGTCGATAGGTTTCAAAATTTATAGCATGTGTAAGTTAGGGCCTGGTAGGGTGCGACTCTTCTTTCTTCCATCAGCTCTTTTAGGTGGTGCGATTGCAGTCCTTAGTAGCCCCGACCGGATTTTTCCTTTTCAAATTTTCACCGGATTTGTTGCTCTTTAATCTTCCCTATGGCCGATCGACCATATCCGGAGATTTGATTTGATCTTAACCCGTCAAATTTTGTCCTCTGTGTCCTAATTCCAGCTTCGCTCTTCTTCTCTTAGGGTTGCATGTAATGGGAATCGAGAGTTTCGATCCGGCTTATGGAGTCTTAGATTTGAGATTGATGCCGGGTTTAGTATTTCCGTGGTTCAATTTGCGGCGGAGAAAAAATAGGTCTTGTCGAAGAAAGTTCGTGGGTTGAAGTGTTTCTAAAGATGTGAAGATTTCAATCCCAATTACATCAAAGAGGGATGTTGGAATTGTGGCTTTGAACGCCAGATCCGCCCAACGGATTTGATTCGGAGACCTATATGCATGTATGAGTAATTTTGACCTAACTATGGAGTTTCCTCGAGTTAGGAATAGCACCTAAAGAGGAATTTTTAACCGATGATTCTATGATATAGGCCACACTGGGAGGGAAAGCTTATGCGGCCAAGCACTTGCACCTGGGCTCCACTAATCCTTGGCCTTCAATCTTCTCGCTTCAAACCATTAAGGCAGAAATTTAGATCGCCTGCCACAAAATGTGGTTTGAAAACCCATAAAATGGCTGATTGCTAGCTTGCAATCCCCATGTTAAGTTAGTTCTTCAACTTGAATTGCGCGATATTGTGCTCATGCTTCTTAAAGATACATAGATCACCAAGAAGGCACTTATTTTTGCAGCCATTCAAGGCAAGATGAATCCTCTTTCAAACTATTCGCACTAAAATTCAAAATCGTAGGCGTAATCTCCGCCCAAAAAGCAATTGGCGCGAATGGACCTTTTGGCGTAATATCGAATAATGTTTGGAATGCATCATGCTCTAATTCTTGAAAGTCGCTTATGGATCTACAAATAGCTTCGTTCAGCCTTTTTCCTAGAATTTGCCCTTCTTTTCCAAGGTTGGGTTTGCGAGATAATAGAGAGGGCACGCCTGAATATCGGCGGTAGCAGAGGTAGCACACACCAGGGATCCGACTAATAATCCCATCCTTGTGCTCTGTAGTATCCGACAAACCCAAGGTTAATAGACTTAAAATCAAATAAGAAATGTAAAGGAGGAAAAATATCACGAGAAAAGATTACTGCGAAGCAATATCGTAAGCAAGTAGTGAAAGATTATCAAAAGGAACAAAGTGGTGGAGAGTGAGATGACGCCGAGTACAACAAAAGAAATTTTAAGGGTTTACGCCATATCCGCACCCAAACACAAATGCTTTCACAAATTATGCAAGAAATACCCTTTTTGCCTCGCATCAACGCCACAAATGAAATTATCCCCCATGACCCGTTTTCACTATGAGATCTTGAGCAAACGATTTTCATGACGAGACCGCCCAAGATGATTCTCGTCATCTGAAGTCTGCCAATTTGGGCATAATGAGTATCAATGGCAGAGCAATAAGTTATGTATTGAAGAAAAATGGATCAATTGGAAGGGCGGAAGGCCTCCCCAGAAATTGTCGGATGAGGAGGCGATGCCGAAGATTATAGAAGATCGCCAGACGTGTCAGCCTCTAAAATTATCCGTTTTTTTTTTCTCCTCTTCGATTTTTTCCCCCGGACAGACACGATAACGTGGCGGCAAGGTAGCAATAGAATAGAAAGAATATTCTAAAGAATCTTGCCCATAGCAATTATATAGTTTAGATTATGATAACAGTATGATATGATATAATTAATATATATTATGATATGTGTCCTTAGCGTAGTTGCATACATTGTTCAAGCCCCTACAACATATAATACATTAATGGAACTACATTAGATGTTTGTGCTCCATTTTGAAAAAAGAAAAACTACCTTAGATACCTCCAATGTGCATGCAATGATTGCTCAAATATAGGCAAACCAACGTACTTTGCTATGTACTTGGTAATTGATGGGCAACGGGATTTTATGCCTTGTAAAACGACGGTGTGGACGACGAGTGGCGGCAGTTACAAAGTGATTTTGCAGAGCATAAAACCCCATGCCCATTAATTACCAAGCATAATGCATAGTTGGGGTGTAATTACGTCTAATGGATGACCTTACAACTAACATTTTATGCAATATCATTCCATGTTATAATTTACATATAATTATGGAGTAATTGCACCCAACCGTGCCTTACATAATTTTAGTAATATGAACAAAGTGAGTCACCCAAGAATTCCAGTTTTATTTTTATTTTTTAGGTGATTCTATTCACTGATATATGGCTAAAATGAGGGGTTGTTGAATAATTCTGACGCATATACAAGTTGTATACGAAGGGGTTTTTGTGGACTCCCAATAGGATAGATGTAACCCTAGGAGTATTGCCTCAAGCAAGTGGGCTTTGCTTGCATCCTTATTCACATAAAGTGTTAGGTAATGAATATAGATTACAAAAGAATACTGCGCAACTACACATATCATGTACATTTGAGACCTTTCATGTAATATTCAAAGAATAATTTGTTCAATCATATGAACAAACATTTGCCATGAACCCGTGTATTGTTCCTTTATAATTCTAATATTATTTGAACCATATTCTTTATTTTCTGGAGTTTGATCATCCCAAAATTGAGCATGTTATTGTCATCTGTTGTTCTTTTACTATAATTCTTGTTATGATCCTATATTCTTGATCCTATATCCCGGAGGTTCTCAACATGTGAGATAAAATACGTTCTTTGTTATGATCCTATATCCTGGAGGTTCTCAACATGTGAGATAAAATACGTTCTGCATCCAAGAAATTATACAATTGTCGTTTATCAATATTACTGGTAAGGTTTTTCCCCCGAAAACCTGTATGTATGATATTCTATAATCCTAGACAATAATGGTCTTCATTTGCTCTTTCTTGTATTGAGTCCCATATACTTTTGGTCTCCATAGACGATAAAAGTCAATTCAGTTGAGTCCCATTTTTTAATCCAAAATTAATATAACTTCCAACAATTCCAAATCAAGTCAATAAACTATAGACTTTAAGAAAATTCAAAACTTTTGACATGATTTAGCCCTCAAAAACATAGATAATTTTTCATACCGGCCTTTCTAGAATCGAATAAATATAGTGTACTTCAACTTTTATTATAAATGTATTATGCAGCAGCCTCAATGTGGCGTTTAATAGGCCTCTCAACCTCAATGTGGCGTTTAGTAGGCCTCTCAATAGGACCTGCTGGAGAAGGACCTCTAAACCCAACTATCACTCTGTCATTCATACAACAATGAAAACTAGAGGCACCACCATTTCTTTCTTTGCAAAACACGCAGTCATGGCAAACTTTCACATCGGTTGAACGTAATATACTAGCATGATTTATGAGCTGACCTTCAGCATTAAGAGGGTAGCAATGTAACTGCTTCAATTTTTCCACATCATTTGGTCCTGCTGCTATACTGGGAGCATTTACAGTTCTTGGCATAAACCCTCCAGCCATTAAGAGAGATGAGATGGTCGACCTTGATATTGATCCACAATTATCATGCATGTAGGATCCTGCATTACCAATTCTTTCAACACCGCTACCGGTGTGCAAATGCAGAGCGCGATGCGAAGCATCAATGCAACTTTCATGGTTAAACAATTGAGCATGAGAATTTGGTCTAAACATAGGAGGTTGGACTTTACCTGATTGCTTCCCATTCATATGCCATCTTTTCTCCAACATCCACCTATGATCATCTTGTAAAACATTAAAACCTTCCACTTTCTGCCCAGCTACATTTGGCGATCCTAGTCTGGAATTTAAGTTATTTAACAAAGCATTTTGTGACATGTTGCGCCGCAACAGCCTTGTTTTTTCAGCTGGCTCTGTTATAACCTTTGCACAAGGAAGTTTGTGCATGATATTAGATGATATAAGATCAGATGAGGGTCGTTGTAAGATTGATGTAGGGGCCATTAAATCAAACGAATCCAAATCAGATCCAAGCTTAGGCCTCTCGCCAACAGGTGAAATATCATCCCTTGATGAATCATCATCGTCATCATCAACACTTTCATTCTCAGCATTGCGCTTTCTGGGTCCTTTGCGTTCTCTCTTAGATTTCTTTATTGAAACAAGGAAGTGGCAATCTCTTTCGCGGCTTGGATTGTGTTGATTCAAGATTATATTAAAGTTTGTATTCTCATTTATAGGGAGCTTCTGCCGCTTTTCCGTGCCTTTCAATGTCCTACGACAAACAAATACAGTTGAGAGTTGTTTGGAAGGCAGTCCAGTCAACCTACCCATATGTCCTTGAAACTTCTTGAAGGGAAGCACTGAGTGTATCCCAACATATCCTTTGTCGTGCTCATGTTCTCCATCAAAGAAAAGGACAGGATATGGTGTTGCAAAGCTTTCCATTGCAGAACTTAACGATTAGGCATCCCAAGCCAACACACTCTGCAACTAAAATAAATGAGGTTAGAAACAATAGATAAAGTAAAGTAGTAGAAATCATACTCTCTCCCATGCGACTATGGAATGCAATGCAGAGTTAATGAGCGTTATTACTATGAACTTGTTATTACTTGGTGGTAGCTTGGTTGTTAGACCTCTAGTTGGACGTCATGTACCATATATGTTTAAATCTAGTGGGTACCATATGCCTAAATCCTATTGGCTACAATCTAGTGGGTACCATATGCCTAAATCCTATTGGCTACAATCTAGTGGGTGAGTGCGTCAACAAATAAAACCAAAAAAAAGGGGGAAAAAAAAAGTTCACTTATATATAGGACTCAACAAATAAAACCAAAAAAAAGGGGGAAAAACAAAAGTTCACTTATATATATAGGACTAAGCAGAAAAGAAAGAAAAGAAAAAAGGGGGGATGTAAATACCATATTCCGATCTAATGCATTTGAGCTTTATGGATTGCAGGTAGCTTTGTTCGTCATCAAGTTCTCAACAAAGGGAAGATTCCCTCTTAGAATCTATTGTATTGTGAATCTATTACGTTTTTAAGTTTCAAAAATTGAAATATCTTGTATTTTTAAGTTTTAAAAATTGAGATATTGAACTGGGAAATATTGTTAAATTGTGTTATGTGTTTACGAACTTTTATAAGCACCACAGTTAACATATTTGCCAGCCACTTTGTTTAGGCCATTTTGTTCCACAATATAGAATATGTTAAAAGCACCAAAACCTCACTTTCCATAGCATGGAACTATCATGTGCTTCATACATTGGCAATAAAATGAAATCCAATAGATTTTTTACCAATGTTGATTACAAAAACCAAAGTTCATAATTAAGTTAAACTAGCTGGAGATATAACTAGCATACAGGTGTCTCTTTAACAATATTAAAGAGAACTATAATTCTCAAGCGTGATTTCCAACACTTTGTAATTTTTCAGCTTATAAAAGAATTGACATAGGTCATTCAGACCATCATCTTAGACAATATGTGAAGAAAAGAACCAGACCTAACAAGAAAGCAAAGGACATATTATAGAATGCCAAAGGCACTATCTACAATCTTAATGGACGTTGTAGCATATCTCGCACATGCATGTAGCATAAACAATCCTCATTAGAAATTATTGGCCATAACAAGAAACTTTGCATAAGGAACCAATCCCCTGTATAATTCTGCTGCATCAACACGCATCAACCCATCCCCTGTATAATTCTGCTGCATCAACCGGCATCAACACGGGTCTATAATCTCCCTTTACACAACATAATGCACTTCAATCAATTTCCTCTCTGGACAATAGCATATCAAATTGCAGTGCATATCGCTGTAGTTGTACCACCCACCCATCCCCTGTATAATTCTGCTGCATGAACACGCATCACACAGGTTTATAATCTCCCTCCACACGACATAATGCATTTCAATCAATTTCCTTTGGACAATAGCATATCAATTTGTCCAGTAACATATCAATCAGTTGTCATTGGATACCTGTGTTGTCTTAGTGTAGCAGTGCCTGTTGGAAACTATGGCTGGTCTAAAAAATAAACTGCACGCAAAACAAACTTTTGCACCTCCCTTCCATCATAGAGCAAAAGCAAGGGTAACGCATTAAAACAAATGGCAGCAGATACTTTGCCTAATTGCTACGCACTTGCAACTTATCTAACTATAAAAGTAGCTGCTGTTGGTTTTATCCTTACAGAGTTCATAAATAAAGGAACTTACCAAGCGTCTGCATCTTATGGCATATTCTGAGCATATCTGAAGATCTGAGCATACCTGGTTTCTTTTGCTTTTTCCAGTAGGGTGGATGTTGCTGCGATTGGATAATTGCATAGCAGGAATTAGAAGAAACTAAACATGAATGTATTGCCCACCAAGATAAAAAGGACTTCAGAATTTAGACGGTCCAAAGAAAGGATCTTGAAAGAAAATATTTAACAAGTTTAACGATCTTTTCACAGTAGCACATCAATGGGTTGTAAACTAAAGAATGAGATTCAATAACTAGCATTCAGGATAATATTGAGGGCAAAAAATATGTTGTGTGTTTATACCTGATTCCTTGTCCTAGCCTTCCGAGCTTAAAGAATTTAATAAATGGGACTTATATAAAGACAAGTCTTTGCTAACAAGTAGAAGATGCTTCGATTCTCCATCACCAAATTCTTGGTACAAGCTCTGGGGCACAAACAGAAATTAAGATTCATATCCTGAATTTGCAGTAATGAGCAAAAACTGAACATATTTGATTTTGCTGGTGCAAACACTTAATTCCTTCCTCCTGGTTTTCAGAGTTCTAGAGGATTTGACGAAACGGACTTTATACAAGGTTCTAACAACTTCAGCATTTGGTAGACAAGTTAGCACATGAGTTAGTTTGGCTAATGCACCGCCATGGTAGAGAATTGGAAGATTAGTGAAGCACATCAAATTCAAACAAAACATAAGCATAAAACCTAACCTCCAGAGAGCCTTCAGCGCTCCTTTCCGATGGCGATGAGTCGAAGCAGATAATTAGGGTTCTGATGCAATTTGGGGCAACTGGAAAACGGGCCAGCAGTAACGAATTATCGTTCTTCCTCAGCCGTCCTTTCATCTACAACAGAATCCAACGGTTCCAATTTCGGTTCCAATATCAGTTATGGTCGCCATAAAATGGAGGCACGGTCAAAGTCAGAATTGGTCAAAAACACACGAACAAAAAATGTGTTTGCGTTTCACACAAACAAAGAGTCGCCTGATTTTGACATATCTACAAAACCAGTGGCTAAAATTCGCCAAATGGCGATTTTATAGACCTTTAGTCAAATTTCATGGCTAAAGTTTATAAAGGCAATTTTTTTAGAAAAAGCATAATTTAGCCACTCCAAAAGGGGGTAAATTCTGAACGCTTAGAGTTTAGCCGGGATTGTTTGCTGCATGGTGTACTGAATCGCCTTCTCTAAAGTTGATTAGGGGAATCCTGATCAATTCAAATAGCCATGCTAATTCTATTCGGAAACCTCTTTCATTTAGGAATTGCCATTAGCCACCTCAATCATATTTTGAATTTGTATCTATAAGTTGTTTAGGTTAAATGCTATGAAGAATGTTATATGATGCGCATTTTAAGCTTTAAATAGTAGTGATCTCTTCTTGCAATTGTTGACCCTAAAGGGCTTCATCACCAAATTCACTATTTGGATGCATTTGACCCCAACTTAAACATTCATGTCCTTCAAACGATATTGTTTGTTCCTTATGAATTGTACTTCGAACAACTGTGTTATCATTTTGTAAAAGAAGCATATTAAATCAATGTCATTCATGTACTAATCAATGCTCAAAGTTTGAAGTTAAATAGTTGCACTTTAGCTGGGAACCAAGAAAAATTCGCCAACATTAGAATTTCATGTCATATAAAATTTACATTTTAGCCAAGTGGGAAGATAATTAAAAGGCTTTATTTTATCAAATTTCGCCAAGAAAGAAATCTAAGAACTTTTGTTTTTCATAAGGTTTAGAGTGTTGGGGAAACTTTGTAGGTCCCATCGGAAAATTGCCTATGGTTATTTTGATCAATCGGATATCTTGTGTTTAGGACCGGAAATTTCTATTGTCTTAATAGAAAACCTTAAGGAAATTTGTCGGAAAAATTCCTACGATACACTAACCGAACCGGAAAATTTGCGATTTCAACCGGTTGGTTTATAGTGTTCCCCGGACTTTGCCCAACACTGGCAACCTTAGTTTGAATAGAAAAACATTTAGGGCCGTTAAAATTTACCCTGTACAAAACGTTATAGGCAGAAGAGGAAGAGGAGGGGGGGCCTGATGGCCCCCTCCATGAGGCGGGCCCCTTCCTAGCTCACATGGGGTTTCCAGTAACTTCTTTGAAGTTTTTCAAGAGATTTAAGAGGCAAACGGGACAAATGTCTACATCCTCATTTAAATATCTTTCAAATGCGCGTGTCCATGCTAAACAGAGATGGGAAAGAGAAGTTATGTCATTTTAGTGAGGAGCCCATGAATCGTGGGGGATGGGCCCATAAATCGTGGTGGATGGACCCCGTTATCATGACATCAAATCTTAGTCATTGATTTTTTATTTTAACAACACAAACATATGTTCGCATGGAAGGGGAGTTGAGCATGGCGGGTCCATGCGAAGAAAAGCGACCCAACCCTAGCGGTCATCGAAATTTAATGGTTCCAACTTTTTTAGCGAGCTTGCCCAGCTTTGAGGTGCGATTTCGTGCAATTCTAAAAAAGTCCGTGGGCACCCACATCACCCAACCTTCCACGCCCATGTCAGCAAAATTCCTCTTCTTCAAGCATTGACCTCCGGCGTCGGTAAAGTAGCCACCCATTGTTGAATCTGTCGAGATCCTACCACAGGAAAAAGCCTTCTGTGCATGGAATCCCCTACAATGACATATCAATGAAAAAATAGGGGCAAGGACATATAAGAGACAATGTAAATATCAATTGTCTTTTATATGTCCTTTTGACAACCATTCTCCTCCTTAAGTTGAAGCGTCATCTTCACAGCACAACCTCCTCTTATATTTTCAACATCTAGCGACCTCACATTTGAAAGGTCCTTCGCCTCAAATCTAACCTGCATTGCAAATTTAAAATCTCAACACTAATAAAATCAACCAAGTAAAATAGAGCATATATTGCATAAACTCTAAGCCAAATAAGAATTGACTAGTAAATGTCTTACCCAGGAGAACCACGGCCTGCGGCTTCATGAAGCGGACTCATGGTGCTCTTACTAGCTCCAGTCCACCATTGTTCAATGGGTTCTGGTGCAGGTATGCCTTCCTTTTTGACAATTTGAAGCAACTCCTCCATGTATTTTATGTCTTTCAAATCTGTTTTTTTCACTGTTCCAGCAGGGAAACATACTTTTGAAACTCACTGCTATCCCTCACAATCAAAGCCCAAAATATCATGACTCCAACCTACTCGGTATCCTTCGCTGCGCTTCCAATACTCAGGCTCCACCTTATTTAACTTGATCACGTGTTCTTATTTCAAAGGATCAAAAGCAAGCAGCCTATTATGCAATTCAGTAAATGATGACTGTAACAATTCTTCTTCTGAAAGAACATGCTTGCTACCAACAGTCATTTCAGTCCAAATTCCAGCTTTTTCGTCGGTAACAACTATTAAAACAATCGTTCTTCAAGAATTTGGTGGTGTTAAAGGCAGGGAAAAAATTAAGCATACTATATATATTTTCGTAAAAAATTGTCTGGCTATTTTTCAGAATCTTACAACATTTTATAATATAGGTTTGGCTAAAGTTATCATTATCATTACATTTATATGTATTTGGACTTGGCGAAACTTTTGAATTAAGTATTTCTTTAAGCTTTCACTTAGCTATTTTTTCTAACTAGAAAAAAACGCTATAGCTTTAAATATATTATACTACAATTATAAATAATAATCAACAATCAAGAAACATATGATAGTTTGAACAATCTAAGGTCACAACATACTTCTTAACATCCATAATTCGAACTACATTCAATGCAACAACACCCTCTAGATACAGTGATCAAATTGCACTTACCTCTAAACCTTGAAAGAATAGAATAGAATAGAATAGAATAGAATAGAATAGTTTTTTTAACGTCCACGGAGACCAATAGGTCATGGGACCAACTCAGGCATATAGATGGATATTAGCCATCTCTTACAATTTCTTTTTGAAGATGCATATGTGATATACGTAATAGAAATTCATAGTTTGAAAAACTACTATCACTGATGATGGTGAGTAGGGATATGTAAAAATCTTTAATAAGAATTCATTTTTGTTTGGCTATTAACGATTTAATATATAAATATTGTAATATAAAAAAAGGCTAACCCCTTTTTCTTTAAGAAAAAGGGGGGGAATTGTTTGGCTAATTCTGAAAAAATAATGGAATATTTCTTTTTATTTATGGCTAATTTTTTTAAATCCCCCTTCATAAAATTCGCCGCAAAAATTGACTAGACCCCCTAAAAAATCGCCATTTGACTATTAATAGCCACTAATTTTTTTCCATGGTTAAAGGTTGCAGGAGCTACCCATATTTCTTGAATATTTCTCTATACAATGCACTTACAAGTTCCAGTCTCTCATCTGAAATGTGTTTCTGCTTATTTTGGAAAGGCTCTTTACCTACAGCAACATAATTGCATTGCTTCACTACGACTGCTTTAGTGTCAGGAATCCACATATATCTCAAATGCTTATTCTCTTGTAACCATTTCCTGTTAGTACAGGTGACAAAAATGTGAGGCAATCAAAATAAAAATAATGCATTAAACAAGACAATAATTTAGAATCCCTTGAATCTACAGTTCACCCAAATGCTATTATTGTTGTCCTCCTGATCTACAGTCAAACCGGATCTCTCTGATTATCAGTAATGAAGCTTGTGTGTGAGATATAAAGACCCATTAAACCAGTCTGACACCATCTGGAATGTTGTCTGATGCTCCATCTTAGACCATGTGGCCGTGTATAACATTGGCAATATCTGCAGCATCCCATATTACTCCTCCGCTACAGACCCAAGAAGAAGCCATGAAGGAGCCGCTCCTTTCCCTTTGACTCTGAGAAAAAATTGAGGGTACCAAAGAACCCTAAAATACAGTTTTTAAAGCTTTGCATCTCTTGAATCAGTTTTTTTTTTTTTTTTTTTTTTATGAACTTGAATAATAGGAGACCACCTTGTCATATGGATATTTCCTTATCACGTATCTTGAATTATATTGAAATCATGCCCCCAATGGTCCTTCCTTGTTAACAACCCCGATTGTCCTTCACATATCCTATACAAACATGAGGCATGTCTAGACCCACTACTTTGACTTTCTCATCTTAGTTGTCCTTGCTTCCTAAATTGCTTTGACCTCTATTTCGAGTTAACCAAGTGGCGAGAATATTGAGCAACTTATGCTTTTTCAAAATAGCTAAAATAGTATATTTCCCCTTATTTCCATATTCAAAATTTCAAAAATGCCAATTTCATTGACCCGTTATGTGTTGTGATTAGGGTTCGTGACCTAATCCGAGACATCGTGAGCTCCATTTTACGGATTAGGGTTCTCCTCTTGCCAGAGTTAATGGGTCCAGCCCGGTAGCTTCAAACCCACGATCCAAGGAGTTGTACCTGCGCCTGCAATGTATGAATCTAGAGATTCAACCCAACTATCTTTGATCCGGACAAGCTGCGGCGATTTGGTGGCAGCTAAGGAGCTTAATCTGCTGCAGATGATCTAAAAACGAGAATTTAGGGGCTACAACCACGGTGTTTACAAGCTACTATTGATCCAATGGGAGCATCGGCCCGGAAAACAACACAAATGAGTGCAACATATTTGTCAACATGAACAATCGGGTTTCTACATAATATTTTATGAAATCTTTCATTCTATTCCCTACCTGGGTTCTTTAAATCGGCCCGATAGTTATCCTCTCCCTTTTTTAATGTTCTTCTTGCATATATGTTTGTTAGATGGTTAAGCGGTAGATATTCAGTTTCACTCATATCGCCTTATACAATTTTATGAGAGCAATCCATGCATAAAGTCTGCTTCTGATCATCTCCAAATCTGGTCCAAAGATGAAATCTATAAATTTTTGCTAATAGCCTAAATAAATAAGCTTTTCTTAAAACCGCTATAATACTTTGCATTTTATGTATTCCGTCGTGTTTTTCTTTGTTCCTTGCATATAAAATAATATCCACTATTTTTGCTTGCCATTCCGGGATCTACATGCTCATCAAACAATTGCGCAGTTCTAGAAATGACTTGATTTGGTTTTGAAGCGTAGTATGTATTTACTATGGATTAGATAAAACTCGATTGGAAATTTATGGTTAAAACTCATGATTACATGATTCTCTTAATTCATTGTGATTTGTAGACTTAATTTTTGTTGTTTCCTTGATTTTTAGGAATTAGCCACCTAAGTTTGGTACCCTTATGGGGACATATTGTCTATTTTATTTTCCAAAATATAATCCTCGATAGTCAAGGTATGTGCTCTATTCATTTTTACTGTATCCTTTATTATAGTTTATCCGACCTATATTTTGTATTTATTGTAGCTCAACTCGCTTGTCTGAACAGAGATCGTATCCCTTTGGATTATATTTTCATGCTCATTTCCTTTATCCATATGTATAACCTTCTTGTCCCATAATGTCATCCCGCCATCTCTCGTTAGGTGCCTTTATTTCTAGTAGTTCCCCTTTCCCACTATTCTGATTTCTGACGCATGGTACGCCATCATGTCAATCAAGGGCTTTCATCCAAAGTTATTTCGTAGTCCTTATCAACAAGCTTATCTGCTTTTTGCTATTCTCTGCTCCTCTTGTTGTATATCCATTGCTTGTAGATCTATTGCCACTTTTTACGGATACTCTAGTCTTCGCTCCTTCTATTGTAGCGTGAGATTTATGCTTTAAATGCGTAGGCAGCTTTGGCTGCAACATCTCTATATGTATGAGTTCTACATTAACCTTGAATATAGAGTCGTAGACTTTGGATTGTGTAAATTCAAATGCAGGCTTTTTTAAGTAGTTTGCTTTGTTTAACGGTGTTATTACTTACCGCAGCAGCATTAAAGCTCATCATATTTGACCTACTAAACTACTTCTATTTCTATTGTATTGATTTAAGAACTCATTTTGCTAACTGCTTAGTCTAAGTATTATGATTATTACGTGTTTGTTTTATGGTGAAAGGCGTTAAGCCGGATGAGTTCATTGCTTACCTGTTTGTGGCTTATGCATTTACCCATCTCAGGCTAACTTGCATTTGGTTCCCTTTGCGGTAACAGGACTCTTCCTCCATTTGGTGCTTTGGAACAAGTTTGTGCAAGATTATTGCTCAAGCATACATTTCAGTTCATAGTGATATCCAAAAAGCTCTAAAGACTTGTTTTGATTTGTGGAAAAAATTGGTTTGACAACCACCTTTATGCTGGGTTATTAGTTCGACCATTTTTCTAGGATCTTATGACTTCAAATATCTTCCAAGTTTTGCCATTTTCAATATGCATGTATACGCAATTTCCGGGCTTTTTATTATATGTATTGTGCGGTTATACATTCTATCTGTTGAAATTAAGACCTTATTTCTATCGAGAGATTTGTTATATTTTGCTTTGTATCTTCGGATATGTAATATATGACATAATGTCTTAAAATTCCGCATGTAGCCTATAGGCATATATTTCCAAGTGGGAGTTGTTATATGACATAAGATCCCTCTTGTCTTTAAGTTTTACGTTTGCGTAGTGTATTTAATTTAAAGCTTGCACATTATTTGTTATTATAATCTTTAAGATCGGATCATTTTTTGTCTTGCTTATCCTTGCTGGGGCTAGAATTAGATTGCACCTATCTATTTCTAGGACAATTGAAGGTTCTTATTTTTCCAAATGGAACTATAAAGGCCTAAAAGTCCTTGTTTCTTATGGTCTTAACGGGCTTAAAGGGTTTTTTTAATGTTACTCCAATTCCTAAGTTTAACTTGGGACCTTGATTTGGAGTAAAGGTGTATTCTTGATTTTACTCACCTTTCGTATGCTTATTCAGGATAATTGGACCTCGAAAGTACAATGAATGCAAAATTCTTGTTCTAAGACTCATTTCATTCCAACGACCATGGGTTTTTTTATGGAAAAGAGTTTTTCCATGGTCGATTGTGTTTTACAAAAAAAACTTTTACACTCTTATTTTTACCTTGATTTCTCAAAACACATGCAAGATATGCTTCCAGGATTCTTAAACATATCACCGTAAGTGTCATCTTTCCGATTTTTGCATAAGTCTAGCATAATAGTATATGGGTTGGGTAGGGTCCCTTGCTTTGCAACAGGTCTCTCCTGATGCCTTTCAAGGTGAGTCAGGATTTCAAATTGACTAATGGGACCTCCCTACAGTTAAGGCGAGGATTTTTATATGAACTTGAATAATAGGAGACCACCTTGTCATATGGATATTTCCCTTATCTTTATGCTGAATTATATTAAAATCATGCCCCCAATGGTCCTTGTTAGCAACTGATTGTCCGAGTCACATATCCTATACAAACATGAGGCATGTCTAGACCACTACTTTGACTTTCTCATCTTAGTTGTCCTTGCTTCCTAAATTGCTTTGACCTCTATTTCGAGTTAACCAAGTGGCAGAATATTGAGCAACTTATGCTTTTTCCAAAATAGCTAAAATAGTCTATTTCCCCTTATTTCCATATTCAAAATTTTCAAAAATGCCAATTTCATTGACCAGTGTGTTGACGATTAGGGTTCGTGACCTAATCCGAACATCGTGAGCTCCATTTACGGATTAGGGTTCTCCTCTTGCCGAGTTAATGGGTCCAGCCAGTAGCTTCAAACCCACTGATCCGAAAGGAGTTGTACCTCTGCCCAGAATCTGTATGAATACGAGATTCAACCCAATTATGCTGATCCAGACAAGCCTGCGACGATTTGGTGGCAACTAAGGAGCTTAATCCTGCTGTAGATGATCTAAAAACAGAATTTAGGGGCTACAACACAGTATTTACAAGCTACTGTTGATCCAGTGGAGCATCTGACGGAAAACAACACAAATGAGTGCAACATATTTGTCAACATGAACAATCAGGTTTTCTACATAATATTTTATGAAATCTTTCATTCTATTCCCAGCTTGGGTTCTTTAAATCGCTGATAGTTATCCTCTCCCTTTTTTAATGTTCTTCTTGCACTTATGTTGCCGTAGATGGTTAACTGTGTAGATATTCCAGTTTCACTCATATCTGCCTTATACAATTTTATGAGAGCAATCCATGCATAAAGTCTACTTACTGATCATCTCCAAATCTGGTCCAGCAGTAAATCTATAAATTTTGCTAATAGCCTCTGCTAAATAAGCTTTTCTTAAAACTTCTGCTATAATACTTTGCCTGTTTATGTATTCTGATCTGTGTTTTGCTGTGTTCCTTGTATAAAATAATAGATCCACTATTTTGCTTGCCATTTCAGGATCTACATGCTCATCCAAACAATTGCCAGTTCTAGAAATGACTTGATTTGGTTTTGACTGTATTATGTATTTACTATGGATTAGATAAAACTCCAGTGGAAATTTATGGTTAAACTATGCTAGTGCATGATTCTCTTAATTCATTGTGATTTGTAGACTTAATTTTTGTTGTTTCCTTGATTTTAGGAATTGGCCACCTAAGTTTGGTACCCTTATGGGGGAACATGTTGTCTATATTTATTTTCTGAAATATAATCCTCGATAGCTGGGGTATGTGCTCTATTCATTTTCTGCTATCCTTTATTATGGTTTATCTGACCTATATTTTGTATTTATTGTAGCTTCCAACTCGCTTGTCTATTGAACAGAGATCGTATCCCTTTGGATTATATTTTCATGCTCATTTCCTTTATCCATATGTATAACCTTCTTGTCCAGCATAATCTGCCATCTCTCGTTAAGGTCTGCTATTTCTAGTAGTTCCCCCTTTCCCCTGCTATTCTGATTTGCTGCATGGCTGCCATCATGTCAATCCAAGGGCTTTCATATCCAAGTTATTTTCGTAGTCCTTATCAACAAGCTTATCTGCTTTTTGCTATTCTCTGCTCCTCTTGTTGTATATCCATTGCTTGTAGATCTATTGCCACTTTTTACGGATACTCTGGTCTTAAATATTCTATTATTAGCAGCGTGATGTTTATGCTTTTAAATCGTGAGGCAGCTTTGGCTGCAACATCTCTATATGTATGAGTTCTACATTAACCTTGGAATATAGAGTCGTAGACTTTGGTTATAATAAATTCAAATCACGGGCTTTTTAAGTAGTTTGCTTTGTTTAACGGTGTTATTATACCACGCCAGCAGCATTAAAGCTCATTTGACCTACTAAACTACTTCTATTTCTATTGTATTGATTTAAAGAACTCATTTTGCTCGCTTTGCGTTAATCTAATGCATTATGATTATTCGTGTTTGTTTTATGGTGGGACGTTAAAATGGGATGAGTTCATTGCTTACGTTTTGTGGCTTATGCATTTACCCTTCTCGGGCATTTAAACGGGCTTTTGGTTTACGCGGGAACCGGCATTGTTCCCTCCATTTATGCTTTGAAATAAGCCCAAACATTTTTGGCTCAAAGCACATTCAGTTCATGGTGATATCCAAAAAGCTCTAAAGACTTGTTTTTTGATTTGTGGAAAAATTATTTTTTAACCAAAATTTATCTTTGGGTTATTTACAGTTAACAATTTTTTCTAGGAATCTTATGACTTCAAATATCGCTTCAAGTTTTGCCATTTCAATATGCATTTTAAGGCTTTTTAGTAGCACTAATGCAGTTAGATACATTCATCTGTTTAAAATTAAGACACTTATTTCTATGGCATTTTGTTATATTTGTCCACTGTTATCTTCTTAGATATCTGAATATGACATAATGTCTTAATTCCCCCTGTAGCCTATAGGCGGGTGGATTTCAAATTGTAAGTTGTTATATGACATAAGATCCTCCACCATCTTAAATTTCACCTTTAGTGAGTGTATTTAATTTAAGCTTGCACATTGTTGTTATTATAATCTTTAAGATCTACGAATTTGGCTTTGTTGCTTTCCATATCAATTATTGGAATTAGATTGCTCTATTGTTTAGGATTGCAATTGAAGTTCTTATTTTTTCCAAATGGAACTACTAGGCCTTAAAATCATTGTTTCTTATGGTCTTATAGAGGGATTTTTTTTTTTTTTTTGGAAGACTTTAAAGTCATTGGTAAGTGCCACAAAATATCTTATTTAACTTATTAGATATGTATGTTAGTACGAAGCGAGAATATATCCGCGAAATCATATAAAAAACCCTTAGGAAAAATTTGCTAAAACAAAAGCAACCCCCCCAATTTTGCTTATAATATATCAGATTAAGTAGATCACCGAGACCCGCAGTACTATATAAAATCGAAGAAAAATTAAGGGAGAATTATCCCATTCCTTATAATGCATGGCCTTTACTCCATTGCCGCTGGAAGACTATTTTTGTCTTGATGTCATTTTGACTTGAGGTAGTGGTTGATGGCTGTAGTATTTGCTTAACATTTTTTATACCATATATAGAAAAGTTCTGCGGTGGCGTTTGTGCTGATTTTTATTAAAGCAATAGAATGCAAATATGCAATGTTGCCTTCTATTATATGATTTGCTTCCAAAACGTTGTATGCTTTGGAGAAGCATGATTGAACTCCATGGTATCATGATGAATAGTCTATTATAGCATAATTAAATATGCGCTCTTATCTTAACAATAGTTCTGGATACCGGATACAAGCTTGCTATATATACAACAAGCGTGAACATTAATTAAAGGCATTGGCGGTAGCATCATTCTTTGCCTTTCATTGTAGAGTTTGTCTTTTTATTCTATCATCTATATCTTGGACAGCGGGAAGGAGCTTCATTTGGCAACTTTTTTGACATTAATGGGACAAAGATGCATGTATAATTCAGTCATTCAACTAGAGTATTGAAGTTTATTGTATCTAAATGAATCGCCTATTTAACTGTTATAGAAAATACCAATGACGTGTTTGTGGGAGAAAGTTCCATATCAAAAACACATGGGTGGCACCTCTCCTAGTTCGCATTAAGCAAATATATTATTTTCTTCCTTCTTCATAATGTCAAATATATAACCTTGCTCTTTAAATATGTTTTTGATTGAAGTAGTTTCATACTATCATGCCACCTAACACCAAAGCATTATATACGTATTGTTTATTTAGGGAGTTAAGACAATAGAGACCGGTTCTTATTCAAACAATGTTGTTTGAGGCTAATGCCATATCATGATTGAGCAATGTTTGGATTGTACATCTCACATGATGATGTTGCAAACAAAAAGGGCATTAGAATTTTGACATTAATTAGATCCAGTGAATCTGCTTGAAATATGCTCCTGAACAAGTCTTTCCGCTTGCATTCTTATATTGCCCTGATAGGAAACTATAATGAAGTTTCTCAACAACAGAAGCTCAAAAACAAGGATAATAGGACTTAACATTGGTCTTCAAAGGATGCAACTGCAATTTCCTTAAGAGTTTTGAGAAAACTAAAGTTTGCGAAAGATATTCTTTTGACTAGAACCATAACTATTATCAAATGCACTCTTGTGAGTTACAAACTTTGCACTTTATGCGCGGGTGACTTATTTTTTTGATCTTTGAAAGGCCTTAACAATCAAAGTAAGGTTGATAGAAGCTCAACTTCAAAGGCATCGTCTAAGCGTCATGTTGTTACTCACTCATGAACATTTGTTGTGAAAAGAGATAAATGCGGCGGAGTTACATGTATGTGCTTCGAGGCCAATATGGTTGGCTAGATCTAGATAAGCATATGCCTACAGATAAGCATTTATTGGATGTTGATTATATAAGTATTTTATGAAACTACTTTTTAAAATAAATTTGTGAGCAACAATGTTTGTTGTCAAATTTCTAAAATTCTCATGCTAGTCAAATGTCCGGAAAAGAAAAAGTTTTTGGATCGGCCTTTAGGACCCATTGATAAAAGAAAGGTTAACACTTTATAGAAGGTTAATGGTTGGAGTTTTGTTTTGTGGTAAATTTTGCCCTAATGTGGTGCATTTAAAATCTTGATGTTCTTGCTTGCTACAAATGTTGCAAAAAATTGACATTTTAAAGCTTCTAGGCAAGCACCTGGTGACCAACAAAAGATGATGAAGGTAACATCATAAATCAATAAACCAAACACCAGACTAAAAAAGTAAACCCCCCTAACCGTCGGACTCCATTTCCACCATATTAAGATCCCTAACAAGCCAACAAATGTGGCGTTCCAAGAAAGACTTTCCCTTGCAAGAAGGCCATAATGAAGCTCAGGTATGGGGCCCGTTGTGAAAAAACATTAATTAGACCATATTTAACCCCTTGTCCATGCCGCCATACAATTAGGGCCCTTTTAACAATCTGCCCTGAAAGTGAAGGTGGATAATTTCTGGAAGGAAGATGCTTTCACCACCCTATAGATAAAAAAATCGGCTTCTGGCGGCGAATTTGTAAAACCTTGATTAATCATAAGTTTAGGAAGAAATTGCCTCCTTATTTTAAAGCTCTTGAAGACATACAAGGAGGCAATCAATATAGATTTTGAGGAAAGAATTTTCTGTTTTGGGGAAAGGAGGCTACCCCCCGAACATTCCATGAAACTTTAACCCATTTATTAGGCCTTTATTGAGGGGCAATTCAAAGGTAATTTGGAGAATATTTCACGGCATCCGGCACTAACGTGCCCTCATCAACCAAATCTTAACGAAGTGGATCAAAGCGTATGACTACAATCACATGGGAGGAACATCGCTATATTCGTGAACTCGATATTGGGATGCAGGACTTTTACAGAAACTTAAATGATTTTTATGGTTGAGGAAAACTCATTTATTTTGTTTAGTGGCGGTGGATCAAGGTGTTTGAATATAAGTAGATTTCATAGGCACTTGGCCTTTTGGGATAGTTGGAAAATTTTGGAATCAAAGCACCATGGAAACATCTCAAATAGCATTTCAATTTGTCCGGGCCTCATCAATTTTGGGAACCAATTAACCATCTTAGGCTAGGGGTATTGGTTCACTAGATCAACTGTAAAAATTCAATAGCATATTGAAATGCATATAACATGCCTGATTATGAACAACATAAAATTAAACCGAAAGTTTAAGCCAAAGATGAGCTAAGCAACATGATATTATGTCTAAGAAAGATGTCGTTCCCAATTCTTTAACCATATGTATAACAAAGCAATAAAAGTTAGTCACTAGAATGCAAAACTCTAATCAAAGGCTCACCTTATTTGTTTCTAAGTTTAGGCAGGGCATGAACATGCCAGTCAATTCAACATCCATATCTTCAACGTCCAGGATGAGGGGCCCATCATTAGGTTTTATATTTCTTCCATTTCCATTATTTTGCAATTAAGGGTTCTTGTGTGAGCAAATGAAGTTGGAGGATTGTCATGAATTCTTGACTTTTTTTGATTTCCATTCTAGAAGGTGCTCACCTAATTGATGGGAATGTACACCCCCGTATGATGACTAGTCTAGTGTCCAAGATGCATTTGGGAAGAAATAATATACCATTGCATCACCTGATCCAATAAATTGTTCTTAAATAAATAAAAAATGCTCATCACCTATAGGGTGACATCCCGGATAGTGAATGGAGCCACTCTATTATGGGAAATTGTGATCATCTTTACTTAAACTACAATAGGGATTTTTAGTTAAACACCACCATATGCAACATGGTAAGCCATCCAATGAAGGACATTTGTATGGCTATAAGTTGAGTAATTGTGAGAATACTAATTTTGCTGCATGGCAAGCCATGCTTGTCAGCCTCTTGTTGGTGGAATGGAATTCAAACACAATTTATTTAGAACCTACTTGTACTACACTTAGTTTTGTTAAAAAATTCATTTCCATTTATTTTAGGCTTCTTGTTACCTTTTGCAATAACATTTTTGTAAAGATTAAGTTTTAATCTCTCATTGAACTTAGAAAATGATGAATCCAAGCCCTCTTCATTCCTAATTTCCTCCTAACACATTACGAGAATTTTTTGTTTCATGGGTTTGTTTTGAATGAAGGGAGGCTATAGATTGAAGATAGATCTTAAAGGAAATTAAAAGAATTTTGAGCTTTACTCTCAAGTTGACTTTTGTCACCAAAATTGTAAAACATTAGATATCTCATTTGAACATTAAAATAATAGACAAGTTATCAAAAGGTGCATTATTGACCATTTGATGAGTCCCTGTAAGAATGTTTCTAATTTAATATTTTATGAGTTTATCATCTGTCTCTTGGTTACCTTAAAGATTGGGCCCCATTGCCCCAAGAAGAACAACTGAAGAAATAAAAAAAAATAGGATTTTAAATGTTAACCTGGGAATGCGAAAAAAAAAAAGGATCATTGGGAAAAGAAAAGATTTGCAAAAATGTAAAATGCTTGCAAAGTGCAAAAAATTTGTGCAAAAAAATTGCTTTATGGTAGGAGTCGAAGCAGTGGAGATGGCTAGTCGGCGCCGACTACCTGTTCTCAGAGAGTTCTCGATATTTCAGAGACTGGTCGGTTGCGACTGCATTTCTTGGTCAGCGCCGATTGACATAGTTTGCATACCATTGATCATATAGTTCCTCTCGATCAGTCCTTTGCAGTGTTTTTATGGAAAAAATTCATTTTTTTTCTTTATCAAAATGATGGGTCGGCGCCGACTGGATGTTTGTTGTTTAACATTCTTAGGCATGGCCCTCTGATCTAGTTTCTTTTATCAAGCTTTTAGCTTCTGCACTTTGATAAATTTCTGCGGCTTTGTTGCACATGCATGTAATGATTCTGCTATTGGTGCTTGTTACTTCCAGATATTTTACTTGCCATTCTGAATTCAATACTTGCCATTCCGAATTCAATAGAAAAAACACAAGACCCAAAGAAGCAGAACAAATGGAGGGCGAACAAACACAAGGTCGAAAAAGAGGAAACGATCAGTCGGCGCCGACTGGAGGTTGAGATTTGATGCAGTTGCGTTTTTAGGGTGAGTTCTTATCAAAAAGCTTGGATTTGTTAGGGTCGTTTTTGCATTTTTTTGAGTACTGTCAATTTTGAAGAATGGAAACAGATTAAAGTTATAAGATTAAACTTTTGTTTTTTGAGGCTCACCGCTGACTGATGTAGAATAAGCTTCATAGACCACATTCATAGACATATTTTAATTTTGCCAATATTCGTAGACACATTTTGGTTCTGTTCCAGGCGCAGATGCTTAACCTGTGATTTTGCCCAAGCCCATGCTTTGATCCGCCCCAAAAGTGCCCAAGTTTGTGTTTAGATGAGAAACGTCCAAGTTTGTAGGCACAAACCATAGCCATACCTCGCCACATTCAAATCAGGGCTGCCAAAGGCAAAGGTTCCAGCGAGCTGTTTATCCCTTCTATTGGCAATGTTGCCAGGTTCTGCACTGCAGGACTTGCTTTACACATCAGAGAATTGAAGATTGAAGGAAGGTTGTAAAGACTGAAAAACTAAAATTGAAAGAGCAAGAATCACATATACAGCTGCTACTAAGGCAAATCAAGCTAAGATCTATTTTATGTATTGAGTTGTTTCTCTATTAAGACCCATTGGATATATTGATATATTGAGTGGCAACGATCATTGTGATGATGACATGATGCAGAAACATGATGACCTGGTCTAGCACATACTTTTATATTTGGTTCCAATAAATAAGCCCAGGCTCTAATAAATAAGCCTGAGACTTTTTAGCATTATGATTTTAAGTTTTGGCCATGTATATATGGTGTACATTATGTAGTTCTGGCTTAAGTAGCTTAGAATGATATGCTGCTATTAATTTCTTAGAGTAGGTGTCTAAGATAAACGTGCTACAGGGAAGAAATAGATATGGCATTAAAAGTATGGACAAACTCTGTCTCCTACTATGCTTCTAACTCTGTCTTGTACTATGTATCAGTTCTATTGCGTTCTGTTTAGTACTATTTTAAGATCATTGAGGAGGTTAGAATACCAAGGTATGTTCTTAATGCATATAAGAACTATGGTTTCAAACTAGTTTTCAGCTATGCATGAATGCTATACTAATGAATTTAGCATGATACTTTTTCGGCAGGTTGGTGGCATGGTAGAGAAGGTGCCCAGGAGGCATTCAAAAAACAAGGAGGCGTTACAAGAAAAACAATACGAATGATTCAGACACTAATGACTGATGGTATGGACGATCAAGGTATGGAGAGAAAACCATGGATTTCGATGAAGCTCTTCCTTACTGCTGGTTACTCTATATGATCTTCAATATGAAACTATGAAGTCCTCTTATACCATGCATTTGCCTTCTTAAACTTTATTAATTTAAATTTTTTGTTTGTGTTCAATTTATGCACTTGTCAATGCTTGTAAACGCTAGTGTTTTTCAAACATGTACATACTTTTCAGATGAAGAAAATATTATCACAGAAAACGTTATCACATAAGCATATATAAAAAGCACAGAAATAACTTCAACCTAGGTAACTATGCAACGAAAGTTCAAGACATCCCATGCATAAAGAATATGCTTGATAAAATTACACTATATAAATTTATACTCTACATAAGAACATATATGTATTATATACATATTTATACCTTGAAAAATTGTAAGTAATACATTAGTGTTAGTGAAAAAAATGAATAATCCATTAACGTTAGTGGAAAAAAGACCAAGATGCCCAAGCAAAAAGACCCTAAGAAAAAAATTTCCCGGTGGATGCCACGTCGATCAATGTCCCACAAGGCGCCCAAAACTGAATTAGCTTGATTTTTTTCTAATGATTTCTTAGTGAAAACCAACTCTTAAAATCAATACTGGTATGTGGGCCAAAAAGTTTACAAACCATGTCTAGTTGTACAATGTAGTTCATCAATGCAATTTAATAATGTAACAAACAAATATTGTTTCTTCACATGGTATTGAAAGATGATAATTTATAGCTAGTTTTTATGATTTTTTTTTTAAGGGGGTGGTCCCTTCAACCATACTTCTTAAATTATTTTGTAAGTACTAATGTACTGTAACTCTGCGAGCCAGTAACGCGTACTGACGTACTGCTGAAGATCCTAGGCCTCAGTTTGGGACCATCTCTTGTTATTTTACTGTTATGTGTGCTCCTATCTAAGTTTGTTGATATGGTATTTCTTATTTACTGCTAAAGGACTTCGTCCTACAACAACTTTATGTAATCTTGTATTATTTTAGCAAATAGAGTATCTTTTATAACTATTTCCTCCTAACTAGACTAACCCTAATGCTGAGGACAGCATTATTCCAAGGGGATGTGACGTTCCAAGTATTTATACAGTATATGTATACATACTATGACACATCACCAGGATATAATTAGACCTTTAGGGGTGAATAGGGGATAACTTGGGCTAACCTAAAAGGGTTTTCTTTATTTATGCTAAAATATTAGGGGATAATTAACCTAATTAGACTAATTAGGTTATTAATTAGCTAAAGCCAACCAATGGGGCAGTGCCACCTGGCCCAAATCGATTGGCCAAGGGGGACTTGCCAAGTTTAGAGGGCAAATTGGGGTCCTACCCCCAATTCTGCCCCAAATCGATTTGGAGAGAGTGGAGGAAGGAAGGAAGGAAGGAAGGTTCTTTTATCGTCCACGGAGACCAATCGGTCTATGGGACCCAATACAAAAAGCAGCGGCAAATTCTTGCCGGGATTAAAAACCCCGCCAGAAGGGTTTCGAGGGAAAAACCGTGGCGACAATCGACATCGACAAAGCATCTAACATATAAAATGCGAAACACCCAAATATATCTGATCATGCACCACGCGGTAGTGCCTAATCGGTAGGGCAGCCGGTGGGGGCAAAAGGTGACCTCACATGAGTCGATTACCTCTGAATGCGACCCGGGGCACATCTTGGCGGTGTGTTCATCAACAAATGCAAGGGGCAAGTCGGCCGTACTAAGGGGAGGCCCGTTATCTGGCCGGATCGGTGAATCTTTGGGCAACTCTGGAAAAGTGTGAGACTCATCCTCAATGGCTGCGTTTGTGACAACGTGAGCTGTCTGGCGGGGCTCCCCAATCCACACGCCTCGTCTCGATCAAGATAAATGGTGGGCACACAATCGAATGGAGGCAATGAGTACACTTTTGAGGCGGGGAGCACATGAGGTAGAGTTAATGGGCCCGCGTAGCTAAGGGGGTTGATGTGCTCTTTGTAATGGGCCATTTTGACTGCTCACAGGCTAGGGGTCCCAGGCTTGCCAAAGAACAAAGCGTCTGGTGCTCCCGAGAGCTGTCATGATCGTACGTGGCCTTGCCCGCATCATTGCTCTGCACATTCCATCACAGCGAACCAGCGATCTCTCTTACCCCTCCACACTTGAGGCCCTAAGCCGGTAGGGACCCAGTACGGTGTAAGCGGAATCGGGGGCCGAGCATCACCCATAGTAACCACTTTACGAAAATGAGCGATAATGTGTCTATCAAAGCTGCCCGTGAAGCGTAAATCCGATTTCTACTTGTGCCCGAATCGATAGGGGACTGAAGGTTTCACCCCAAGTGCGTGCCAAAATGCCTTCTTGTTTCCAAATCATTCAGTCGTAAAGAGGCGGCCAGGGCTAAACCGATCGTCTGTGAAGGGCGGGCTCGACCGGTGCGAGAACAGATGTGACGATGGCCCCAATCATAGAGCTCGCACGGTATTTGTTGTGCATGGCATAAAAGCTTTCGACTTCTTTGTCACCATAACGGATAGGCAGCCTCAATGGAAGGCGAGGAGGAACTCCACCCTAGGTACTTGTAGGTGAAGCGTGGCGTCTGAGGCTGTCCCCAATATGTGAGTCGCGAGGCATGGCGTGGGTGACATAGAAGAGGATATATGAGAACCACCACGGTCTTGGCGAGTTGACCGCGCATGCGTAGCGACAAAATGTCACAGAAATCCAGTGGTACATAACCGGGGTGTGGGCAAGCGGGCCAACATCGTCGCATAGATGGTGGCCGGATGACACAGGTGCAAAATACCATCCCCCGTGCTCCGGTAAGCGGGGGCTCCTAGCGATCAATGTAGAAGGCCAAAAGTGTTGGCGAAGGGGGCACCTATGGGACCCCGTCTCTTGGCGGTGAATGCTTGGCGTCCGGTACGCATCTGCCAAACAACTCTCATACAACTTGTATGGCGTGCACTTACAGTGGGGCTGATTGTGATCCCAGCCCGCAACTTTCAGGGGAACGTATCAAAAGCCTTCGCGAAGTCCACAAAGCAGCAGTAATACAAGTCTGTGCGATGATTAGAACATCTTCAATGGTGTTATGATGTAAAGATATGGTCAATCGTTGAGTCTAAACACGTGTGAGGGCTCGCCACATCTGGCTACTTAAAGTAGGGTCAAGCTGCTTTGCTTTCGAGAGATACTGACCAACAGTTTGGCAAATATTAGGCCCGATAGCGTCATTAAATTCAGTGGCTGGAGACCCGATTAATGATCGCCCCGCCTTGTGAATGGGAACAACCACGCTTGTGGTCCATTGTCGGGGAGACCTTCACCGCAATCTTTCTGATGCTTGAGCGAGAGGGTAGTGAGGGCCAGAGCCTGGCGGTACACTTACTGCCCATTTGATAACTTCGGCACGCATACCATCGAGGTCATTTGCCTTTCCATTAGCCCGGCCGTTCGCGGGCCCTCCTCAACATCTTTCGTCCGCGAGAACCAATGGGGGAATAGCCATCACGTGAGTATGGGCGTCTGGCGTCCACTGGCCAGTCATAGAACTCTTTGCAAAAATCGCGAACCACTTAGAAGAGGTGATGTCCCTGTGAAATTTGGGCTGGCCTTGAAGCACTTTCTAGCCAAAAGGTTGAGGATGAGTATGTAAGTGAACATCCCCACGATGCTGGCAAAGGTACAGCGCCTTTGTGTCCTTCGGATGGGCTGATAGCATTATTGAGTAACTTTAGCGGTACTGGATCGAGGATCAGCCGGAGCTGCGCTTGCGTTCTTTACACTCATCGATATCGCCGATTCTGTAAGAATATTTAATGGCGATACAGTACGGCCTTGGCGAAGTGCACCGAAGCACAATCGGCGCATCCAGTAATAACAAAAGTCAATGCATGCTCGCGTGGAAATTAGCAGAAGGTATTCGCGGGAGGCGTCCATGAGCATCTCGGTAGTCCTACGCACGCTCACTTAATCTAGTCTCAAGCGAAGGCGGTAGCATAGTGGAGATTCGGCTTGCCAAACCCAGTCCAAATAAATTAGGAAGTGATCACGAATTAGAGCCTCTCATCCGGTATGCGTGCCCACTCCGAGCTTATTGATAAGGATGCATATCGCTTCTGACACATAATTACACCCACGGGCCTCCCACGATTGTCACAATGCGCATATTACTTGCGAGAATGCAGACCCTGATGAAAGGCGTACCGCAAATTGTAAAGTCAAAAATGCCACATAGCGGGAGCAAAATACGCCAGCGAGTGACATGTCATCGACCCTACGTGGCGGGTTATACCCAGCGGTAATAACTTCTGGACATCGTCGTGAGGGGATCAAGTCGTACATAGATGCTCTACTCACAATCGTTGCATTGAAATCTCCAAGAAGGACTGACCCTACCAGCTAACACGGTAGCTAACGTATGTCATCGCCAGATGCGACATAAGGGTCCATCCTATCATCGGAATTGAAATTGCGATAGAAGGTCTTTGTCTGCGTGAGGAAATAACGGTGACGAGAAAAAGCGGGGTTGCCGGTATTATGCACCACGAACCCACAAGTCACCGGTTATTATTAAATCGTCTTCACAGAGGGTAACCGAGATATTACTTAAGGTTGTCCGTTAGTAGCAAGCGCTCCGCTGACCTACGTCTGTCTACGGGTATTGAAGGCGAAATGTTGGTAACCGACGAGATCGGTAGCATGTGCCCGGCGGCCTCCCCATGTCTCCATGGCGAGAAAGATTAGAATCCATATCGGTACCACGGAGTTATTTATCCCCATACGCCAAGGGAAGCCTCGACAATTCATGAGACCACGGAGACACAATTCTATTTGTCGGCCGGGGATGGTATCACGCAGCACAGTGTCAGCGGAGGGGCGGGAAGCGGTTTGAGTGAAAGTAGATGGGCGGGCGGCATGTGTTTGCGTGGGCCGTGAGGAAGCGAGGTAGGGCGAGGAGAAGGGGGCGTGTAGTAGGAGAAGCGAGAAGCGGGGCAGCGTCGCATTCTTGATTTAGAAGTGCGAGTCACAACAATGCTTGGTACAGCCGGAAAAATGTGCATCACATACCGAACCAATCTGCGGGGCGAATGCCTGCGACGGGACAGCTCTGTCTGCGTGCCTCTGCGCATTATGCGAGGTCGGAGTCCGTCTGAGGATCCCCTTCGACATCTGACTGGCGCAGCCGCAGCATCACGCTGTGCATCTTAGTGAATATGGCCAATCTTGATCCTGACGGTGTGAGCCCCATGTGGTGCCTTTCAGAAATGTGAGCTGGCCAGGAATGTCATCCGTCGAGAATGTGTGTGTTAGGATGTTGTGGTGAACTCTCCCACAACGTGCAGCATGCCTCGAACTACCTGGATTGTGGCCTCTCACTTCTCTGGAGTTACTGACTGTAGGGTAAAAGAGTGCAGGCCCAGAGATCATCTTGGGGAGTGGTGGTGGTGGGGCTGGGATAAAGCGTGGAGTGGCTGAGTGTGTTTAGGATAAAGCGTGGAGTGGTGGGGCCGAGGCAGTCGCGAGAGGCGTGCGTGGAGGCTGTGGCCCGGGGAGTAGTGATGCGAACCCACAGTCTAGCCACAATGAAGTGGAGCCACCGGCCTCTTGTAGAACTCTTCTTGTAGCCATCTCACTGCACTATTTGCGGTGACTAGAACCTCATTGTTAGGGGACCTGCGGCTGCGATACGTACGGATGGTTGCATGGCCACCGGAGCTCGAACTCACGAGTAGGCGGCGTGCTTTTCCAGTGACCTGCGTCCTAGGGCGGGCTTCTTTATTCAGATCTTACTCTGAAGATCCGTGTCAATGCAGGCATGCAGGCGGCCTGCGCTCCCGTGCCATGGTGGTGGGTGCCTCCACCCCTCGGCCCGAGGCGGAACAGTGACCATCGTCTCTGCATTTCTGCAGCGCTCCTCCTCACATGTGTCATGGTGTCCCGAGTGATGAACACGAGTCTGGGCCGGGCGCTTCATGTCGGCGACCTCTACTGCGGCACCATTGGCTCCCGAAGTGTGCAGTGAGCCATCCT